>CM053759.1:44722199-44795412 GCA_028658305.1 Pachyuromys duprasi
TGTGCTCTGCCTCTCCCGTGGCATCACCCCGCCTGATGAGTTACAGCCAATCAGAGGCTGACACATCCTAAGCGGAGGATAGTTTTCTATATAAGGGCTGGGTTTCTGCCGCTCAGGGTCTCCGTCTCTACTCGTTGTAAGCTTATGCTCTCCCTCTCAAGATGCATTAAAGCTTTACTGCAGAAGGATCCTGTGTGTGTCGCGTTGTTCTTGCTGGCGAGACGGTAACGTGCACAACAGATTAGGATTTGAAGTCTAGCTTCGGAAGACCTAGTTTCCAATTCCCACAAATTTTCTTATTTGTCTCCATTACTTTACATCAGGTGTTCAACCCTGTCCTACCCAGTTCCAGATAAAGTACTGAATGTTTAACTTGATTCTCCATTAGGTGATTAGAATCCTACAGGTCATCAGAAGAAAACAGGAAGGGAACTAGCAAGAGAAGGACAGATGACTCCTAAGGAGGCCCATAAAGGAGGAGCACAAAGAAGAAAAAGGTAATTAACATATATGCATGACAGTATCATAATGACCCATGACTTTCGCGATAACCTAAAAGTTTAGAAAATAGGGATAAAGTAATATACTCTGAAAAAAAACTGTAGATGAGAAGGAGGAAATAGGAAACCACTTAGAATTTTGTGATGGTGCAGTTCAAGGGTAGCATCCTTAGGTCTACCTGGGCCCTGTGTTTCTACAGATGAGTGACACAGGAGTGGAGTTTTCTTGGGGTGTGAACAGGACACAGCTCTAAAGGAAGACACAGATCCTGTGCACCTGTGACACACACTTCCAGTCAGTGGTGTGTTTCTCTTTCTTCATTTTGGGGAATCATGAAGATAGGAGATATTGAGCAACCTCTCCATGGAATTTCACATTGCTAAGGAAATGGTGTTACCCAGCTCTCTGTAAAAGGCCACCACTGTCATTTATTTCTCTTTACTAATCAGGAATGTTAAATTTAAAAAGAAGATGGGTTGTTTCCAGGTTCTGGCTATTACAAATAAAGCAGCTATGAACATAGTTGAGCAAATGTCCTTGTTGTATACTTGAGCATCTTTTGGATATATGCCTAGGAGTGGTATAGCTGGATCTTGAGGAATCACTATTCCTAATTGTCTAAGAAAGTGCCAAATTGATTTCCAGAGTGGTTGTACAAGTTTGCATTTCCACCAGCAATGGAGGAGGGTTCCTCTTTCTCCACATCCTCTCCAGCATGTGTTGTCACTTGAGATTTTGATCTTAGCCACTCTGACAGGTGTAAGGTGAAATCTCAGGGTCATTTTGATTTACATCTCCCTGATGGTTAAGGGCATTGAACATTTCTTTAAGTGTTTTTCTACCATTCTACAGTCCTCTACAGAGAGTTCTCTGTTTAGCTCTATACCCCATTTTAAGCACAGGGGTCTTTTATGAGACTGTTTCTCCAACCAAGGACCATGTATGGATATAACCTAGAACCTCTGCTTGAATGTAGCAAATGGTAGCTCAATATCCAAGTGGGTACCCTAGTAAGGGGAACAGGGACTATTTCGGACATGAACTCAATGGCTGGCTCTTCGACCCCTCCACCCCCTGAGGGAAGAGCAGCCTTGCTAGGCCACAGAAGAAGACATTGCAGCCAGTCATGAAGAGACCTGATAAGCTGGAGTTAGATGGAAGGGGAGGAGGTCCTCCCCTGTCAGTGGACTTAGAAAGGAGCAGGTAGGAGATGAGGGAGGGATGAGGGGGATAGGGAGGAAATGCGGGAGGGGGCTATGGCTGGGATACAAAGTACATAACCTGTGATTAATATAAAATAAAAATGTTAATGAAAACAAACAAACAAAAAGAAGATGGGTAAAGGATTCATGAGTGATCTTTTCGCCATTAAGTGTACATGGCAAGACACCGTTGTGAGTGACAAGAACCAAGAGAAAAGGAGTAGCTTCCTATTATGAATAAATGGCACAACTTTAATGATAACTAATGGTTTTCCACATGTGTTCATTTCAGAAAGAGTTCAGAAATTGAGATAAAAAACTTGGTTCTAACGCACATCAGCCATATAACTTAGGCTTGCTACAGGCTCTGGATAAACTTCAGTATATTTTGTAAGGTACAAGTGGCTTTATTTACTTTCATGTACTTTTTTCCTACTAATCTAAAAAGTTTTATAAAAAAATGTTTTATGCCTGTGGTAACATGAAAACTGAGACACAAATATAAATAATCTTGTGTGGAAAAATGTGTTCAGTAAAAAGAGAGAATATTTCAGATACAAATACAAAAAAATATACAATTTGGTTTTAAAAGTTGATAATTTTACTAAAAACTACAAATATTTGAAGACAGACTTTTGTGAAATATTCCTAGTTTATTCTCTGATATTGACAGAAACCACTGGAGGGAATTGTATAATTCAGAATAAGACAAAGAGGAACTTAAGAGAAACTCCAACCCAAACCCTGTTACTATATACTCCAGAAAATAAAGGCTTTGAGAGATTGGGGTTGGGCACTGCTCTGATTCCCTCACCAGACTCTAAATAAGAGGAGACTAGAATGCAGGTGTTCTTGGGAGGTTGATCTTTACATCTTTAAATGTTGTTTGAGTTTTTCTACAGTTTAGTTACTCACACCTATGCTTCTTTTCACATAATCTACAAACTTTCCTGTTGAATGCATTCAGTGGCCAGACAGCCTTCTGAACCATCAGCTAGATGAGAGACATGAAGCCATGAGTAACTACCCAAATAACCGCCATCGCTCTCATCTCTAAAGGATCTAACTATAAGCTGCATGGCTTTGTCCCTTCTTTCTGTGGTTAGTCAAAAGGTAAGAAAGTACCAGCCATTCAGAAACTTCTAGAAAGAACAAAGGCTGCCCGATGAGACATCTTTTCCCCTTGAGTTCATTAAGGAAGGGTAACAATCTTTCAGGGTGTTAGCCACCCTTCTTTCCTTCTCAGATTCTTTTTTTTCTGCCACCCACTGAACACATTTTATAAATAAGACTGAAAGGAAGTGCCTAAGGCTAGTGGTTACTTAACTGTTTCATGTGTTAAAAAATTAATTTCAAAACCTCTGTGTAATCCCAATAGATCATAAGTTGACAACAGACAATATAAATACCGTGAGTACACTTCTAAATGCATAGAAAACTTTAAGAGCTTCCCATACTCCTACAGCCGCTAGAACATACATTAAAAACAAGGGATCCCCTCCAGGTCTTTCTATCTCCCCCTTTTTCATAAGATTCCTTGCATTTTGCCCAAAATTTGGCTATGAGTCTCAGCATCTGCTTTGATACCTTGCTGGGTAGAGTATTTCAGAGGACATGAGCTTCACAAGGAGAGCAACATAACCAAAAAATCTGGACAAAGAGGTCTTTTCTGAGACTGATACTCCAACCAAGGACCATACATGGAGATAACCTAGAACCCCTGCACAGATGTAGCCCATTGCAGATCAGTCTCCACGTGGGTTCTTTAGTAATGGAACAGGGACTGTCTCTAACATGAACCCAGTGTCTGGCTCTTTGATCACCTTCCCCTAAAGGGGGTAACAGCCTTACCAGGCCACAAAGGAAGACAATGAAGCCTGCCCTGATGAGACCTGATAGGCTAGGGTCAGAGGGAAGGGCATGGGAGGAGATGATGGAGGAAGGGTGGGATTGGGATGGGACAAGGGAGGGGGCTACAGCTGGGATACAAAGTGAATAAACTAATTAATAAAAATTAATTAACTAATTAATTAATTAAAAAACAAGGGATCCTTTCCTCAGGAAAATAAAACCTAGGGATTAGAAAGTCCATTTTAAATATACACAATAATAATCATTGAAAATGATATGTCCATCAGTACAATTTCTGCTAGTTGGTTGCCCCACTACATGAATCCTTTCCATCATGTGTTAGCACCGTCTCAGCATTCCCTTCATCTATTTTTTAATTTATGTATTCACTTTACATCCTGATTGCCCTCTCTCTCCTTCTGGTCCCACCCTTCCTTTCCTCTATCCCCTCTTCCCTTCTACTCAGAAAAGGGAATCATCCCCCGCAACCAACCTACCCCAGCACATCAAGTCACATCAGGACTGAGCTCATCTTCATCCACTGAGGCTGGGCAAGGCAGCCCGGTTAGGGAGATGTCACAACCTCCCTTGTTCAGTGCAAGAACTGTGTGTGTCCTTGTTCGTTCCTTTCACCAAAACTGCAACTGATTCCTAATAATCACTTCTGTTTTTAATGCCTGTTGATTTTGGTATAGGCCCCAGAATTTTGCAAAATATATAAAATTATTCCTCCACACACAACACTACAGATACGTGAAGTATGTGAAGATACTTTGTGGATCTGCCCTTTCCTGAATTAACAACCCAAAATCATGAGGCCACACTGGTCCCCAAGCCTGTTGCATTGGTGCTACTGTCTCTAAAAAGCATCTCATTAGTCAAGTCCCAATGAAGTACATGACAAAGACTGAGAGCAGAGGAATCTAGCAAGATACAGTGACATTCTTACTGCTCGGGCTCTATGGTCTTCTGACCACAATGTTTGTGTGTTTTCCTTTCTCATTTAAGTCACATGTTTTCAGACTATATTATAAAACAATCTTGTTCATTCTCACACCATTTTTAGAAAAAAGATATTTCCCCTTTGTTTGAACATAAATACAAGATTTTAATTTATTACTGCCTATTGTTTTTAGTTTATATTCCATGTTAATAATATATTGCCTATTTTTGTTTTTGCCTAAATTAAAATTTTAGCTGATACATAGCATAATTGTACTCATTTATGATGTACCATATTATGTTTTGATACATGCACATCCTTTGCTATTTAAACAGATTTGAATGAGAAGAAGTGTATCTACCAAGAGGATGCTTACAGATAATGAAAATGAACTGTATATTTCAAAAAGCTTGAATAAACTTTCCACTTCTTACCACCTTTTATTCTTGACTCTCATTTGACCAAGATGCCCTCGTCCACCCATGCATTGCCCACAAGGTCTGCATAGATACCTACCCTAAAAATGACTAGAGCTGAAGGAAGTGGTTATGCTGGAAAACAGAACTGAAAATTTAACATTTATTTTTAGAGAAAGTGGTCTCTGTCTCTGTACAGCATTTATATGAGCACCATAGAGGAATCCCCAAGGTAATGCTGTTGGTATAAATGAATGAATCCTCACCCCTCCCCTCCGAAACACAACCCCCTTCACATAAACTCAAGAATAATAGACTCAAACAGTAGCTCTCTGGTAGATTCACAAGGCTGAAGATTTTACCTATGATAGAAAATGTGCTTTCCTAATGAGAGAGAGACAGAGACAGAGAGGACACCATGTGTCCACAGTATCTGAGTTCAAGCCCTGGTTCTAAACATATCAGCACTGCTGGCGTGAATAGCATACTTAATGGATGTGCTTATTTTTGTATAGTACCTTAAGCCAGTGTAAGAAAATAAACACGAAGCCCGCGATATGGCTCATTGGATAAGAGCTCTTGTCAACAAGCCTGGGCACCTCAGTTCAATCCTCTGGGCCCAAATTCATACAATATGCCCTCTGACTTTCACACACATGTTGTGGCATGTAGAGTTCCAGGCACATACATAAACAAAAAATGAGCAAATATAATATTTAATGAAAAGAAAACTAGGTAAGGATAAAGCATCTACTAAAGTATATCAGTGTTTTTCTGTTAATTATAGTGAGACACATGTTGTGTTAGAGTCTCCCATGAGACACATATTGGTTCTTATCAAGTACTAAATTCTATGATATTCACATTATTTTTAGTAGTAATGACAATACTAGTAAATTTATCTCTTCATGTTTTATAAAACATAAACAACAGAGTATACTAGGGAGTTGCATTGTTTTAGGCATGTGAGTGGCAGTCCAACATAATGTCTTATTCATTTGGAGGTCCTTATCTCTGTGACTAAAATAAGTGATTATTAAGAATGTGTATCAGAACCTTGCATGGCAGCTCATACCTGCCATCCTGCACCTGGCACTTTATGGCTAGAGGATCGCCATGCACTTGAAGCCAGCCTTGCATACAGGATAAGACCCTGGTTTTTGTCTGGTTTTGTTTATTAAGATAAATATTCTTTCACTTCAAAACATTTACTCTGCTCTGTCTTTAAAAAGTTAACTAGATTGCAGAATCTCAGAATTTTGGGTTGTTTTTACAATCTGTGAATGAATGTTTCTATTTGGTAAAAGTAAATTTTCTTGGAAGGAAGGAAGGAAGGAAGAAAGGAAGGAAGGGAGAAAAATCTGTTTTCCCACAAATCTTCATTATTTCTAGTTCTGTCTTTTCATTTGGTTTTGTCCACCAGATACTAGTTAGAACCAAGATGTATGGTCTCCTATTTTCCTGTCTTACTTATTTTGCCTAATTGTTAAACCATAGCATATCACCCTAAACAGGATAAGATTCCTTTCTCAATGTAATCCAAGATTAATCTAATCTATCTACTTAACAGATGCTGATTTTATCCTAAAGCTGGTAATACACTTAGAACAGGTGATAAAATTAGTGTCTTTTTAAAATTCATATCTCACTCTAAAAAATACTATAAGTGAAAGATAAAGTTACAAAATCAAAGAAAGGAAAAGAGAGAAGTGAAGAAGGGAGATAATGAGGTATCAGAAATGAAAGCCAAAGGGGGAAAATAAGACAAAGGCTGTAAAATAGAATCAACAAACTCAGAAATACACCCCATGGGAAGCCATAAATTCTTTATGTTTTGATCAAAGTTAACTTTAAACTTATTCAGTAAAGACAAAGTGGGAATGGAAAGGACTCTTTGTACTAGTTAGTTTCAATTGTTAACTTGACATGACCAGGAGTTTGTGAGAGGAAATCTTGATTGAGGAAATGCCCATCAGCTTGCTCTCTGGGTATGTCTGTGGAGGGTTGTCTTAATTGTGAATGGATGTGGGACAACCCAGCCCATTGTGAATGTTACTATCCTATGCAGGCAAACCCAGGACTACATAAGAAAGATGGCTGAGCATGAACCAAGCAAGTATTGTTCCTCTATAGTTTCTGCTCCACGTTCCTAATTGAGGGCCTGCCCTGATTTTCCTCAAATATGGGCTGTGATGTGGAAGAGGGAGTATAACCCAAAATACTCCCTCTTAGTTGCTTTTGGTCAAGAGTGTTTTCAATCACATCAATAGAAAGGAAACAAAAACTCTCTTTGATTTCTCAATAAAATGTGTCCCTAACCTACAAAAGGCAGAAATGCTCAGAAGTACTACTCTGCCCTGTCCTAAAAGCATAGAAGTGCTTTCCCCTGAGCTGCTACATGAATATAAAAACAATCAAGTGGCTCTCCTCTTAAATATAAATGATACCCTGGGTTTCTCTCTGATGGTGTATGCATGTTTCCTCTCAACCAGGGATGCTCTTAAAAATGTTGCTCTACCCTTCTAACTCAGTTCATTCGCTTACATTTGTGCCCGTGACACTAAAAGCTCTGTCTCCACAGCCTTTCTTAAAACAGCTGTACAAGTCAGTGTGCCTGTGACTTCACAATGAACAACGGCTTCACAGTGTTCTCTGCTACCTGGGCCTGGGTTCCCCGTCTTTTTCAAGTTATCTAGCACATCACTAAGAAGTTTTCCTAAACAGCTGCCCCTCGGCTCATGTACCCAGTAACACCAATCACACCAAGACTGAATGTGTTTCCTGTTTCTAAGTACTCCTGTCCAGCATTTCTTTCCTCTCATAGTCCACTCTCAAGTTCAGATATGAGGAATGGCAGGTTTGGTTTCCCTCATCTCTTTGGGGATCAAAGATACATTGTCAGGAACTGGCCCTGAGAAACTTGTGACTTTTCCCCACCCTGCTGCACCTGGCTCCCACCCTGCTGCACCTGACTGATCAACATCCTGCTTGGCAGTTGCAAAGATGTGAGAACTGTACCATGACTTTTTAGGAGTAACCATTGGAGAACTGTATCATGACGTTTTAGGAGTAACTGCTTGGCAGATGCAAAGATGTGAGAACTGTACCATAACTTTTTAGGAGTAACCATTGTCATGACCACAGAATGTTCCAGGCCCTGTGCCGAGAAGATTTTGTAACTTTCCACCCTCACTCACCTGCCTACCCCCACCCCTACCTAAAACTAGCTTTAAAAAACCTGCTTCTGCTCAATAAAGTTAGGCTCTTGACAAGTGTACATTTGCTTGAGCCTGTTCCTTCTCTCACCCATCTCTTTCAGGCCCTGGTCCTCCTCGCCCCCATGAATAACTAGGTCCCGCGGGTCGGGACAATCCATGTTCACATATTCAGCTCTGCCTTCAGGGCCTGTGCAGTGTGACATGTGAATCAGAATATGAGAGGAGATACACTCCTGTATTGGCTATTTATTCATAAGCTGTTGAACTCCACTTTGAACTTTGAAGACACTGAAAACAGAATATCTGTTTTTATAATCACTATAATCTTATAGTAATTTAATTTACATTTTATTAACCCCATGTACCCTACCTCTCTATAACTAACTTTTCTAATTTCTTATCTTCCTGGATTGGTGTTTGTTTGTTTGCTTGCTTGTTTAGAGACAGGGTTTCTCTGTGTAGCCTTGTTTTGTAGACCAGGCTGGCCTAGACCTCACAGAGATCGGTCTGCCTCTGTCTCCCTGAGTGCTGGGATTACCAGCTATCTTCCTGCGTTTGTTTATTGTCTGCTGTGTGGAGTTCTCTTGGCAGCCTCTGTCCAGTTTCATTACTTGAGATTGTGATTAGTGTGACACTTTGCTTCCGACAGTCAAACATCTTGGTTTTACACACTGATCATGCCAAGTTCTCAGATGACCATACGTCATGTTCTAAAGGTTACAGGGACTCCAGCCTACTGATTCTATTCACTTGATGTCTGTATCCTGCCCCCTTCATCAGTCAGAATTCCAGCCTCTTGCTGTGGACTCCATAATATTCATTCCACTCTATTCCCATGTTCTACGTTTCTAGTCGCTACACCTCTCTTATTCAAAAACAAGTCTAGCCTTCATGTCTCAATTTAAGTTCTAGCTCACCAAGAAGAGTCTAGTTTTCACAAGTGTTTCATCTTTGCGTGATAGCAGATATAGTTACTATAACATGTATAAGATGTACTATAATATAAAAAAATAACATCATGTCTTGCCTTTCTCTTTCCTCCAAGTGTATGACAACTGTTCTTAACAGCATTGCAGTTATACAACTAATATTTTACTTTAGCATGAATTAGAATCTTAACATTTCAAACATCAAAATAGGAAACCATTGCAATGTTTTCATAAATCATATTATAAAACTTTAGAGGATAAAATTAATTCAACTATGTATAGATAATGGGAGGGATAGAAAACAGACAGGGAGGATCGAATGCATTTACTTGATGCCAAAAATGCAGAAAAAAATCTCAGTCTCCAATGTTTTTGGTCTCCAACTTGCAATCATTTTCGACAGAAATTATACTCTGATTTTGCTATGCAGGCATTAAATAGACTAAAGATACATTTTAAAGAGTCGGGTGTATTCTGTATAATGTTAACAGACGGGGTGATTTCTACTTATCTTCTCCCTCAAGAGGTTATAATGTTTATTTTAATATATGATATTATGGCTTTCTTATACATTATAAACAACATAGCTTCAATATGTTCAAACTTCTACAAATTATGATAGCTAATATTTTTATTAAAAATATAAAAATTTATATTTTCTAACAAATTAATAGAATGTAATTATTATCAGAATATAGAACAAAAAATGGGCACATTGAATTTCCATTTCATACAGCTTTCATACAGTTCTAGGAACTAATGAACTTCAGTAAGATTAATTTTGAGAGGAATTTTATTTCTATAGTGTACAGGCCACATACAAATAAATAAGCTTGGGTGACACTTTCTGGTGGTTTCTGTTTATTCCAAAACACTATTCCAAGACTTTGTGATTAAAAACTAAATTGATCTTGAATTCCAACAGCAACTATGTGAACTAGGTTCAATCATTTAACTTATCTGAGTTTATTTTATCATTTATTCTATATATAATAACAATAAATATATTTTATTTAATATAGTGTGAAAATATGTTAAGAACACATCATTCAAACAATGAAATTGTTTATAAAATTTGGCTATTATTTTATGAATAAATATAACCACCTAAAAATGAAGTCATTCAAGACTACATTAATTCAACTTTAAATGAGGCAGGCTGTCATTATTATCAGATGACTTCCCCCAGCCTTGGTTACTAATGAATGGCTAAGCCTGTTGCTGTAAATAAATGAGCACTAGGACATTTCTTAAACAACACACGTGGCTGAAGATTAGACTTCTTCCTCTTTGTGGTCTCACATGTCTGACCACAGCAACTATTTTTAATCAGTGTCTGTGCTTTTTAGTGACATCCAACTCCACACATCAGAGTCACCATTCTTATGATGATGTAAAGATGTGTGACATTCTTAATTGTCATATCCTTTTTGGTCAGTTGTTTTTCTTCTGTTTATGATTCCAACATGAATTTCTACTGTGGAAAATTTGAAAACACAGAAGAGTGAAGTGGGCATAGAACACTCACTTTAAATCTACAAAAATAAAGATGAGTTATGCAGTCAACTGTCTTGACGTGATTTATTTAACTAATAAACATGGAATGGTTCCAAAGAGAGCTTCTGCAATGACAGCAGGTTACCATTGCTTTTAACTCCAATTGAATAAAGGATTAAGACTGAGCAGTAGTTTTAATAGCCCTCTAGAATCCTAACCTAAGCAGTGTCTCTGATAAGAGTGCACAATGGATGTGTGTTCTCTGCCATTCAGTTGCTTACAACACTGATGGAGAAAATATGCTCAAATTCAGATGAACATGAATTCAGCTAAAGTGGCTGTAACTTCAGTAGACTGCAGTCTTTTGAATGTTAAAAAATGTCCCGAACTTGTAATCAGACAGATCTAAGTTCAAATCCCAATTGTACAGGTTCAAAGGCTTATGACCTTGAACAACTGAATGATTTGTATTTCTGGGATAGATAATCTCTAATAGGACTAGAGAGAAAATGGCCGGTAATGGATGAGAGGATCAGGAATTAACAATCAGCACTAAATTGAAAAGCAGAAAAGGTTACAGACATAAGCTCTAAAGGCAGAGAAATTTACAAAGAGGGTTAAGCAAAAGCCTCTCTGATGGTATAAAAGACGTTATAGTACCTTTGATCTATAAGACAGTGCCTTACCGTTCTCCAAAGAATTTAGAGGAATCATTGCTAGTTACACAGGAAATAAGTGATTTCAGCATGAATCATTTCTTCAATTTTAAATACTTCAAAATAAAACTGGGAGATGACACAATGGGTAAAGATCTTTGCTGCTAAGCCTGACGACTTGCGTTCAAGAGAATGCCAGCTCCCGCAAGATGTCCTGTGTCTCTGCACAGAGACTTTGGTAAGCCTGTATGCATGCTTACAGATGCACATACACATACAAATATATACATACATTCATACAAACATAATAAATACTTCAAAATAAAGTCATTTAGGACCTTTTATTTTTCTAAGTCCAATTAACTGTAACATGAAGAAAGTGAAGAGGTGAGCTTTGTGTGTTTACAGTAATAATGCTTCAGGAAAAATGAGGAGCAAGCAAAAGCCACGAATTAGAGTTGGTCTTACAAGATGAATATTAGAAAATCAATAGCTTTGGGGAAGGTAGGTGCTGAAAGGTGTCAAAGGGCTGACTGAGCCTCACCCCCCAATTTCCTTACTTTTCCCAAGGAAAACAGTTTGCATATCACTTGTGTAAGAAAACAATTCATCTTTCTATGTATTTGTATGTATGTATCTGGCACTAGAAGTCACATGATAAGAAATGGCAACAGGAGACTTTATCTCAGATTGGCCAGACCCTACGCTCTTAGCCAAAATGCTACAGGAAACAACTCTACTTCAAATAACAATACAGTGTGTAAACAAAATAAAGTACAATGTGAAATAAGAGTTTAAATTTAGACTTCAGCCTTAGATGCTATTCCAACAGACATACTAGGAGGAACCTAACTGCTGAAGGTCCATTACCTAGATCCCTTCTCCTGTACATTCCTTAGGCTACAAGTATTGTTGACATATGTGTGCTCTCTGGAAGAGGTCAAAAATGATACGACATGCACATTGTATACCAGAGCACATGCAATATAAGAATAAACACACCTGTGCAATGCACACCTCACACATACATGTGGGCATGCACACATGAACACACATGCATACATATTCCCTCATGCACACTCTCACACACACTGCCAGCTGCTGCAGCACCCACCACATCATCTCCACATCTTTACTGAGAAACAAAGAGAAAACTTGTGACAATCCAGCAACTGAGAAAGAGGATAAGTCATACCTCTGTCACAGCATAGGGTCATTGCTTCCTACATTGAAAAGCAGAAGTACGGAAGTCAGAGCACTTCAAGATTACAGCAACGATAAGACAAAACAGACGTCTAAACGACCGTTATTTATGCATTGGAAGCTGGTGGTAGTTTTCATCCTCTCTGGGAAATCTTCAGAGTTCGAAACATCTCCCAAACCTTGTTGCAAAAGCATCCGTGCAGCTGCTGCCACCGCTAGCTTTGGTCCAAGGGCTGCAGTTGCAATATTCATACCTGAGCCCCTGGCTACCACCTGCTGTCACTGTTTCCCCGGGAAACTGCTGCCCCTGCCCACTCTCCCACTGCAGGGAGTTTGTATTCACTCTGTTTTCACATGTGTGACTTCTGACTGAAAAGCGATTGGCTGGTACTATGCGTTTGTTCATATATTAACAAAAAGGAAGTCTAGAACATAGTTAATTTTTAATATACCTGATTATACGTTGTGAGAATCCAAAAATGCCTTTTTCTGTCTTTCCCCCTCCCTCTGTTCTAAACCAGGTAAGAACTGAAGTTAGTAATAGATCATCCTGAAAACATATGAACATTCATAACTAATGGTAAATTAAGCTAATTTATTTACGAGAGACACACACAGCTTCATGTAAGTTCATGTATAGTGCTGCAAAGGACACATGGGAAAGGGGGGGTGGAGAAGAGTTGGGCTTGGTAACATCTCTTTCGAGAACAAAAGTGGCAGATCCTGCTCTGCGGTCATTCTTTCCACTCTTTTCTCTCACTCTCATCACCCACTGACCTAGATTTCAGGTCTCCTAAACCTTCCCTCTGTGTGTAAGCAGCATGGCCCATGAAATCTGCAGATATGATGAGTGTTGTCATTACTTAACATTGCTGTTCAGCTTGCCCCTGTCACGGCACAGGACTAGAGTTCCTACTACATGGAGTATGCAGTAGCTATACAGTGCTAATCCACTAGAAAGCAGCTAGTTTTCCATAGCACAGTTCTAGAAGCTGAGATGAGACCACTTTCCACGAGTACACTGGGCACCAGCTACAGTGGCACACAGTGACACCTAGTGGGTGACAAGTATATTTTAAATTCTCAAGTGGATAATGTAAGCGATTCTCAGCTCTCCCCTACAAATATTCATAGTGTATTCTTTCGTGAATTCTGAAACTTTTTCAAAGGAAACAAGATCTTTACAATCTTCTCTTCCTACTATAAAATACAAATGCTCAGAAGAACATTCTCCAAGAAAAGTTATCACTTGAAGATTTTTATGAAAGTAAGTCTTCAAATGAGGTATTAGCAGGTAATCACAGTTTTAGGAGAAGGGCATAACTGGAAATGCAGCTCAGTTGGTAGAGTGACTGCCTAGAATGCGGTACGTGCCCGGATTGCACATGTAGCATCACACACCTATCAGGGTGGAGTATGCCTGTGATTTTAATACGGAGGAGGAAGAGTCTTCAGGATCAGACGTCCAAGGCTTTGCTCAGGTACGTTGCAAGTTTGAGGCCAGCCTGAGGGTACAAGAGAGTCTGTTAAATGTTTTTTAAGGCAAAATTTTTCAAATTCTAAATAAATTTGCAAATTGAAACACTCAAGGCCTCTCAGAATTTAGGAATATGAAGATAATTGTTTTGGTAATACTACCAAAATTCCTTGGGTAGAAGCCAAAGATTTATGGTCTCAACTATACTACTCAATCATTGGCTGTGCGACCTTAATCAAATTATGTGACCTCTCTGTGACTTTGTTTTATATCTGATAAGTTAAGAAGGTTTGGATTTGAATGACTTTTGAGAGACTACTTACAAAAGATGACAAACTTCTGCACCAGTCACTGAGCATGAGAATGCTTAACCTTGATGTCATCACTAAGAGTAAAATACAAACCAGGCTTTCTCACACATGGACTCTCTTTCATACTATAAATTTATTTGTCTCTAATATTTAATTCATTCATAATTTTAATCTTAAATGGGTCATAATTTCATTAATTGCTGAATAAAATGGTTATATTTGTTTTAAACATTCTTGCTCTCTTATGTGGATATTAGCTTTAAATCTTTAGATATTCGTGTTTTATTATTAGTATACATAAATATTAGGAAACTATTCAGGAGCTATGAAGTGGAGGGCAAGAAAAAGGAGCATAAAATACAGTATTATAGAGGGAGGGCAAGTATGAGGAGGGATAAAGAACTCTAAAAACATTTTGAAAAGTCCATGGTAAACTATATAAACATGTATAAACTTTATAAACATGTAGAAGTTTCCTAAAATATTTCATAAATGAACATATAATGAGAGTTTAAATAATTGCAATAGGACCAAAATTTCCAAACTAGATAGCACATGCTACTGAATAAAAAGCCTAGTATCAGGATGGGTTATAACCTTTTGAGTTTTTGGCCAGTGGGGTCCCACAGACCCACAAACATTATAGCTATTGCTGCTCTTCATCACTACCCTCAGAGCTTGAAGAAGAGGCCTTGTTGCTGAAGATTCCTCCTATTGGAATTGCAAACACGGAAAAAGTAAGTGGATGCCTCTCAGAAAACTTCAGCCTTATTGGCTGGCTGTCATGGTGCTGGAAGATGATATGAGTGCTGTGGAAGAAATAAAGTAATCATCAATCTCACCTAGCTGTGAACATTGATGGCTACAATAATCATTGGTCTGATAAGATATGCCCACTGGTACAATAGCAGCATGCAGTCTACCAAACATGTAATGAACAAATAATGCAAATAGGACATCCATTTCTTTCTAATTGGATTTAAGACCTCTGCCAAGGGACAGAATGCATATCTGGCACCATTAATGAGGCCAAAGAAACTATGGCTCACCATAGGCCCTAGGGGAGAGCCTGCTACTGTTTATTATTATTCTAAAATAGACATAGTATTAAAAGGACCCCTAAAAACTTATTTCTACACCCAAATGCTGAGCAGCTTTCAACTCTCATCAAAGTAACTTCAACTTTTAGCTGAGAGCCATTAACACATACTCACAAACTGGTCAATATGAAAAAAATAAGATTTTTCGTCCCGAAATGGGAAGTCTGTACCACAACCGCTTCGCTAAGACTCAGCCGTATTTATGGTAGAAGTTGTGGAAATAGTGCACAAACAAGAGGTGGTGAATGACATTAAGGAAACAGTGTTTTCTGGGTGCAACAGGTTACTGGTACATCTGAACTCACAGTAATTCTGATCGTGTGCACAAGACCTGCGTAAATTCAAGACACATATGACATGAAGGTAGATCTGTGAGTATGAAGTTTTCAAGTAGAGGAATATTTGTTATTTAATAGCTGCTGAAAGAGAGAAAGTCAGATTTCTTCAGTGGTATGACCACTTGCAGGTCAGTCATACACTAGGGAAGGCCCCACAACAAAGATTATTTGAGCAACATAAAATGGATTCATGGGGGATGGGGAGGGAAGGAACATGAAGTTGATTTAACAGGGAGATAAGGATGGGGTGAATATGGTAAAGTTACACTGACAGAATTCTCATAGAGTTAATAAAAACATTGTTTAAAAAAAAAAAAAAGAAGGGCTGAAGAGATAGTTCCATGGTTAGAACATTGGCTGCTCTTCAAGAAAACCCACGTTCAATTCCCATTACTTCCATATGGCAGCCAACAGCCATTTCTATAACTCCAGTTCCAGAGACTCTGATGCCCTCTTCTACCCTCTGTGGGCACTGCGTACCTGTGGGGCAAAAACATGTATGCAAACAAAATATCCACATATATAAAATAAATAAATCATAAAAGAAGAGAAAAGGAAGTAGGGAAAGAGGGAGAAAAGGAACCAAAGAAAAGAATGGGACATTCTGTTCGCATTGTTTGTTCCTCATATGTTTATTAGACTTCATCTGTCATTTTGTCTGGGGCTAGATTTTTGTGTTTTTTAAGTAGAAGTGAAGATGAGGTGATACAGAGAAGGAGGCAGATTCTGGGAGAGTAGGATGTTTCCAGTGTTCATTCAAGTCCCACAATAGTTACAATCTATTCAAATTTTCCAGTTATTTTGAGTCAGAATGTAAATTACATTTTCATAGAAATATGATCACTTAATTCCTGTATTCAAAATATTCTCTTGTAATTCTGTTTAACATTTTTTGGACCCATAGATAAACAGCCATGATTTTCTTTATTTCTTTTATTATTATTATCATTTATTACAATTTACCTAATTTTTAACATTTTTAATTTATATTAATCACAGGTTATATACTTTGTATTCCAGCCATAGCCCCCTCCTGCATTCCCTCCCTATCACCCCCATCCCTCCCTCATCTCCTCCCTGCCCCTTTCCAAGTCCACTGATAGGGGAGGACCTCCTCCCCTTCCATCTAACTCTAGCTTATCAGGTCTCTTCAGGACTGGCTGCAATGTTCTCTTCTGTAGCCTAGCAAAGCTGCTCCTCCCTTGGGGGAGGGGTCGAAGACCCAGCCATTGAGTTCATGTCCAAAATAGTCCCTGTACCCCTTACAAGGGTACCCACTTGGGTATTGAGCTACCATTTCCTACATTCAAGCAGGGGTTCTAGATTATATCCATATATATCCATATATGGTCCTTGGTTGGAGAAACAGTCTCATAAAAAAAAAACCCTGTGCCCTGATCTATCTGGTCCTTGCAGAGCTCCTGTCCTCTCCAGGTCATACTAACTCCCCCTTCTTTCATATGATTCCCTGCACTCTGCCAAAGGATTCGTTATGTTTCTTAATATTTGCTTTGATACACTGCTAGGCAGAGTCTTTCAGAGGCCTTCTGTTGTAGGATCTTGTCCTGCTACTTGTTTTCTCTTACATCCAATGTCCATCCCATTTGTTTTTCTAAGTAAGGATTAATCCTCTTACCCCAGGTCCTCTTTCTTGTTTATCTTCTTTAGGTGTATAGATTTCAGTATGTTTATCCTATCTTATAGGTCTATATAAGTGAGTATATACCATGTGTGTCTTTCTGCTTTTGGGATACCTCACTCAGGATGATCATTTACAGGTCCCACCATTTGCCTGCAAATTTCATGATTTCCTCCTTTTTAATTGCTGAGTAGTATTTCATTGTGTAAACGTACCACAATTTCTGTATCCACTCTTCAACTGAGGGACATATGGGTTGTTTCCAGCTTCTGGCTATTACAAATAAAGCTGCTACAACATAGTTGAGCAAATGTTCTTGTTGTGTAGTTGAGCATCTTTTGGATATATGCCTAAGAGTGGTATAGCTGGATCTTGAGGAATCACTATTCCTAATTGTCTAAGAAAGCACCAAATTGATTTCCAGAGTGGTTGTACAAGTTTGCATTCCCACCAGCAATGTAGGAGGGTTCCTCTTTCTCCACAACCTCTCCAGCATGTGTTGTCACTTGAGTTTTTGATCTTAGTCACTCTGACAGGTGTAAGGTGAAATCTCAGGGTCATTTTGATTTGCATCTCCCTGATGGCTAAGGATGTTGAGCATTTCTTTTAGCGCTTTTCTGTCATTCTACAGTCCTCTACAGTGAGTTCTCTGTTTAGCTCTATACCCCATTTTTTAATTGAATTACTTGATTTGTTGCTTTTTAACTTCTTGAGTTCTTTATATATACTGGATATTAGCCCTCTGTCAGATATAGGGTTGGTGAAGACCCTTTCCCAGTTTGTAGGCTGTCGTTTTGTTTTGATGACAGTGTCTTTTGCTTTACAGAAGCTTTTCAGTTTCATGAGGTCCCATTTATTGATTGTTGCTCTTAGAGCCTGTGCTGTTGGTGTTCTGTTCAGGAAGTAGTCTCCGGTGTCAATGAGTTCTAGGGTCTTTCCCACTTTTTCTTTTAACCGATTTAATGTGTCTGGTGTTAAGTTGAGGTCTTTGATCACTTGGACTTTAGTTTTGTGCAAGGTGATAAATATGGATCTATTTTCATTTTTCTGCATATAGAAATCCAGTTGGACCAGCACCATTTGTTGAAGATGCTGTCTTTTTTCCATTGAATGGTTTTGGCTTCTTTGTCAAAAATCAAGTTTCCATAAGTGTGTGGGTTTATTTCTGGGCCTTCTCTTTGGTTCCATTGATCCACTATTCTGTTTCTATGCCAATACCATGCAGTTTTATTACTATTGCTTTGTAGTACAGCTTGAGATCAGGGATGGAGATACTTCCAGATGATTTGTTGTTGTACAGGATCGTTTTGGAAATTCTGCTTTGTTTTGTTTTTTGTTTGTTTGTTTGTTTGTTTCTCCATGTGAAGTTGAGAATTTTTCCTTCAAGGTCTGTAAAGAATTGTGTTGGTATTTTGATGGGAATTGCATTGAATCTGTAGATTGCTTTTGGCAGAACAGCCATTTTCACTGTGTTAATCCTTTCAATCCATGAGCAAGGGAGATCTTTCCATCTTCTGATATCTTCTTCAATTTCTTTTTTCAGAGACTTGAAGTTTTTCTCAAACAGATATTTTACTTGCTTGCTTACAGTCACATCAAAGTACTTTATGTTATTAGTGGCTATTGTGAAGGGTATTGTTTCCTAATTTCTTTCTCTGCCCTTTTGTCTTTAGTGTACAGGAGGGCTTCTGATTTTTTGAATTGATTTTGTATCCAGGCACTTTGCTGAAGGTGCTTATCAGTTGAAGGAGTTCTCTGGCTGAATTTTTGGGGTCGCTCATGTATACTACCATATCATCTGCAAATAGGGATACTTTGACCTCTTCCTTTCCAGTTTGTATCCCCTTGATCTCCTTTAATTGTCTTATTGCTCTAGCTGGGACTTTAAGTACTATGTTGAAGAGATATGGAGACAGTGGGCAGCCTTGCCTAGTCCCTGATTTCAGTGGGATTGCTTGAAGTTTCTCTCCATTGAGCTTGATGTTGGCTATAGGCTTGCTGTATATTGCCTTTACTATGTTTAGGTATGTGCCTTGTGTCCCTAGTCTCTCCAAGACTTTAAACATGAATGGGTGTTGGACTTTGTCGAAAGCTTTTTCAGCATTTAAGGAGATGATCATGTGGTTTTTCTCCTTCAGTTTGTTTATATTGTGGATCACATTGATGGATTTGTGAATATTGAACCACCCTTGCATGCCTGGGATGAAGCCTACTTGGTCATGGTGGATGATATATTTTGTGTGTTCTTGGATTCAGTTTGCAAGTTTTATTGGGTACTTTTGTATCAATGTTCATAAGAGATATAGGTCTGAAGTTCTCTTTTGTTGTTGGGCCTTTGTGTGGTTTAGGTATCAAGGTGACTGTGGCTTCATAGAAAGAGTTTGGTAATGTTCCTACTGTTTCTGTTTTGTGGAATAGTTTAGAAAGAATTGGAGTTAGCACTTCTTTGAAGTTCTGGCAGAATTCTGCACTGAATCCATCTGGCCCACGGCTTTTTTTGGTAGGGAGACTATTGATGACTGCTTCTATTTCCTTGGGGATATAGGTCTATTCAATTTTCTACTTGATCTTGACTTAATTTAGGTAAATGGAATCTATCAAGAAAATTATCCATTTCATTTAGATTTTCAAATTTTGTGGCATATAGGCTTTTGAAGTAAGACCTAATGATTGTTTGGATTTCCTCAGTGTCTGTTGTTATTTAGTGTTTTTCATTTCTGATTTTGCTGATTTGAATTGTTTCTCTCTGCCTTTTTGTTTGTTTGGCTAAGGGCTTGTCTATCTTGTTGATTTTCTCAAAGAACCAACTCTTGGTTTTATTGATTCTTTGAATAGTTTTATTCATTTCTAATTGATTGATTTCTGCCCTGAGTTTGATTATTTCCAGCCATCTGCTCCTCTTTGGTGTATCTGCTTCTTTTTTTTCTAGGGCTTTCAGTTGGGCCATTAAGTTGCTTTCATGAGATGTTTCAAATTTCTTCTTGAAGGTGCTTAGTGTTATGAACTAAGTACTGCCTTCATTGTGTCCCATAGGTTTGAGTATGTTGTGCTTTCATTTTCATTGAATTCTAGGAAGTCTTTAATTTCTTTCTTTATTTCTTCCCTAATCAAGCTGTCCTTGAGTAGCAAGTTGTTCAGTTTCTATGTATGTGCAGGCTTTTTGCTGTTTCTGTTGTTGAGGTCCAGCTTTAGACCATGATAATCAGATAGGATACAAGGGATTATTTCAATCTTCTTGTATCTGCTGAGCCTTGCTTTGTGACCAACTATATGTTCTGTTTTGGAGAATGTTCCATGAGGTGCTGGAAAGAAGGTATACTCTTTTGATTTTAGATGAAAAGTTCTGTAGATATCTATTAGGTTGATTTGATTTAGGGTCTCTGTGAGTACCTTTGTTTTCCTGTTTTGCTTCTGACTGGATGATCTGTCCCTTGGTGAGAGTGGAGTGTTGAAGTCTCCCACTATTAAGGTGTTGGGATCTATGTGAGATTTCAGCTTTAATAATGTTTCATTTACAAATGTAGGTGGTCTTGTATTTGAGTCATAGATGTTCAAAATTGTGATGTCCTCCTGTTGGAATTTTCCTTTGATGAGGAGGAAGTGCCCCTCCTCATCTTTTTTGATTAACTTTGGTTGAAAGTCTATTTTAGTAGATACTAGGATCACCACCCCAGCTTTTTTTCTGAGTCCATTTGCTTGAAACACATTTTTCCAGACCTTTACTCTGAGGTAGTGTTTATCTTTGTTGCATAGGTGTGTTTTTTGAATGCAGCAGAATGTTGGATCCTGTTTCCACAACCATTCTGTTAGTCTGTGTCTTTTTATTGGAGAGTTGAGTCCATTGATGTTGATAGATAATAGTGACCAATGACTGTTAGTTCTTTTTATTGTGAAATTGGTGGTCTTACTATGATTCATTGCCTTTTTTCCCCCGTTTTCAATTTTTGCTGGGAGATTGTCTGTATCCTATATTTTCTTTGGTGTAGTTGTTTTCGTTGGATTGGAGTTTTCCTGATAGTATCTTCTATAGGGTTTGGTTGCTGTGTAGATATTACTTAAATTTAAATTCAGTTTTGTCATGGAATATTTTGTTTTCTGCATCTATGTTGATTGAAAGCTTTGCTGGGTATAGTAGTCTTGGTTGGCATCTGTGTTCCCTTAAAGACTCTACCCAGGCCCTGCTGGCTTTCATAGTTTCTGATGAGAATTCTGGTGTGATTCTGATGGGTCTACCTCCGTATGTTACTTGACCTTTTTCTCTTGCTGTCTTCAATATTCAATTTGTGTTTTTAACTTGTCAATAAATAGTAACTGTTTATTTATAAAACATATTTTGTTTAAAAATAAGCAACAACATCTCATTCATAGTTTTACCTTTACTTGATACATCTTTCCTCATTATTTTCTCCTCTGCTTGCAAACTTTCTTTTTTTATAATTTTTATTTTTTTTAA
Source organism: Pachyuromys duprasi (assembly GCA_028658305.1). NCBI lineage: Eukaryota > Metazoa > Chordata > Mammalia > Rodentia > Muridae > Pachyuromys > Pachyuromys duprasi. The sequence goes on from CM053759.1 coordinate 44,743,934, forward strand.
ATATTAGTTACAGTTTATTAACTTTATATTCCAACTGTATCCTGCTCCCTCATTCCTTCCCAATCCCACCCTCCCTCCTTCATCTCCTCCCTGCCCCTTTTGAAGTCCACTGATAGGGGAGGACCTCCTCCCCTTTCATGTGACCCTAGTTTATCAGGTATCTTCAGGACTGGCTGCAAAGTCCTCTGTGGTCTGGCAGGGTTGCTCCTCCCTGGGGGATGAGGGAGGTCAAAAGTAACAAATCAAGCAATCCAAGTAAGAAATGGGGTACAAGCTAAACAGAGAATTCTCAGTAGAGGAATACAGAATGGCAGAGAAACGCTTAAAGAAATGCTCAATGTCCTTAGCCATCAGAGAGACGCAAATCAAAACGACCCTGAGATTTCACCTGACACCCACCAGAATGGCTAAGATCAAAAACTCAAGTGATAACACATGCTGGAGAGGATGTGGAGAAAGGGGAACGCTGGTGGGAATGCAAACTTGTACAACCACTTTGGAAATCAATCTGGCGCTTTCTTTCTTAGACAATTAGGAATAGTGATTCCTCAAGATCCAGCTGTACCTCGCCTGGGCTTATATCCAAAAGTTCCTCAAGTACACAACACGGACATTTGTTCAACCAAGTTCATAGAAGGTTTATTCGGAACAGCCAGAACCTGGAAACAACCCAGATGTCCATCAACAGAGGAATGGATACAGAAATTGTGGTATGTTTACACAATGGAATACTATTCAGCAATTAAAAAGGAGGAAATCATGAAATTTGCAAGCAAATGGTGGAACATAGAAATTTACTCAGTTTGTATCCTGGCCCCCTTCTTAATCTCCTCCCAATCCCTCCTTCCCTCCCTCTTCTCTCCCTATGCCCCAACCCTTGTCTACTGATAGGGTAGGGCATCCTCCCGTTCTATTTGACCTAGCCTATCAGGTCTCATCAGGACTGGTTGCATTGTCATCTTCTCTGGCCTGGCAAGGCTGCTCTCCCACTTAGGAAGAGGTGATCAAAGAACCAGCCACGGATTTCATGTCAAAAAAAGCTCCTGCTCCCCTTGCTGGGGACCTCACTTGGATACTGAGTCTATGAGCTACATTTTAGCAGGGGTTTTAGGTATTCTCCGTGCATTGTCGTTGTTTGGGGTATTCATCTGCAGGGCTCCCAGGGCTCAGAATTTTTGGCTCTGTTGGTCTCCTTTTGGAGCTCCTATCCCCTCCAGGTCTTTCTATCTCTCCCTTCTTTCATAAAATTCCATGCACCCTGCCCAAAGTTTGGCTATGAGTCTCAGCATCTGCTTAGATACCTCGATCAGGAGAGTCTTTCAGAGGCCCTCTGTGATAGCTCCTGTCCTGTTCCCTGTCTTCTCCTGCTTCCAATGCATATCGCCTTTGTCCTTCTGAATGAGGACTGAGCATCTTCCTTAGGGTGCTTCTTGTTGTTTAACTTCTTTAGGAGTATAGATTTTAGTATGTTTATCCTATATTTTATGGCTAATACCCACTTATGAGTGAGTATATACCATGTGTGTCTTTCTGCATCTGGGTTACCTCACTCAAGATGATCTTTTCTAGTTCCCACCATTTGCCTACAAATTTCAAATTTTCCTTGTTTTTAATAGCTGAGTAGTACTCCATTGTGTACATGTACCATATTTTCTGTATCCATTCCTCCACTGAGGGACATCTAGGTTGTTTCCAGCTTCTGGATATTACGAATAGAGCTGCTACCAACATGGTTGAGCAAATATCCTTATTGAATGGTGGAGCATCTTTTGGTTGCATGCCTAGGAGTGGTATAGTTGGATCTTGAGGTAGCACTATTTCTAATTTTCTGAGAAAGTAGCAGATTTATTTCCAAAGTGGTGGTACAAGGTTACACTCCCACCAGCAATGGAGGAGGGCTCCCCTTTCTCCACATCCTCTTCAGCATGTGTTGTCACTTGAGTTTTTATCTTAGCAATTCTGATGGGTGTAAGGTGAAATCTCAGGGTCATTTTGATTTGTATTTCCCTGCAATGACTAAGGATGTTGATAATTTCTTTAAGTGTTTCTCTGCCATTCTGTATTCCTCTACTGAGAATTCTCTGTTTAGCTCTGTACCCCATTTTAAAATTGGATTACTTGGTTTATTGATGTTTAACTTCTTCAGTTCTTTATATATATTCTGGATATTAACCCTAGTGTCAGATAAAGAGTTGGTGAAGATCCTTTCCCAATCTGTAAGCTACTCTTTTATTCTGATGATTGTGTCCTTTGCTTTACAGAAGCTTTTCAGTTTCATGAGGTCCCATTTATTGGTTTTTGAACTTAGAGCTTGTGGTTTTGGTGTTCTCTTCAGGAAGTTGTCTCCTGTGCCAAAGAGTTCAGGGCTCTTCCCTACTTTTTCTTCTAACAGATTTAGTGTGTCTGGTTTTATGTTGAGGTATTTGATCCACTTGGACTTTAGTTTTGTGCAAGGTGATAAACATGGGTCTATTTTCATTTTTCTACATGTAGACATCCAGTTAGTCGAGTACCTTTTGTTGAAGATGCTGTCTTTTTCCCATTGTAGGGTTTTGACTTCATTATCAAAAATCAAGTTTCAATAGGTGTGTGGGTTCATTTCTGGGTTTTCTATTCAATTCCATTGATCCACCTTTCTGTTTTATGCCAATACCATGCAGTTTTTATTACTGTTGTTCTATAGTACAGCTTGAGATCAGGGATGGAGATACCTCCAGAAGATCTGTAATTGTACAGGATTGTTTTAGTAATTCTGGGTTTTTTGTTTTTTCAATATGAAATTGAGAATTGTTCTTTCAATGTCTGTAAAGAATCGTGTTGGTATTTTGAAGGGAATTGCATTGAATCTGTAGGTTGCTTTTGGCAGGATGGCCATTTTCACTATGTTAATCCTACCAATCCATGAGCATGGGAGATTTTTCCATCTTCTGATTTCTTCTTCAATTTCTTTCTTTAGAGACCTGAAGTTTTTTCATGTAGGTCTTTCACTTGCTTGGTTAGAGTCACATAAAGGTACTTTATGTTATTTGTGGCTATTGTAAAGGGTGTTGTTTCCCTAATTTCTTTCTCAGCCCTTTTTTCTTTTGTATACAGGAGGGCTACTGATTTTTTTTGAGTTAATTTTGGAGCCAGCCACTTTGCTGAAGTACAGCCATGATTTTTCTGTTGTTAATATTTAAAGTCATCTGATATTTTTCTGTATAATTTTTTCAAAGTAATTCTTTTTTAGCTTTACATAGAAATAAATGAGTTTGTTCTTTTAAACCTGTTCAATTTCTCCTAAAAACTGTAAATGTTTTTCTTTCCTTTGTTCTGTTTTTTGTTGTGATTTTGCTTCTGTAATATATGGTTTCATGTAGCCCAGACTAACAATCTTGAACTTCTGATCTATATCCACTTTGCAAATGTTTTGATTTGCAGGTGTGCATCACCTGTTTATTTAGTATTGTGGATCAAATCCAGGGCTTTGTGTTAAGCCAAGCAACCATGCTACCAACTCAAGTACATCCGCAGACCCCATGTCATGGCTTGGTTTTATTATGCTTTTATATTCACTAACTCTTTGTTTCTTTCTATGGGTCTTACATGCCATTTCATACCTTCTTGTGTTGGCAATACAGCTAATCATTTTACAGTTTTTTAATTTTCTAAAACAAAAAATTTAAATAAAAAACCATATATATATATATATATATAAACATAAGAAACTACATACAACAAGAACAACCATGAAACAATCTGGAAAACCATACATAATACAGTTTATTTTAATGTAAGAATTTAGTTGTATGAAATTTCTTGAGTATCACTTCAAGACCCAGACTTAATGGTATATACTTTTATTTCAAGACTTGGAAAACTAGGCTGGAAGATGATGCAGTTGAGGACAGAAAGAGCTATCAGAGTGAGTTTAAAGTCAGTGTGAACTGCATATCAGACCCTCACCAAAACAATAGACACTTTAACTTTACCCTGTAAGTTTTATTCATAAAATTTTTTATCAATTACACTTTATTCACTTTGTATCTCCTCATAAATCCCTCCCTCCCCCCTCCCAATCATACATTCCCTCCCCCTTCTCCATGCATGCCCCTTCCCAGGTCTGCTGATAGGGGAGCTCTTCCTCTCCTTCCTTCTGATCCTAGTCTATCAGCTCTTATCAGGAGTGGCTGCATTGTCTTCCTCTGTGGCCTGGTAAGGCTGCTCCCCCATCAGGGTGAGGTGATCAAAGAGCAGGCCAATCAGTTCATGTCAGAGACAGTCCCTATTCCCATTATTATGGAGCCCACTTGGACACTGAACTGCCAAGGGCTACATTTGTGCAGGGTTTCTAAGTTTTCTCCTTGCACAGTACCTGGTTGGAGTATCAGTCTCAGGAAAGACCCCTGTGCTCAAATTTTTTGGTTCTGTTTGCTCTCCTTGTGGAGCTCCTGTCCTCTCCCTATCTTACTATTTCCCACATCTTTCATAAGATTCCGTGTACTATGCCCAACAGTTGGCCATAAGTCTCAGCATCTGCTTTGATAGTCTGCAAGGCAGAGCCTTTCAGAGGCCCTCTGTGGCAGGCTCCTAACTTGTTTCCTGTTTTCTTCTTCTTCTGATGTCCAACTGCTTTACCTTTCTGGCTGGGGATTGAGCATTTTAGCCAGAGTCCTCCCTCTTGATTAGTTTCTTCAGGTGTACAGATTTTAGTAGCTTTATCCTATATTATATGTCTATATGAGTTAGTATATACCATGTGTGTCTTTCTGTTTCTGGGATAGCTCCCTCAGGATGATCCTTTCCAGTTCCCACCATTTACCTGCAAATTTCATAATATCCTTGTTTTTTATTGCTGAGTAATATTCTATTGTGTAGATGTACCTCAATTTCTGTATCCATTCCTCAGTTGAGGGGCATCTGTGTTGTTTCCAGCTTCTGGCTATTACTAATAAAGCTGCTACAAACATGGTTGAGCAAATGTCTGTATTGTGTACTTGAACCTCTTTTGGATATATGCCTAGAAGTGGTATAGCTGGATCTTGAGGAAATTTTAATAACTTTATTTACATTTAGTGTCCTTGACTCATTTTATCTTCTAAATATATGAAAAAGTTTAAAGAGATTTCTCAACAATATCTTACAACTGTGCATGGACTCAACCAAGGCCCCCCATACCTACATAGAGGATGGGTAGCTGGGGAAACATGTGGGTTCCCTACAAATGGGAGAGGACTCTATTGCCTGTTTCTCATCACTTCCCTCTGGCAGGGCTGCCTTGCCAAGCCACTGGGGTTGAAGATTTGCTATATCCTGATGTGACTGTGTGCTGGTCTGAGTTGGTAGTGAGGAGGCTCCCCTTATCTGAGGAGTATGGGAACTGGGATAGAGGTGAGTGGAAGGGAGGATGGGAACAGAAGAAGAGTAGGGAGGGCCCAAGATCAGGATGTAGAGTGAATTAATTAACTAAGAAGAAACCTTACTTTTAAAGATATTTTACTACCATTGCAGTGAAACCCTGATCATGAGATCCCTCATACTTTCAAGTATAGAAAATTATATTGTTCAGTATCTAGAATGAATGCCATTGCTTGGCTTACTTTCTCAACTTGGTTCAGGATTCTCAGCTCACAGAGTGCTGCTACTGATGACTAACTAAGGTAGGTCTCTCCACCTCAATTCATGCAATCTGTATAATCCCTCCCAGACATTCACAGGGGTTAACTTAAATTCTAGTTCATCCCTCATAGGTATTCCCAGGAGCTTGTCTCCTATGTGGTTCTAGATTCTGTCAAGCTGACAATCGATATTAACCATTGTATGCTGTCTTGAAAATTTTTTCTGGCAAAATAATTATTCCAAACACAAATATGAACAGAATATTCTTCTTCATAACTATAAATATTCTTTTCAAATATGACCACTAACATTTTAAAGGTATTTACATAGAGCTGTCATTATCTTGAGTATTTCAGAACAAAAATATTAACACAGTTTACCAATTATGAAGTACTTAAGGTGTGTTGTATTTTAAAATCTTTATAATAACTCTTGATTTATTTCAGGAAACTAATGTTTATACTGCTAAGTAACTCATTGATAATATGCAAGTAGTTTAAATCAACTGGAAATATAAATCTGTTCTTTCTAAGACCAACATTAGTATTTCCATGGCAGAAACTTCCTCAGATAATTCATGTTAGGGGCCTTTTATTTTTAATTTACCTATGTACTTTTTGAAGTTTTGTTTTATTTTAATCACATTTATATATTTATTTGTGGCAGTCAGCATGTGCCATGGTTGTGTGTGTTGATGCCAAAAGACAACTTTCTTTATATATATATATATATATATATATATATATATATATATATATATATATGAAAGAGGTTTATTAGGTGGATATGAAGAGAGGGAGAGGAGGGAGAGCAGGACATGATGGGGGAACAAGAGAGAAGGGGGTGTCCCGATAGAGAAAGGGAGAGAGACAAGAGAGAGCAAGAGAAGCGAGAGAGAACAAGAGAGAGAGAGACCAAAAGACAACTTTCAAGAGTTGGTTCTCTCCTTCTACTATTTGGGTCCCAAGGATCAAACACAAATTGTCCAGCTTTGTGGTAGGGACCTTCACCCATTAAACCATCTTGCCAGCCTCTTATTCTCAATGCACACTTAATGAATGTACATACTACTAAGATGTAATTAATTATATGATACGTGGTATGACAATGAAATCCTCAAGCATGTAACACTTCTGCGATTGACCGAGTACAATTTATGAGACTTTTCTCTGAATCTCTGCATTAACCTACACCATCTTCCATATCAAGATCTTATTTTATCTCTAAGCATGCCTAAGTCTTCACAAATGGAGATTAAAATTATAAATAACTATATAAAAACACAACCCCAGTTGACTGATTTACACATATAACCCCGTCTCACATGCACTTCATTTACTTAAAGAAAATTAAAAGATGTTTTATTTCTCTGGTACCTAAAATCTTTCTTTAAGTAATTCATAAGTACCTGACAATTTAGCAATAAAAGGTAAATATAATCTTTCTTAGGAAAATCCAGAGCTCAGTTCTTAGCAACTCTCTAAAAAATAACTGGAATATTTGTTTAGTATAAAAACAAAAAGATCATCTTATTTTGGTACTTAAAACTTCAAGCTTATAACTCTCTTATGTAACAATCACAAATGCCAGTAACAACTCAAGGATATATATAAGACCTTTTGTTCTGAAGTGATCATGTTTTCGACAATATCCATAAGTTTAGGTTGGATAAGAAAGAAATCACTGGGATTTGTTGATATGACATAATTCAAGCCATGTGACCCCAGGAAGACTAAGGCAGATGCTATGGAAGAGGGTTGTTAAGTTTGTTATTCTGTATGTATATCCATATGTGTGTATGTGGAGGACGGAGGGTCTGCATGTGTGTGTATGTTTGTGTGTGTCTCTGTGTGTACATCTGTATGTATAAGTGTCTGTATGTGTCTGTGTGTGTATGTCTCTGTGTGTATGTATGTCTCTGTGTGTTTCTGTGTGTCTGTATCTGTGTATGTATGTCTATGTGGAGGGTCTGCAGGTGTGTGTGTATGTCTGTGTGGGTCTCTGTGTGTATGGATGCCTTTGTGTGTGCCTGTGGGTGTATGTGACTGTGTGTCTCTGTATGTCTATGTGTCTATGTGGGGGTCTGCATGTGTGTGTATGTGTTCTGTGCGTAGGGGACTATGCATCTATAAGGGTCTGTGTGTATGAGAAAGAGGGAGTGATAGTGAGAGCAAGAGACACACACACAAAAAAAAAAAAACAAAATATAGGCCATGTTCCCAAATTTTCCTTGTCCCTCCAATTCTTTCCAGGATGGGCCTGGGACAGGAAGACACTGTATTACTCAGCAAGGGCCTGTAAACCCGTTAGATGGTTTCTGTGGCTCACATTTCCTTTCCTTCTGTTGCACTGTGAACCTTTAATCTGGGGAGAGAGAGCAATTCTACTCTCTCTTAAAATGCTTTTATATCCTGAACTAAGAATTTAGAATCCAAAAGCCGACAATTGCATTTTGTCCCTGCTACTTTCACTCTCTGTTATGTGTTATTTTCCCCTCAAGCAGTGGATACTGCAGAATTAGTGACTCAATGATAGACGGAGACAGAATGGCATGAGCAAGGTGGAACAATTTCCATAGAAATGAGCCAATTTGCCTATTTGATCTACAAGGAAACAAGTCATGGAGGCCAATAAAGATTGTCTTTAGACACACGTAAGTATGCTAGCTTGAACCACATATAATACACTCCATTTTAGGGCTTATAAAAATAAAGAAAAAACACAACCCACTTACGTTCAACCCAGTATAAAGTGCATGTGCACTGTGAGCCAATCCATCTCACTCAATATCATCTGTTTAACAGAAGTCAAGGATCATTCTGAATCCCTTTTGGGATCGGCTGCAATTCTTTTCACATAATTATGCTAAGAGAGCAAAGTTGCTAGTGCTTCCATTCCTAATAGCCATTTTAACAATTGTAAGTGTTCAAGAGGAAACCCTGCACATTCTGAGATGCACAAGAGTGGCTCTGGAGCCAGATAGCTCAAGCTTTGGTGTAATCCACAGCACAGCGTTTGCAAGCTACATCAGCTTCTTGTACCCAAATGTCTTTTACATATAAAATGATGAAAGGAAGTACTTCCATTATAAATTTGATTTGGGACAAATTAATATTCAAAAGTCTTACAGATCATATCATGTATTTATTTATATTGCTATTAGCTATTATAGATTGAATTTGAACCCATGTATCTGGCAATTTGTTGAAGGCAAATTGATGGAGTCAGAAATTGCCTTATGGGTACCAGGGAAGATGACTGCAACTGAACGTGTAGAATCTGTGGAGGCTGGTAATATTTTCTGAAGTCAGATTCTGGTGGTTGTTACACAATTCCATACATTTACTAGAATCATTGAGTTTTACAACTAAATTATAATTGAATAATTAGATGAGAAATAAATCAAGAAACAACACCTTTCACAATAGCTACAAATAACATAAAATATCTTGGCGTAGCTCTAACCAAGCAAGTGAAAAACTTGTATGACAAGAACTTCAACTCTTTGAAGAAAGAAATTGAAGAAGATATCAGAAGACTGGAAGATTTCCCATACTCCTGGATTGGTGGTAAAATTAACATAGTAAAATTAGCCATCATAACAAAAGCAATCTACAGATTAAATGCAATTCCCATCAAAATTCCAACACAATTCTTTAGAGGCCTTGAAAGAACAATACTTAACTTCATATGAAAAAACAAAAATCCAGAATAGCTGAAACAATCCTGTACTATAAAAGAACTTCTGGAGGTATCACCATCCCTGACCTCAAGCTATACTACAGAGCAATAGTAATGAATAACTACATGGTATTAGCATAAAAACACACAGGCTGTTCAATGGAATCAAACTGAAGACTCAGAAGTAAACCCATCCACTTATAGACACTTGATTTTTGACAAAGAAGTTAAAACCATACAATGGAAAAAAGAAAGTATCTTCAACAAATGGTGCTGGACTAACTGGATGTCTGCATGTAGAAGAATGCAAATAGATCCATGTCCATCACCCTGCATAAAATTCAAGTCCAAATGGACCAAAGACCTTAACATAAAACCAGATACACTAAATCTGAGAGAAGAGAAAGTAGGGAATAGCCTTGAACAAATTGGCACAGGAGAGAACTTCCTGAACAGTACACCGACAGCTCAGGAACTAAGATCCACAATTAATAAATAGGACTACATGAAACTGAAAAGCTTCTGTAAGGCAAAGGACACCATCAAAAGGACAAAATGGCAGCCGACAGAATGGGAATTGATCAGGCTGGGGCATCTCTGGAACAAGCTAGAAACCTAGGACAATGGAAACTCCCAGGAATCTATGAGGGTGAAACTAGCTGAGATTTCTAGCAAAGGGGGATATGGAGCCTGAAAAGGTCATCCTTTATAACCAGAAAAGACTTCCAATGGAGAAACTGGGATACCAATGCAGCCACAAAAATCTTAGACCCACAATTTCTCCTGCCAACAAGATATGCAGAAATTGAGGGAATGACCAACCAATGACTAGTTCCTCTTGATATATAGGCCATGAGAAAAAGCCTACCCAGATACTGTTAATGATATTCTGCTATGATTCTAGACAGGTGCCTGTCATAATTGTTACCTGAGAGGCTTCACCCAGCAACTAACAGAAACAGATTCAGACACCCACAGCCAAACATTAGGCTGAGTTGGGGAATTCCTCTGAAGAGGGGGAGGAAGGATTGAAGAGGCCAGAGGGGTCAAGAGACATCACAAGAAAACCTACAGAACCAACTAATCTGGGCACAAAGAGGCCCACAGAGACCAAACCACCAAACAGAGAGCATAAATGAAACAGACATAGGCTTTTGGCACATATGTAACAGTTGTGCAGGTCAGTCTTCATATGGGACTCCTAGCAGCAGGAGCTGTCTCTGACTCTGTAGCCTGCCTTTGGATCTCTTTCTCCTAACTGGGGTGCCTTGTGTAGACACAATAGAAGAAGATGTGCTTATTCCTACTGCCACTTGATATTCCAAGATGGGTTGAAATCTATGAAAGACCTCCCTTTTTCTGAGCCTCTTCTGAGGAGAAAGGGAAGATGGTGAGCAGGTGAGATAAGAGTGAGGGGCTGGGAGGACAGGAGGGAGGGGAAAATTGCAATTGGGATATAAAATTAATTAATTAACTAATTAATTAAAAACTATCAGTAGAAAAAATATGCATTTATACATTTTGTCATTTGATAGCAACATGGAGCTATGAATGAAAGACAAATAGAGAAACTTGACATTGAGGGAAGAGCCATGGCCATAATGACTAATTAACATTTTTAATATCTCATTTATTCATATTAACAAATGCATATTTAGCCATTATTACATCTAAATATTCACTGTGATTGTTATGAGTGTTATTTCATTGTTTTGTGATCTTCATCAAAGGAAAAGCTGAGTGATGCCCCAACAAGACCAGTTGCCTAATATTCAGACAGTACTCGCTACAGGATATTACAGTCTGAGAAAGGATCGTTTTCTATGACAAATTGCATATGGGAAATGAAGCAAATTTAACTAGAAAAAGATTTTCCATGTCTTCATCATATGTGCATCGAAAGAAGGAAAAACAAACTTCCTTTAGAGTGGTTTTAATTATTCACAGTCTCTGACGTGATTTCTACATAATTCAATACAAATGCTGCAGGATTCTTCCTTGCCAGCTCTGGTGAACGTAACAATAGCCCTCTCCGCCACTCAAGAAACAACCCTTTCCCTTTCCAGACCTCACTGGACTCCACACTGAAAGCATTCTGACTCTTCACCAAAACTGAGTCACCCAGCCAGTGCTTACATTGACTAAGCCAGTTTCCTAGGATTCTGTGAAATCTCCTTCACATTCTTTCTTGAAACAAACTTTTAAGGGACAAATAAACAGGATCCAAACTCCCAGGCTCATAGAGTACGTGTCATCTCCATACAGTCTTTAGTGGCCCCCTGGGAAAAGATCCATGTTACTTTTTCAATATTACCTCACATAATTATTTCTTACCAACTTTCTCTAGTTCACTGTTCCTTAATATGTCAATCTCAGACTTCCTTTCCACCAGTGAGTCTTAGCTGATCTTCCAATGTCCTGCAAATGAAGCTGTTACATTCTGGATTTAAATTCTGGATTCTGGATTAAGGATGCCCCACTACTCCACTTGCACAATATAGTTCTGAGATATCACAAACGGAAGATCAATTTTTACTCCTTTTAAGTCTTCTTTAGCTGCATCTATTACACTACCTAGTAGTATGCTCATCTACTCTATTACTCATTCTACTGTTGGTTTGATAGTAACAAGCATATCATAGTCTCTTGTACTGTCTATTCAGATAAAACCCTGATCCCCATGCAATACCATTCTTGGAATTACAATGTGTTCAGTAGAATTGTTTAAATGAAATCGTAATAGCTACACTATCCTTACCTATAATTACAATTTCCTAGTACAGTATCAATTCATATGGGGGGAAAGTGATCAGGCAGGCATTATCTGTCTCATTTGTGTAAGCAGCAGGAGGTAACTCTAGCCAATATTGGAGATTCTTGTGACAGCGTTGGAGAAGCTTCATCGCTTTGCCAATATTTCTTTGCTCATGCATCTACACATGTCCCAAGATCTCATTTTCTAAGTGTCCTCTGAGATCGGAGTGATCTTTACGCCACCCCACCATCTGCCATACACAAAAATGTGACTTAGAAAATTATATCTACTTAAACTGCAGTTACCACAACTCCTTTCCAAATTATGTAGCTCAGCAGGCAGACATAAGCATGCTGCTTACCCTTCCTGGGCTTTACAGTCTTTATCACTAGTACAAAGATCAAAACAGTAACTTCATATAGTTATTGGTAGGAATGTATGTGTAATGTTTAAGGCACTTTTTACCATACCTGGCAAATTAAAGCTATTTAAAATGGAATTAAAGGTACTAATTCAATTAAATAAATATTTATCAACTGAACACTAGGTATGATGAACCACCTTGAGGATGTGAAAATGGACAAAACAGACAAAGGCCCTGTTTTCCAAAATCATGAAACCTCACAGAAAAAACACAAGCAATTCAATAAATATACATAGCATTTTATGATACTCTGAAGGAAGAACAGTACATTTCTAGGGTAGAGATGGTGACATCTATGAGATCAGAAGACTCAGTTTCCCAACCTCTTCAAATCGTAGCCTAAATGATAAAACATAGTACCTCCAAACTATAGGCATTGTTAGCAATCAGTTCCACTTGCTGTCCCAGTGCTGAGACATGCAAGGTACCAGGTGCTGTATGACCACATTATAGATTGGTTTATGCCTTCTAGATGACACTGCATTCTAGAATCTACAATCATAGTCTTGTAGAGAGCCAGTAATCAAGTACACATACAAACATCCATCCCTTGGATATGTAGAATAGCGTTGGGATAAAAATATAATCAATACATGTGTCATGCATTTGCATATTTTCCTATTTGGGGCAATAACAAAACTCAGTGTTAAGAGACAGGGACTGATTAGCTCTTTCTGCAAAGCAGATGCCCTCCCTGTGCTCCTAAAGCCTGTTTTCTTCATTTTCTAAAACAGCATGCTAATTTTAAAAAGCAAAATAATAGAAGACATTTGGGGTGACGAATGGAAAAGTTTCAAAGTTAACAAGGCAATTTCTCTTTATAACAGCCTTTGGGGAAAGAGGAGAAACGAGCACACTTCCTTTTAAAGAGGAACCTGTGTGCAGTAACCTTATGAGACCCCGAGTGCCACGGGGAAACAAACAACACAATCTTAGGTAAATGGAAGTCTAATGACTTCACTGATTAACATGAATGATGTCAGTGGCAGACCTTGAATTCACTTGTCAACCCTGTTCAGAGGTTGTATGCCTCTTGGTTAGCAAGGAGCTGCAGAGGGGAAGAAGTCAAAAAGATAGCCCCTTGCTCAGATCATGCTTTGCCTTCTTTGTAACTCCCTGGCTGTGCCCACAAGAGGAGTAAATATGATGTTTGACCTTGGCTTGCCTTTAGTGTAAACTGGGCATGTCTTTCATAAGAGCAACTTAGAAATGCTTTTTATTTCCTTCAGGATTCTTCCCATTTCTAGTTAGCACTTCATAAGTTAATTTAAAATATTGTTCTATGTTCTAATAAAATTACTCTTTGGGTATCCTCCACTTCACAAAATCATATGCTGCAACTGTGTTTAAATAAAAGTATCATCCATGCATTTACTCAGATGTGACTTCTTTTTTAATTTTAATTTTATTATTAGTTACATTTTATTAACTCTGTATCCCAGGTGAATCCCACTCTCTCATTCCGTCCCAATCCCACCCTCCTTCCCTTGTCTACTCCCTGCCCCTTTCCAAGTCCACTGATAGGGGAGGACCTCCTCCCCTTTCATCTGACCCTGGTTTATCAGGTATCTTCAGGACTGGCTGCAAAGTCCTCCTCTGTGGCCTAGGAGGGCTGATCCTCCCTTGCAGGGTGGGGAGGTCAAAGAGCCTGCCATTGAGTTCATGTCAGAAATAGTCCCTATTTCCCTTACTAGGATATTTCCCTTACTTGGATACTGAGCTACCATGGACTACAGGCAAGCAGAGGTTCTAGGTAATATCCACACATGGTCCTTGGTTGGAGAAACAGTCCCATATAGGACCCCTGTGCCCAGATATATTTGGTCTTTGTGGAGCTCCTATCCTCTTCAGATCATATTAACTCCTCCTTCTTTCATATGATTCCCTGCCATCTACCGAAGGTTTGGTTATGAGTCTCAGTTTCTTCTTTGATACACTGTTAGGTAGAGTCTTTCAGAGGCCCTCTGTGGTAGGACCCTGTCATGTTATTTGTTTTCTCCTACATCCCATAAACAAAAAAGAGGACCCCGGGTAAGATGATCAATCCTCACTTAGAAAGACAAATGGGATGTAGGACTTCTTTCTTTTTTGTAGCTTTAAAATTTTTTTAATTTAATTTTATTTATGTATTTATTTATTACATTTTATTCACTTTTTATCCCCACTGCAGCTCCCTCCCTCATTTCCTCCCAGTCCTACCCACCCTCCCTGTTCTCCCCTTATGCCATTTCCCTAGTCTCCTGATAGGGGAGGTCCTCCTCCCCTTCTATCTGACCCTAGCCTATCAGGTCTCATCATGGCTGGCTACATCAACTTCCTCTGTGGCCTGCAAAGCTGACCCCCTCTCTCAAAGGTGGAGATGATCAAAGAGACAGCCACTGAGTACATGTTGGAGACAGTCCCTTACCCCTTACTAGAAACCCACTTGGAAACTGAGAAGCCAATAGGCTTCCTTTGAACAGGGGTTCTAGGTCTTCTCTATGCAAGGTACTCAGTTGGAATGTCAGTCTCTGGACCCCCTAGGCCCAGGATTTTTTTTTCTCTGTTGTTCTCCTTGTGGAGTTCCTGTCCTCTCCAGGTCTTTCTATCTCCCTCTTCTTCCATAAGGATTCCAGCACTCTGCCCAAAGTTTGGCTATGAGTCTCAGCATCTCCTCCAATACCATGGTGGATAGAATCTTTCAGAGGTCCTCTGTGGAAGGCTCCTGTAATGTTCCTTGTCTTCTTCTACTTCCAATGTCTATCCTTTTTCTGAATGAGGATTGAACATCTTCCCTAGGTTCCTCCTTCTTGTTTAGCTTCTTTACAGCTATAGATGTTAGTATGTTTATCTTATATTATATGACTGATATTCACTTATAATTGTGTCTTTCTGCTTCTGAGTTAGCTCACTCAAGGTGATCTTCTCTAGTTCTCACCATTTACCAGCAAATTTCATGATTTCCTTGTTTTTAATTGCTGAGTAATATTCCATTGTGTAAATGTACTACAAATTCTATATCCATTCCTCCATGGACAGACATTTAAGTTGTTTCCAGCTTCTGGCTATTATGAGTAGATCTGTTAAGAACATGGTTGAACAAATTTTCTTATTGAATGGTAGGGTATCTTTTGGGTATATGCCTAGGAGTGGAATAGCTGGGTCTTGAGGTAGCACTATTCTTAATTTTCTGAGGAAGTGCCAGATTGATTTCCAAAGTGGTTGTACAAGGTTATATCCAGCATGCATCATCCTTGAGTTTTTGATCTTAGCCATTCTGATGGGTGTAAGGTGAAATCTTAGGGTCATTTTGCTTTGCATTTCCCTGATGACTAAGGATGTTGAGCATTTCTTTAAGTGTTTCTCTGCCATTCAATATTCCTCTGTTGAGAATCCTCTGCCCAGCTCTGTACCCCATGTTTTAATTGGATTACTTGGTTTGTTGGTGTTTAACTTCTTCAATTCTTTACATATTCTGCATATTAGCCCTCTGTCAGATGTAAGATTGGTAAAAATCCTTTCCTGATCTGTAGGCTGTTGTTTTGTTTTGATGACAGTGTCCTTTGCTTTACAGAAACTTTTAAGTTTCATGAGGTCCCATTTATTCATTGTTGATCTTAGAGCCTGTGCTGTTGGTGTTCTGTTCAAGACGTTGTCTCCTGTGCCAATGAGATCAAGGCTCTTCCCCACTCTTTCTTCTAACAGAGTTAGTGTGTCTGGTTTTATGTTGAGGACTTTGATCCACTTGGACTTTAACTTTGTGCAGGGTGATAAATATGGGTCTATTTTCATTTTTCTACATGTAGACATCTAGTTAGATCAGCACCTTTTGTTGAAGATGCTGTCTTTTTCCATTGTATGGTTTTGGCTTCTTTGTCAAAAATTAAGTTTCCATAAGCATGTAGGTTTATTTCTGAGTCTTCTGTTCAATTCCATTGGTTCACCAGTCGGTTTCTATACCAGTATCATGCCATTTTTATTACTATTGCTCTATAGTACCGCTTGAGATCAGGGATGGAGATACCTCCAGAAGATGTGCTATTGCACAGATTGTTTTAGTAATCTTGGGTTTTTTTGTTTTTCCATATGAAATTGGGAATTGTTCTTTCAATGTCTGTAAAAATTTGTGTTGGTATTTTGATGGGAATTGCATTGAATCTGCAGATTGCTTTTGATAGGATAGCCATTTTCACTATATTAATCTTACTGATCCATGAGTACAAGAGATCTTTCCATCTTCTGATATCTTCTTCAATTTCTTTCTTCAGAGATTTGAAGTTTTTTTCATATAGGTCTTTCACTTGCTTGGTTAGAGTTACACCAGGGTACTTTATGTTATCAGTGGCTATTGTAAAGAGTGTTGTTTCCCTAATTTCTTTCTCAGCCCTTTGTATACTAGAGGGGTTCAGATGTGACTTCTTCATAAAAGAGTATCTTCTGGGCTGGTTAGATGGCTTGGTCAATAAGCTCCCAGGAATAATATACAGTGATAATAATAGAGAACTACTCTATGCTTATAATCCCATCATTAGAGGGGCAGAAACAAGAGAAACCCTGGAGCTAATGTGCCAGCCAGTCTGACTGAATCAGTAAGCTACAGGTTCAGTGAGAAACCCTGTTTCATAAAATAACATGGCGAGAGATAAATAAAAACACTGACATCAACATCTGGACTGCACACATATATACATATGTACACATTCACGTATATATACGCACACACATACAAAGTATACTTTCCAACTGAGAAATATAATTATGATGTGTATGTCTTCTAAGTTATCAACAGAAGATAAGATTAATATAAAGTGACAAGGAAATCATGAAATATAAAATAACAAGGAAATCATGATTTCATGAAATTATGGTGGAATCTAGATAAGATCATCCTGAGTAAGGTATCCCAGAAGCAGAAAGAAATACACAGTATATACTCATTTATAAGTGGATACTAGACCTATTAGATAGGATAAACATACTAAAATCTGTACACCTAAAGAAGCTAAACAAGAAGGAGGACCTGGGGTAAGATGATCAATCCTCACTTAGAAAGACAAATGGGATGGACATTGGAAGCTGGAGAAAAGAAGAAACAGGACAGGAGCCTACCATAGAGGGCCTCTGAAAGACTACCTAGCAGTGTATCAAAGCAGATGCTGAGACTCATAACCAAACCTTGGGCAGAATGCAGGGAATCATATGAAAGAAGGGGGAGTTAGTAAGACCTAGAGAGGACAGGAGCTCCACAAAGACCAAATATATTTGGGCACAGGGGTCTTTTCTGAGACTGATTCTCCAACCAAGGACCATTCATGGATATAACATAGAACCCCTGCTCACATATAGCCCATGGCAGCTCAGTATCCATGTTGGTTAACCTAGTAAGGGGAATGGGGACTGTCTCTGACATGAACTCAGTGGCTGGCTCTTTGACCTCCCCTCACCCTAAGGGAGGAGCAGCCTTGCTAGGCCATAGAGGAGGACATTGCAGCCAGTCCTGATGAGACCTGATAAACTAAGGTCAGATGGAAGGGGGAGGAGGACCTCCCCTATCAATGGACTTAGAGAGGGACAGGGAGGAGATGAAGGAGGGAGGGTGGGATTGGGAGTGAAAAAGGGAGGGGGCTACAGCTGGGATACAAAGTAAATAAATTGTAATTAATATAAAAATAAAAAATTAAAAAATATTAATATAAAGTATTAATGATAAATTTAAATAAATTTTCTCTTCATTTTGCTTTACTTACAACTTTGACATAATTATGGATTTTTTGAGGTATCAACATTAGTTAAGCTATAACTGGGTTCATGCTTAATATCGACTAAATATTGTAAGATAAATGTTCTTGTGTTTTAGTTTTTGCTCAGTGGAAATAAAATGAAAAACAAAAAACAAACAAACAAAAAACTCTTAAATGCTCTGGGGTCTTTTCAGATTAGAATAGTTCTCATAACCTTCTGGAAAGATGGAATCCTGATGCCCCTCTTAGTAACAGCCACATAACTTTGTCAGTTTCATCTTCTGTGAAAAAATGAAGCTGGTCATGTCTGCTTCTGAAGGTTATTGAAAGGACCACATCAAGTTACTGGCTTCCTGTGTAAACTGAAGTTCCTTGTGTAAACAGTGTTAGTATCATTAGCATTAGGATCAAGAAATACACCATAATATCCATGAGGAGTCTCTAAGCACATGATGCAGCTGAGGTCTTCAAACACACATTAACCTGGCCTTCTAGAAAATGCAAAATGGGAAAGTACCAATCCAGAGCCTCACTACCAGACATGCCCTGACAATTGGCCCTAAGCCTCCCTCCCGCCCCCCGCTTTCTCATTTACAGTTTTGAGAAGTCAATCTTAATAGACTATACTGTACCAAGCGCTCACATCAAATCAATTTTATGGATCCTCTGGATTAATCATGGCTCTCCAACAACATCTAAGACATCTAATGTGTGTGATCCAATCCTTAACTCTGTAAGGACATAGCAGATTTTTATGGGCAATGGTGTTTACAGCACACGATGTCTCCCTTGAGAACTGCCAGCAAGAGCCCTTGAACAAACCTTCAAACCACATCCTCCTAAGCAGCTCTCCCCAACCTCAAGTTCATTAGTTTCTGTTGTGAGGAACAGGCTACTGTGCAAGTAGAGGAGGAACTTATCTCTTAGTGGCCCTCAGTGCTTTGCAGATGCTATCACAGCCCAACTGTTGGTCATTGATAGAAGCTAGTACAAAAAGTCATTCTGAAACATGAGCAGTCAAGTGATGTTCTCTTCAGTACCAGTGACTGGGGTCAAAATAGGTTTCTATTTCCTATGCTTTCTTCATGCCTCCTAGTTAAGTCAACTGCGACTGCCCAGGTTAATGACTGGTGGCTGATGCAGGAGTCTTATTCTGAGGCCCCAGTTTCTGGCCTTGCATCCTCCAATGTCTCCCCATTCTACCCTGTGAAATTCCACACTGCCCTTCATCCGTATGGAAACATCACTATCAGTGGCACTGGGTTTGCCTTCTACACACTGCAACACACAGTCAAATGCCTTCTTGGCATTTTTCACAATTAAATCATTAGGCATGTTATTTAAATGGTTTGTCTTTAAGGCCTATAATAAAGAATTTTCCACAACCTAAATTTAAATAAACACTATGTTTTGTCTTCCGGTATCTACCCTCTGATCTTTTATGACCTCTTCCAGAAATATCAGTTAGGTAATGTGTGAAGTCTAATGCAAACAACAATGAAAATGGATAGGACTCTGAATTTAATGAGAATTTTAAGAGACTGGGAATAAGGCATTAATCCTCAGGGCCATGTGGCACTATAGAAGTTACAGGTGCTCATGATGCCAGTCTCATCCTCTGACACCTCTACACATGTAAGCCCTGGGGTCTCCTCAGCCATAAAGCACTGCCCCTCTCCCAAAACAAATGACAATAAAGTCTTCACCACTATGCTATTGTAGTCTATTCATATTTGCTAGTTTTCTGTGTCAAATGTTCAGAAACAACACTGAGAGCAAGATAATTCACTGGAGCAAATGAGTCTAATGGTACCTGAGGTATCTAATCCTTACATTTCCATTTAAGTATGGTTTCTAAAAATCTTTGCTACATTCTTACTGACTAACCCATCACTAGCTAACCAGGGAATTCCTGGGCAGATGGGGAGTGTGAATCTCAATTATCTGTTAAGTAACCTTGCAGGTGGTCCTGTTAGAAATAAGGCTTGACCCTAGACAAAGATTTTTTAACTAAGTAATTGCTTTTATAGCACAGCAAACTTTCAAATTCTCATTATCTAGGGCCAATAGCATGTTTGTAGGGTAGAGCTGGCTTTGCCAGTTAGCAGGGCCTACAGCCTGAATCAATAAGTGATGCCTAAAAATAAAGCCACATGATCCTTTGGGGAAAGTGCTTGACTTAAAACAGACCCAAGTGGAATATTCCTTAATTACTGCTGTTTTGTAATACTTTTTGACCCCTTCTGCTCAGGCATGTTGTGGCTCCCCAGGGCATTTCTAGGCATTGTATTTAGTAATTTAAGCCAGCTTCCAATCTGCAGATAGCATCATTTCTTCTACCAAAAAAAAAGACTCTAGCCTTTGGCAGAAAATAAAAATAAAATAAAAAGAAATATACTAAGTATATTATTTGTTCTGTTATCAGATATGACTAGTGTTTTGAAGTACTAGAGTTATTTAGAAGTCTGAGTGGTATTTATGCAACATTGGATTTAAATATACTTTGTTTTATATTATAAAATTGAAATGCTGAGCATAAACTGAATCATAACTTTAAGCTAAAATTCATTAAGAAATCTTTGTGGGAGTATTTCCTGAAATAAATTGTATTTTGTTTATAGTAATCATTCCTGATACTCTATTTCTTTCTCTCATGTGACTTGCTATATTCTGATACTAGGCAGTAAGTATCATGTTCCCGTTAAGAATAATGCTACAATCTTATTGCCTGACAAATTATATTTAAAAGTATATACCACTCATTCAACACAACAAAGCCGAGCTAGCAGTGCACAGGCTAAGAGACAATTGTAGCTATAATACATATGACGCAATAAAAGCAGGCAGAATCACACAAACCTAGCACTGGTGGAATGTCTCTCTGGTAAGAAGAGAGAGCATGTGTGAACACAGGCACAGACAGACAAGGAAAGATTTATGTATTTGTTTGAATTTCAACTGAACAATTCAAGCAAAATGACAAACCTTGTATAAAAAAAAAAGATTATCAAAGCACTTCAGCGTTAGGGGGTCTAAGGTTAGCTTCACTTCCGCCACAGATCCTGTGAGCAGCAGGATTGGTTTCTTTATTCAACCACATAGAAGCTTTAAGGTCACTTATTAAACTTCCTTCAAATTCTAAATTTTAGGGATAAAAATTCTACTTTAAAGTGGAGTTAGGAAAGCTGTTTCTAAAACATGTTCTCCTGCTTCCTGTATGCACAACCCACATTTAAGTATAAAAATACCCCCTTTATTGCATTGGTCACCTTCACCATTCCACAAAGGTGTAACAAAAACAAATGACTGTTGTAAATTTTCATTTCTATTTGCCTTCAGCCTACTCACTTGAAAAAGCAGTAAACTGGGGTAGGGGGGAAAAAAGTGGTTTTCCTAAACTTCCATAAATGGAATGTTTTCTGTTTTGTGACACCCTTCTTGTATGCCTTGGCGCCCTCACTCTACATTCATCCTGTTCTTTTTCTCAGCTTCATGTGTAATACTCACTCTTGAATCCCTGCTGTGCCGGTGGAGTGTCTTAGGTGGCCCCATGACATCCAGGATCACTCCTCTGCACACGGCACTCATTCTTCATTTTCCTTTGGATATAATTTTATCTGGGAAAATGGTTTTTCCTTCACATAAAAATGTTTTAAGACTACATTTTCTCCATTTTAGAAAAGAAAAAAAAATTGACTTGATGGTTAGCTTTAGTTTTAGAGTTGCTAAGGGGAAAATCTCCAACTATTCAAACTGGAGGACAAATCATGTACTTTTTTTTAGTGAAAGAGTAATCCATGTAAGTTTCTGAATCTTCCAGGATTGCAATGAATTTTGTTTCTTGCCTTTCCTAAACACTAAAACTGTTTATCCAATCTTATTTGCATATTATGCCCTTTCAGAGGTTTTAAGACAGAATTTCAGTCTGTTATTTCAGATCCTAAAGACAAACATTGGCTTTGTGTTTTGTTGTGTTTCCTTATTTGATAGTCTCAAGGATTCCGTTGTTCAAATTTGCATGCGCTATGAAAATGTGTATTTGTGTAAATTATACTTACAAAGTTTAGTGTTTCCAAATGTGCATTATAAAGGCTACTCTAATTATAGGGCATGAAAGATAAAAGCAGGACTATCTTAGGAGAAGAGGAGATATAGACAAACATAATCCTTCTCAAACCTCCAAATTTTTATGTAAGTAAAATGTACGACAAGGAACATTAAGGGTGCTTTCATTGTTCATCTTTGATGAATCCTGTGTGAGAGAAATATACTTATTCAATGTTCAAAAGTCATTGGAGATCAACTATCCCAGTCTCAATATCATATCCACACGTGCAAGTGAAGCACTCTTCAGAAGGGGGAGATTCCAATTACATCCCCCAGAGAGTTACTTCTTGCCATCTACCTCTCCAGGGAGAAGACACCAGGATTCCTATTGTGGGTGGGACACCACCACCACTTATTATTGCAATGAGGATGAATTTCTTTCAAGTTCAACTCAACACGCTCTTAAATAGTAAACTACCTAAAAAAAAATTAAAGAGGCATTTTAATCTCTGTGTTAGGGCAAAAGTACAGGAAATGTAGCTTGAGTTTGTGATGCTTTGTTCTATGCTGTCTGTGAAAAAGGAAGCTGCTTATGCACAGAAAGAACAGTGAACTGATCAAGTAATTTCAAAGCAGATAGGCCTAAGCTTGGTAGCTACACACCACTGAGCCCTATACACTCAAGACGTTCCTCACTTGAAGAAGCAAAGAACGCCCCTTTCCATCCGTGACAACAAGGACATGCTGAAGTTTCACTCTCCTTCATATTTCAATGCATTTGGCTTTATTTAAAAAGTTGTTATATATCATTAGTTCACATAGAGTGAAATCTAGCGTTTAAAAGGTGTGACATATCTTGAAATATATGTCTACCGAACACCTAAAAATGTTAGGGAGAAAAAGTAAGGGCTAGGGGATGGCTCGGGAGATAAAGTACTTGTTCATCAAGTGTGAGGACCTGAGTTTGGGTTCTCAAGTAAATGTCATGGGGCATGGTGACCTACCTGTAGTCCTAGCATGCAAGACGCAAAGACAGAAGATTCCCCAAATCAATGTGGCTACCTAAAGTAACTGAATCAAGAGCTCTGGGCTCAAGAGAGGCACTCTGCCTCAGTATGTAAGGTCAAGAGTGATGAAGGAAGACAACACATGTGTATGTAGAATGCACTGCACACATGCACACATACATTCTTCTGCACTCATACAAATGAACATACATACATATATGCACACCACACATAAAAATAGTAAATACCTTCTGACCATCATTCCTTGCAATTCCAGGCTGCAGATCCAAAGGTGGACAACACCACTATGCCGACTCTCTGGGAAAGTCAAAAGAATGGATTTAAGAATGGAGGAATTAAGATTGACTGGAGATAGTGACTGATCTTCACGGAATGATGTGATAATGGTTATAATTAAAGGCACCTTTAATACAACTCATTAGAGTAAATACAGATAAAACTTGCTACTAGCTTATCTGCCCTTTGCATGTATTTTGTGTAGTTAACAATGTTAGATGCCCAATAATCTAATTACTGTTGCCACCGTGCTTGATGTTTATTTAAGTCACAAGCGGAAGTTAGTTACACTGTGTCTATTTATCAACAATCCAGAGCGGACACTGAAACAGCTCTGTGCTTTCCTGGGTCCGGACTTTGGGTGCAAACTGTTTGGGCTACATTCTGGATGTCTGGGTAATGAGTCTACTTAGACAAGCAGTATTTGTTCTAAGAGATAACACACTGGGAAGAAATTCAGCAGGGAGAGCCAAGACTAATAGAAAGCTAAAAGGCAAGGGCCAAGAGTTCAGGAAAGCAGCAGATACCAATCTCCCTCCAAACGTCAGCAGCAATGCCTGCTGGGTATAGTTCACTTAAGTGTCTAAGAGCTTATACCACTTGCAGAATATGTTGGAAAGTACTGAGGCAGGAGAATGGAACCAAGGGTGGGGTCAGAAGGCCTTCCACAAAGCCTTACAAAATTAGCATATTAAATAAACAAGTTGGCAAAGAGGAAGGCTGGAAAACCCCTCTGCCAAGGTTGAATAAATTCAGTTATTGATAGTCATAGAGCACTCCTGGGAATCTCAAGGGGACTCATGGGTCTGAACAATACTAAAACACCCAGCCCCGGGTAGAGATGTAAGATGCTAATAAGATATGGGAGAAATGAAGTTGTATGTCGACCTACATGTAACAGCATTCATAAAAAACCCACACTATGCAAATTAGCAAAAGGTCGGAACTATGTGACCTTTATGCTGTAGGTCCACCCAAAGCTGTGGCATTAGCTAATAACTGTGCTTTCTGTGGGTGGCATTCGCCTTTAAGAAGTGTTCAATGACATTCTGTTCCTTCTTGTTATCTTATTCTAGTATTTCTATGAAAGGGTGCTGAGAGTTCACACAAAACACACAAACGCAACACACACACAGCATAGGAATAAGACAAGGGTAGGACATCTCCCCATAATCTGAATTCAGTAGATCATATCTATGTTCAGTCAAAAGTTTAGCCAGTATCAACAGACTAGACAACAATGGCCAGTCAAAATACCGCCTCAAAGGACCAGCAGTTAGAACTACAAGGTTCAGCCAGAAAAGAGAGAGCCCTTAGATGATCACAAGTCCTTAGTCGGTAACTATCGTGAAGAGGTTGCTATCAATGGTTCCCATCACTTCACAGTGTCTGCAGTGGTAGTCTGCTCATTTGTACTCAGGTCTCTGTCTCCCCCCCCACCCCCACCCCCAAAGGGGATTTTCCTTTAGGCTGCACATTGTCAAAAGCTTGAAAAATTAATTATTCAGAAGAGAAGTTTTGACTACAACAGTTGAAAATTCTCCAGAGCTGCTGCTTCCAACCATCTGGACATGTCAGATGTTCTGATATGTTTAGATAAAAACCTCTATTATCAGCAAGGCATTGCAATCCCACAGCACTACTTTCCATATTCAAAAAACCTCTCTTTGCATAGATACGTGTCTGTAAAACTAGAATTTCATAGCACAGAGACCGGAGTGCCATAGAAGGTAATTATACAGACAGTAGAGTCTTTTTATGCCAGGAAAAAATAAAGTACTTGGTGTCTCGTGCAATTTCAGAACCTGATCTCAAAAGGATCATAACAAGGAGAAAATAAAAAGTAGCTTGGTAGACTGCTCCACGGGATATATTTGTGAGTATGAGATTCAGTAAAAGAGTTGGTAAATAGAAGAACTTTGTCTTGATGTGAATTCCTAGTGGGTACTGACTTCGGTAGCAGGGCAGTGGTAGTGCATGGAAAATATTTTTCCAAGAAATAAACAAACAAGATTGTAGATACATATTTTTTCTTGGCTTAGATTTTGTGTGCCTAAAACTAAGAATGGCTTCTTATAAAAATTAAATAGGGCAACCAAAGATATTTTGCAGTTATAGAATATGTTCCTTTCGTGTGATTTTTATGGGTGTGTGTATATGACAGAGATATAAAATCAGAAAATTTAGAACTAAAAAACATTGATCACTAAGTTGTTGTTTCTATCAGTTTATTATTTCTGTTCATTGCAGCATGGGTTTTTTGTAAGGTCTCTCATTTCTCATGCTACACCTAAGTACAACTTCACAAAATTACTTTTTGTTAAGGGCAGGAATTTTGGCACCATTGCAAAAGAGTATTCAAAATACTGGGTTTTTCTAAACTGTATTGAACCTGCTAAAATAAGAGATTGGGGTGGAGGGTTCATGGTTCTTTGTTTTTACATAAACAGAAAGAATTTATTGATTACCTTTCAGGACTACAAAAATTTAAATATGTTTTTAAAAATATTAATTTTAAAATTTGTTTATTTTCATTTTACTTTAAGACTTAATTTAAAGGGAGAAGGATAAGAGAATCTATGTCATAGTTTATATGCAACTCATATTATCAGCAGTATACTTATTATTGGTCTATTAATGAGATGTGCTCTTTTAAAATAGTTATCAGAAGAAAATATTGGAAAAATTTATGAAGTATAAAATTTATCCTAACTATACTCTGCTTAAAAAGTTATAAAGGTAGAGTTGGGATTCAGCTCAGTGGTAGAGTGCTTGCCTAGCAATTGGAAGGCCCTGGGTTTAGTCCTCAGCTCCAAAAAAAAAAAGAGTTTTAAGAGTACACATTCATTTCATCAGCAGAGTATATAAAAAAGATAAGAAACAATATATAACTAAAATAATCACAAGACAATTAAATAAAATCAATGGAAGAACAGATAAAACTCATTTATGTATTTTTTTATAATAGTCTATAAAATTAACAAAAATCTAGAAAGGCACAGTTGGGGAAAGCCGCAACCCATGAAGCAGAAGTTATCAGATGAAAACAATGGCAAAAGTACCTATAAAAAAATCCTTGTGAAATACTGTATTTTCACACTACTCTTTCTGATTCTTCTCATTTTTATCATTACTTTATTCTTAGGTTAACGGAATGTTTTTGTGTCATTACACCAGCATGAAAAAAACAGGAATACCATTGATTTGAAGCTTGGTGAGTTTATCCACACTATAAACAGGTACTCCAGTGCATGGATTTAGATTGTTCTAAACTGGGAGCTCTTATTTACCAAAATGGAGTTGAAGATCTAAGGCATATTTGAGGTTAACTTTTTTCCCTTTCTTGTACTCTAATTTGAAAAAATGCAATTTAACTAAAGATGTGCTTAGCTGGATTTAGCCAATAAAACGAATTTAAGTTTACTAATGTTGTACATTAATTAAATCCTTATTACACTTGTTTTAAAAATTAGAATTCAGCATTTTTTTAAATACTCACTACATTTCTTACAGTTCCCCGAGTGCAAATTTGAGCGCATTCAACCCTGTCACTTCTTATGTTGGTGGAGACTAAAGATGAAGATTTAATGACAAAAGATTGTAGGATGTAGAATTGCAGCTTTTCTCTTTATTTTTAAATTAGAAGTATTTAGGAAATACTTATTTTAGAAATTCTTTGTTCTCAGACTGTGAATTTTATGTTCTTCATTTGGTCAAATGAAATTCCAAAGTCTGTGTTTGCTTTTCTCATTTTAGAGGTTTGAGAATTTTAACTTTACCCTCCATCTGCTTCCTATCTTACAAAACTACTTTGAAATATTTTATTGTTTTTCTTTTCTTCTTTAATCTTTTTGGTTTTTTTAATGTTTAAGTCTTGTGTGTACTTTACCTCTGATTTTACCAGGGTTTTAGCTGGAAGAGAGAATGAACTCAATTGGTCAATCTGACTTTTGTCTTTAAAATTAAATATTTGTGACAACATCTTTGCTTCGATCTAGAGAACATTTTGAGAATAAAAGTGTTGTCCTTCATCCCAAGAAAGTTGTAGTGCATGAGATCATGAATAACTATCACATGAAGCCATGGGCATGTGTATGGACATTCAGTTCTAGAACTCTGTTTAATTTTTACAATTTATTCACTTTATATCCCAAGTGTATCACCCTCCCTCCTGTCTTCCCAGTCCTACCCTCCCTCCCTTTTCTCCCCTATCTCCCTCCCCTAATCCACTAATAGGGGAGGTCTTCCCTACTATCTGACCCTAGCTCATCAGGACTGCCATGATCTTCTTCCTCTGGGGCCTGGCAAGGCCACCCCACCAGGAGGAAGTGATCAAAGAAGGGGCAACCGAGTCCATGTCAGAGATAAATTCTGCTACCCTTAGTAGGGAGCCCACGTGGAGACTGAGCTGTCCTTTAGGCTGTCTTTCCATCCATGGTCCTTGGTTGCTGCATCAATCTCTGCAGCCACCCCCTACCTGGCCAAGATTTGCTGGCTTTGTTGGTCTTTTTGTGGAGCTCCTGTCCCTTCCTGGTCCTTCTATCCCACCCCACCCCCCAACACTCTTCCATAAGACTCCCTGTGCTCTATCCAAACTTTAGCTGTTAGTCTCAGCATTTGTTTCCATCCCATGCGGGGTGGAGTCTTTCCGAGGACATCTAAGGTTCCCTTCCTGTTCCCCTCTTCAACTACTTCTGATGTCCATTCTATTGCCCTTCTGAATGAGAATTAAGCATCCTCCCTAGAGTCTTCCTTGTTATTCAGCTTCTTTAGGTCTGTGAATTCAGTATGGTTATCCTGTACTTGGACAAGAGAGGGTTGAAGGTCCAGAGCAGACCTGGGAAAGGACCTGCAACGTTAGGACAACATGCATCAAGTCTTGGGGACTGGAAAGCCAGAGGACATCATAGAACACAAGCTCTATGCAGTCTATGTATAATATGTCCAAAGACTTTTTTTGCAATTTAAATCATTGGTAATTTTATAACATTGCATTCTTTTTGTATTCTGTAATCTAATAAATGTTTGAGTGTGACTTGGAATACTGAACAATATAAAAACAACTGCTTACAAATATTTATCAAATAATATTTGAAATTATTTATAATAAGAGTAGATAAGTTAGAACTTTAAATAGCATGTACCTAATGTATATGTATTTATAGTTAAATATCAGTCTCTTTGAATATTGCCCAGGAATGAACAGCTTGGGCAGAACCTTGTTCTGTATCAATCCTCTAACTGAGAACAAGGATACTCTTTATCTAGATAGAGCTTTGCTGGCATTAGAAAAATTAGGACCATACATGGGATAAATAGCTTCAAAAATAGGTTCTTAGGGTTCTGTAGCTTGGCAAGTATGCCTACATGAATCTCAGTCTCCTGTTTCCCTTTGAATCATGCGTGTCTATAGAGAAGACCACCCGCAAAATTATCTCCAAGAGCACAATATAGGGGAACTGTTCTTTCTCACCTTTCTGCTCTGGCACTCACTTCTGACCAGGCAAATTCTATCTTGAGGCTTCTGTCCTTCAGTATGACATACATTCCTGGAGATTCAAAATACCTATATCTAACTCACCTAACTCAATCTTTAGTATAACTTCAAAAGCAGTAAACAAAATGAGGTAGCAATTTTTAAAAATAAAAATAAAAACAGGGCTTTCTTTTTTTAGTTAATTTATTTATTACGATTTATTCACTTTGTGTCCCCTCCCTCATCCCCTCCCAATCCCACCTTCCCACTTTCTTCTCCTCCCATGCCCCTCAACAGTCCATTGATAGGGGAGGTCCTCTTCCTCTTCTATCTGACCCTAGTCTATCAGGTCTCATCAGGACTGCATTATCTTTCTCTGTGGCCTGGTACAGCTGCACTCCTCCCAGGGGGTGGTGATCAAAGAGAGAGTATATTCACATGTAGAAGAATGAGTAGTATTAATAAGGAAAAGTAGTCATTTGAGTTGAAATTTAAAAGGAAAGAAAGAATACAGTCTGATCATATGTGTACTTCCTTCCTACAAAGGGCTTGGAAAATACTTCCTGAGAGACAGAGTACAGGAAGCTGAAGGTCAGATAAACTGGAACAGAAACTTTTTGCATGCATCTATTTTTCTAATCTTCATTGTTCCGTTTCAGAGAAAAGGAAATAGATAATCTGAGAGGTAAATTAATGTGCCCATGGTCACACAGCTAATAAAAGCCTCAACTCAAGCATGTGTTATTCTAGTTTCAGAACCCCTAGCTATTTGAATATACTGGCTGTTCTCAGGAGCTCTGGAAAAGCCCTGAGCTCTAGTGCACCCACAAAGTACCTTCACTGTGCATCTGACCTCAGTGAGTGTTGCGTACAGACTGTTGTGGTTTTGTCTGAGTCTATTATATCTACTAAGAATATTATAATTTATAAAAGACATACATTAGAATTACAGAAATGATATAAATACAAAAATGTGTACACCTGGCTCTAGTGGATGAAGTGAAAAGACATTGAAACAAAATCAATTGCTCAAGAAGAAATACCGAGTCCTTGCAGGAGACAAGGATGAGTAGTTACATGGACAGTGTGTACATTCAAGATTAAGCAAGATATGTTGGGTATGGAAATTTAACTTCACTAATAGAGTTCAGGGCCCGATTATACTTGTCATTATAAATAGACAACCAATGCCATAGTTCTCTCAGACTCACTCATTTCATTATTAATCATCTTTAGTCAGATTTCTCTTTCTTTAAAAAAAAAAGACTTCTGTTTTGACCACTTTGAGATTTTAAAACTTCAGTAAATTACTATTATCCGCCATGTGGAATACAATGATTTATTCCTGCATATAAGATCATCTAGAATCTAGCTGCATACATACATAGCCCCATAATAAACTTCCCTTTCTACTTGTGTTATTATATTTACAATCAAAGGAGGCTTAATTAATCAGTGAACCTTCCCCCCTCCCACTTGTTCCCCTATGTACATCTATTGACTTGCACAAAGATTATTGTATTACGTTCACCACTTTTCTCATGTCTTCTATCCATGGATAACTTTTACCAAATTCACACTGTCACGCTGAAGAGTTCCCTGACACACACTACCAACAAGCAAGCTAGAACAATCAAGAGGGAGAGTCCTGTATCCCTGTTGTATCATTCTTCGACAGCTCTCACAAAAGATGGGGGAGAGAGGAATTAGGCTTCCATTTCATTGCTTTCTGTCCTTGTCGCTGTCCACTCTGCCCTACTGTGCTCATTAATGATATTCTTGTTAACCTATCTGGTGGTGTCTTCAAATCCTTTGCTCTCTTACTATCTAGCTTTTAACACCAATATAATTACTCATTCATTTTTAAAATTTTTCACTTCTAAATCTTTATTGTTTAAAATTGTGCAAGTCTTTTATAAGATAACATTTTGATTTTTTTAATGATCTCTAAAGGTAAATGTACAACGGATATCTCTGAAACTCAACCATGAATTATGGGTTCTTCAATAATAAGCATGTTCTTTGTTGTCTATGATACAGTATTGTTCTGATTTTTGTCTAGTGTCTCTTTCACTGACTTTTTGAGATGTGTATGTATTTTTCAGCCATCTTAGGCTGTCTTTTCAGTTCACACTCTCTCCCACATTGTGATTTTGTCTTCTCTTAAGTTTTTGTGAAAATATCCATCTTTTCCTTCAAGCCAAATCACTCAGCTAAACTTGCTTCCATCTTTTCCCTCAAAAGACACATCCAAAGACGAGTGTTGTGCCAATCTTAACTCTCTAGTCTTTTCTCCCCAGGTTTCTCCCCTTTCCATCCTAGACAACCCAATTCTTGTCTTTTCTTCAACTGACCACCCCTTCCTAAGCAGTCCCTCCTTCACTCCCACTTCCCAGCAGAGCCCGTTGGCTCCCACCCACATGGAACGCTAGTGGGAGGGCTTCACTGACTCTTCTCAGGTCTGACTCAGTTCTCCTCCTGCAGGGGTACACAGCCCCTCTAACAAAATCCTACAGCATGTTCTTTCACAGCTTGCCTGTCAGGACAGGAAGAGGGGAAACGAGGTCTCTGTAGATCACTCACAGGCACTGAGAGGTTGGCAGAGGATAGGAGCTCAAAAGACAGATGCTTTGAATGAATCAAAAAATCAAAAAATTTCACTACTGACCCACAGCACTTCATTTCATATAACTACCTATGTATAGCTGCCAAACTATTTCCAGATTTTATATAAAACATGGATTCAATTATCCCTAGAATGTTTTTAGTTGTTTTCTCAAAGTCCTGATTTAAAAAAAAATCTACCATGACATGTGTCACTATATACATACTTTGCCTAGAAAGATTCAACTGTGTCAGAATTTCAAAGTTACAATGTCCAAAATGCCAAAACTTAAGAAAAAACTACTCTACTCTTTTCAGAATTTGTTCTTAACAAGTTTTTATTTGGCTGTTTATGATATTTTATTTGACTAATTACAATGAGGCAAGTTAGACTTGGGGAGAACAAGATCTCCACAAAGACCAAACTGAGCAGGGCACAGGGGTCTTATACAAGACAGTTTCTCCAACCAAGGACCATGTATGGATATGGCCTAGAACCCCCACTCAGATGTGGCCCATGGTAGCTCGGTGTCCAACTGAAGACCCTAGTAAGGGGAACAGGGACTGTTTCAGTCATGAACTTGATGGCTGACTCTTTGACCCTCCCCATACACGCTAGGGAGTAACAGCCTGGCTAGATCCCAGGGGAGGGCATTGCAGCCAGGCCTGAGGAGACAAGATGATCTGGGGTCGGATGGAAGGGGAGGAGGTCCTCCCTCGTTGGTGGACTTGGAGGTGGCGGGGAGGAGATGAAGGAGGGATGGGGAGAGTGGGAGGGAATGAGGGAGGGGGCTATGACTGGGATGCAAAGTACCTAACCTGTGATTGATATAAAAATAAATAAATTACATTTAAAAAAACAATGAGGCAAGTTTTCCTACATATATTTAGGAAGTGTTCTAAAAATAAGAATTGTCCCAAAAAGGAAGAGTTAGAAATTGTTAGATTCATTGCCAGTAGGTTCTAATTAAAATACATCTCTCAGAGCTCTGTATTTTAAAAACCTTGATGTTAATGAATAGGTGGGTAAGAGGAATTCTAAGGTCACTGAGGGATCTAATCACCAATATTCTTATGAAATATGTATAAGATGAGTCATTTTATTCCTTCTTCCTTCATGTCCTACAGTGACTTCTGTTAACTTTAAGAATTTATCTTTTTGTGATTTATGATTTTATATGTTCTTTGAAAATTGACTATGAGGCAGTCATTTTATATGACTTATTACATATTTTATACTTTTTTTTAGAAAAATGAACAGACATATCTGTTGGATTTGTAAGGTATGCAGAGCCGAATCTAAGAGGCTTCCTTCAAAGTAAGTAGCTTTTAAACATGCCCATTTTAAAGAGTTTTTAGTCCCATGATAAATAGGTACATGTTTATTTAACTTATGCTCTAAATATATTTTGTGAGAAAGTAAATTTTTCATTTACACACGAGAAACTTCACCAGAGGAGGAATCATGTGTCAAACTAAAGTTCATTTCCATTATTTGTGATATGAATATGAATTCGTAGCCATATGAAAATGTGGCTACTTTAATGTTTTAAAGAATCTATTACAAGCATCCTTCAAAAAAAAGTCATGTTTATATTAAGGGAGTTTTTAAAATTTTATTTTATGTATATATTTATTTATTACAATTTGTTTACTTTGTATCCTCTCTGCAGCCCCCTACCTTGTCTCCTTCCACTCCTACCCACCCTTCCTTTTCTCCCCCTATCCCTGGAGGTCCTCCTCTCCTTCTATCTGACCCTACCCTATCAGGTCTCCTCAAGGCTGGCTGCATCATCTTCCTCTGTGGCCTGGCAAGGCTGCAGCCCCAGGAGGAGGTGAACAAAGAGCCAGCCACTGAGTTCATGTCAGAGACAGCCTCTGTACCCCTTACTACAGAACCTACTTGGAAACTGAGCAGACAATGGGCTTCCTTTGAACAAGGGGTCTAGGTCCTCTCCATGCATGGTCCTTTGTTGGAGTATCAGTCTCTGCAGGACACTCTAGGGCCAGGTATTTTGGCTCTGTTGTTCTCTTTGTGGAGTTCCTGTCCCTTCTAGGTCTTTCTATCTCCCTTTTCTTCCAAAAGGATTCCAGCACTCTGCCCAAAGTTTGGCTTTGAGTCTCAATATCTCCTTCCATACCCTGCTGGGTAGAGTCTTTCAGAGGTCCTCTGTGGAAGGCTCCTGTCCCTTGTCTTCTCCTACTTCCAATGTCTCTCCTGTTTGCCCATCTGAATGAAGATTAAGTATCTTCCCCAGGATCCTCCTTGCTGTTTAGCTTCTTAAGGGCTACAGATTTTAGTATGTTTATATGATATGTCTAATATCCACTTATAAGTAGGTATATACCGCGTGTGTCTTTCTGCTTCTGGGATACCTCACTCAGGATGATCTTTTCTAGTTCCCACCATATGCCTGCAAATTTCATGATTTCTTTGTTTTTAATTGCTAAGTAGTATTATATTGTGTAGATTTACCACAGTTTCTGTATCTATTCCACCCTTGAGGGACATCTGGGTTGTTTCCAGTTTCTAGCTATTATGAATAGAGCTGCTGCGAAAATGGCTGAGCATTCTTTATTGAATGATGAGGCATCTTTTGGGTACATGCCTAGGAGTGGTGTAGCTGAATCCAACATATTTTTGTAATTAAACCCCTCATAATAAGAACGAAATCCTTTATTTCCTCATGACGTTTATTAGTTCCCAATCTTTTCTGAATGCGGGGAATTGTTGTTTACTTGCTTGCTTTTTAGTGTGTGGCTATACAGGCCAGGCCACCCCAATCTTGTGACCTTACTGCCTAAGCCTCCTGAGCACTGAGATATGTTTTACTATAAAGATCCAGACTTTTACAATGATATCTGCAGATAAACTAAAATGTAAAGTGTGGCTGGAAAGACACTAAGATCACTGGATTTATCACAAAGGATTCACAGATTGAAAACCCCTGTAAGATTAATCACATATTCCAAATCTAGGTCAAGTGAAGGCTTCAACTCTGAACACTTTCTTGTAGATCAGAACTCTTGAAATGTCTGACCTCCCACTAAGGTAGGGAAGGTCTCACAAGGTCATAAGCTACTGCTTCCTAAAGAAAGGTTGTTGTAGTGGTGGGCGGCCAAACTCAACACTCAGCGTTCTAGTGGCCAGTTGAAGATTTGTGAACCATGCAGGCATACTCATAGAGAAAGACAGAATAAACAAATCAGAACAAAGTTTCTTCTGATGATGATCTCTATGCCCTATCACTATCAGGAACTTGATTAATTTTTTTTCCTGTCTACTTTGCAGAGCCTCCACATGAGGTCATCTGATAACAGGCTTTACATTCCTAGTAAATTTGTCAGATATAGACATAATAATTTAAAAAAGCTAAAGTGTAGAGATGTTTTAAATATAGCATCAACACTGGATCCTCCAACCATCAGACTCTTAAGCAACAATGCCATGAGTTTCACAATGTCAACATGTCTGATTCCTTTTCAATGTCTTCCTGACCAGAAAATAGAAGAAAAACAAAACTGGATAACTCAGATAAGGAAGCCTAGGCTGATCTGGGGGCAAAGGTGCTTAAAATAATATTTAAATAATTCTGAGGATATCATCTTCATCATGGGCCAACACAAAAATGAAGTTCAAGTAACAATTTCCCTCAACCATGGTCAGCATGTCTCATGTATCATGCAGGCAAAGACATGCTCTTAGCAACAATTTCCCAATACAGTAATGTCTCCCTCACTGCAAATCTTAGTCTTTCTTCTACAAGGGAATTAGTGAGAAAAAAAGTATTCAAGAAACCTGCCTTGCACTCCCCACTTCAATAGACTGAAAATGTTATTTTAGCTTATTCTTCTGAACTTCTAGAGAGAGAAAAAGAAAATGAGTCAAAAAAAATTTTTATGAAAAAGTCCTTGAGGGCACTCGACACAGCACATTCTTCGGCATCGAAGCCCATGTGTAAATCTGCATGGATCTGGCAAGACCAACAGGGTTGTCACAGGAATAATCGTGCTGTGTGGTCTGGGTTATGTTTAACTTTAACTTTTCCTTATCTTCATAACCAGTTAATGCTGATGGTCATTACTGACGAATGAACATTCAGGCTGACCCTCCTGGGACAGCAAGGAACAGTCCTTGCTTGCGTTTTCAGTTTTCTTACGTTACACCTAGTGCTAAAGGTGGGAAGACACTTGTGAAGCAGGGACTGAATGGGTGATGAACATATTAGTGACTTTGATACAGGGAAATAAAATTATTCATGTGTAAGAAACTAGGAGCACTTACCAGTCACCTCAGTATGCTCACCAACAGAAACAAAATGAAGCCTTCAAGCCAGCTTCTTTCACAAACCCCTTACCAGTGTGGCTTTAAAAAAAATTTTATATTAATTATAGTTTATTCACTTTGCATCCTATCTGTAGCCCCCTCCTTCATTCCCTCACAACCCCACCCTCCCTCATTCATCTCCTCCTTGCCCCTCTCAAAGCCCACTGATAGGGGAGGTCCTCCTCCCCTTCCTTCTGACCCTCGTTTATCAGGTCTCATCAGGACTGATTGCAATGTCCTCCTCTGTGGCCTGGCAAGACTGTTTCTCCTCCGGGGGGTGGGGGGGGGAGGAAGGTCAAAGAGCCTGCCACTTAGTTCTTGTCAGAGACAATCCCTGTTCCCATTACTAGGGAAACCCACTTGAATGCTAAGCGGCCATGGGCTACATCTGAGCAGAGATTCTAGGTTATATCCATGCATAGTCCTTGGTTAGAGAATCAGTCTCAGAAAAGACCTCTGTGCCAAGCTATATTTGGAGTTAGTAAGACCTGGAGAGGACAGGAGAGTCACAATGACCAAATATAGCTGGGCAAAATTCTATTTTTATTTTGACATCTCTTTTTTAATGTATCTTTTCATTATTTTTTATTTTTATTTTTATTAATTACAGTTTATTCACTTTGTATACCCCTTATACCTCCCTCCCTTCTTCCCTCCGAACCCCACCCTCGCTCTTCCCCACCCATGTTCCTCTCCCAGTCCACTGATAAGGGAGGCCCTCCTCCCCTTCCCTCTGATACTAGTCTATCAGGTCTCATCAGGAGTGGCTGCATTGTCTTCTTCTGTGGCCTGGTAAGGCTGCTCCCCCCTCAGGGGGAGATGATCAAAGAGCAGGTCAATCAGTTCCTGTCAGAGACAGTCCCTGTTCCCATTAGTATGGAACCCACTTGGATACTGAACTGCTTGCTATAGGCTACCTCTGTGCAGGAGTTGCAGGCCATCTCCATGACTGGTCCTTGGCTGGAGTATCAGTTTCAGAAAAGACTCCTGTGTACAGAGTTTTTGGTTCTGTTGCTCTCCTTGTGGAGCTCTTGTCCTCTACAGGTCTTACTATCTCCCACTTCTTTCCTAAGACTCCATACACTCTACCCAAAGTTTGGCTATGAGTCTCAGCATCTGCCTCAATATCCTGCAGGGTAGAGCCTTTCAGAGGCCCTCTGTGGCAGGCCCCTGTCCTGTTCCCTGTTTTCTCCCTCCTCCTATGTCTATCCTCTTTGCCTTTCTGAATGGAGATTGAGCATCTTAGCCAGAGTCCTCCTTCCTGATTAGCTTCGTTAGAGGACATCTGCTCAACCATGTTTGTAGCAGCTTTATTTGTAATAGCCAGAAGCTAGAAACAGGTTAAATTCCCCTCAGTTGAGGAACTGATACAGAAATTGTAGTACATCTACACAATGGAATATTACTCAGCGATAAAAATATTGCTGGTAATTTGCAGGTAAATGGTGGGAACTGGAAAAGATCATCCTGAGTGAAGATCATCCCAGAAGCAGAAAGACATACAGGGTATATACTCACTCAGAAGTGGATATTAGACATATAATATAGGATAAACATACAAGTATAGCTTTGTTCATTCTGTTGGGTCGAATGTAATTTGACATATCCTACCATCATTAAAGTTAAAAACCTTTAAAATTCAATCTGTAAATACATACATATCAAATAAAAAACTGCAAAAATATTAAACAAGATATCACATGAAAATGTGCACATATGCTTTGTAGATAAACTCGATATTCATTAGGTAAGTGGGTGCATGTGTGTCAGTGATGGAAAACACTAGACAACCCTGTAGCAGCAATGTGGGACTCTGTGCCAGAACTTTCAATGTGCGTGTCTTTTAGGTCTCTACTAATCTAAAAATTTACCACAGCTATACAATCACGCAAGCTTGATCTCATGTAGCTTAAATGGTGAAAAATGAGAAATACTCAGGAATGTTTAGACTAAATAAGCTCCAGGAGGTGCCTTGCAGAATATTACAGTCACCAAGATGTTCTATAAATGATTCATTTACAAGTTAAGGAGTAAGACCATACTAGTTACATATAAAATGTGTATAAGGAAAGCATTCACACAGAAACTATGTATGCAAAACATAATCCTTGGTAAGAAAAACACACAAATATGTACATTTCAAAGGCTAACTCTATCACAATTCTAATAGAAAATAAAAAATGAGCTCATATAACCATTTCCTGTCTTTAATATTTATTTCCCATTTTTAAATGTAATTTATTTATTTTTATATTAATCACAGGTTAGGTACTTTGTATCCCAGTTATAGCCCGCTCCCTCATTCATGCACCTCTTATTTTTTACAGTTTAAAAACTCAATGTTTTCATAAAGGGTCAAAGAATGATAAGCAGTGTAATCATATTTTGCTATTATTCTTTTTTTCTAGTCAGAATAACTTTTATTTAAAAAAAATACATGGTTTACACTTCAGTAAAAATGCAGGATACAAAAACAAATGAAAAAAATCAATAGTTTTCACATACACAAACAATGAATTCACAGAGAAAGAAATTAGGAAAAATATCCCATTCATAATAGTTTGAAAAGTATGGAGGAATAAACTTATCCAAGGCAGTAAAAAAATCCCTATTGTGAAAATTTTAAGATACTGGAAAAGGAAGTCAAGTAAGATCCTAGACTATGTACAGACTCCCTAAATAAAGTAGGTTTGTTAAAAAAAATCAAGGTCAACACTGTGTTCAGTTCCATAACAATTATTATAATAGACAATCAACATTTCTTTTTCTCTTAGGTTGAAAGTGTTAGTCTTCATCTTGTTCATGTGCCATTCAGGACCTCTCTATTGGCACTTTTTGCTATTATTCTTGCTCAGCAAAACTTTAATAATAATTTATCCCAATCAGTGCTTTTGTTTCTTTTCAAAGCCTTACTTTGGAGGAAGTTTTAGGATGGGCCCAATCCTTGGAAAGTCTGATGGCTTCAAAATGTGAGTATGATGCTTATGTCATCTCTGAATAAGTGGCCTGTTTCGTTCTCATGAGAAAGGGGTGGGGTGCCAGATGACAAGTGTGGCTCTGCTTGCCACCTTCTAAATGGCAACTGACAGAGTTAAAAAAGGAAAACTTGAAAATAGCTTGTCATGCCAACCACTGTTATTTTCTTTGGTGTTAATTAAAACAAGATTAGTCACTGTGGGTATTTATTCTTCACAAGTATATGTATAAAACCCATTGGGAATATGCTGAAATAGTAACACATACTGAAATATACTGCCTTCCATAGGTTACTAAAGTTAGTGCTTGGAAACTATTAAAAAGTTGCTGTTCTAAGTGCTTTCAAAAGTAAGAACCAATTTGAGCCTCGTTCTAAAACTCCATGGAGTTCTTCAGTCTCTGATTCTAGCGGTTCTGTGCATACTTGCACAAGCATCAGAACTCAAATGCACAAATGAAAGGCCATAGCAATGTGAGTGCACACATAAGTTTAGAAGCAAAATATAGTTAATATGGAATACGAAAGCACTCGGGAGAGCTGTCTGTTATGTGTGACACAGAAAACTGGTAGATGAGCAGGAGCTGTCTTTTATATGAACTCAGTGGCTGCCTCTATGATCACCTCCCCCTGGGTGAGCAGCCTTATCAGGCCACAGAGGAAGACAATGCAGCCAGTCATGATGAGACCTGATAAACTAGGGTCAGATAGAAAGGGAGGAGGACCTCCCCTATCAATGTACCGGGGCATGGGAGGAAAAGAGGGAGAGAGGGTAGGACTGGGAGGTGATGAGGGAGGAGACTACAGCTGGGATACAAAGTGAATAAATTGTAATGAATAAATAAACGTTAAATAAAATAATAAAACTTAAACTTAAAAAATAATAAAATACAATAAAATTGAAATAAAAAAGAAAGAAAAAAAGGTGTTCAAAATTCTAC
Source organism: Pachyuromys duprasi (assembly GCA_028658305.1). Classification (NCBI taxonomy): domain Eukaryota; kingdom Metazoa; phylum Chordata; class Mammalia; order Rodentia; family Muridae; genus Pachyuromys; species Pachyuromys duprasi. The sequence continues at coordinate 44,783,785 of CM053759.1, forward strand.
TGAACTTAGTTTCTTTCATCCCATCAAATGTTTGTTAATGTTTGTCTATGGGCTTATGTCTTTATTAGAGACATTCCTGTGTGAGGATGTCTGGGAATAATGCTTTGTTCAGCTCTCCTGACTGTGAACAGGAGTCAACTGCACTACTATGATTTTTTAATTAGCTAGCGGGAGTGCAGGGTTATTCTAAACAGTACACCCTGTCACTCTTGGGGACCTTTCTGTTCCTAGGACACTACCTGCTTTCACAGCCTCAAGAACATTCTTTAGTACATCTGTTATTTCTGCCTCATAGGGTAATGATGGGAAACGTAAACCCTTGGCTCCTGGCTTTTCCTCTTAGAATCTTTCGCGCTCTAACTTAGACTCTCAGGCTCCTCTAGCAGTGTTGTACATCTCCAGATCTGGAACACCAACTAAGCACCTGTCTTCAGTTGGAAGCCACTCCACCGACGATGCACATGGCATAATTTCTTTCTTTCTTTTATTTACAAGATGGTTTGAACTATGCCTTTAACTTATCAAGTACTAGTCATAGTTCTCTGATGAAACTTGCCAGCATGATCATGAATTAAACACTATATCTTTGGGTTAAATTTTAGGGCACTTAAATAGAAGGAGAAGAGAGACTTGCCTACTAGGTCCCCTGTATTGATTCTTCTCCAAACATTTTTAATATCAACCCTAAGCCATGTTGACATAATTGCCAGTTTAATCTCACCCCCAGAGTTACAGACATCTCTTCTGTAAAGTATGGATAATATCATCTCTTTATTCAACGCTACTGTACTGGGCAAACATACAAGACATGTTTCAGTACATGATACGTCCTGAGCACAAAAAAATGGCATTTATTCTTATTAGTAATAAGGTACACAGCTCATCTTTTTCTCTCTTAGTGTTAAGGAATCATGATACCCTAACTCAACCTGTTTTCTAAAAATTGTCTCTAGATGTGTCATTTATAAGACACACCTTCCACCAGCATGGCCAACGTTCCATCCCTTACCTGTGAATCATGATTCTCCCCTCTTACAGGGTTTTGCCCAAGTCCATTTTTCTCACCCAATCCTCCACACCCTAAAAATTAAAACTCAAGTTCCTCCTTTTCTACAAAATGATTTAGAAACGTGCTTCCTGTTCAATTTTGTCAGTTCATTATTTATTCCTCTTTTAATTGTAACTTGGACAATGAGGTTTTTTTCTAAACTCACTGTGAAACTCCCTGAAAAACAGAAATTGCTTATTCATTTCACATTCCACTGAAAGACTAAAAAATGTCATTTGTACCTTGTAGGCTTAGAAGAAAAGATCAATATACCAAGCTCTATTATGTAAATTTATGTGCCAGTGCTGAAGACCTGACAAAATGAGTAGAATGGATAGAGCTAATTATTTTACATGGGTATCAAGTGGGCACTTGCTTAGCGAGACTCAGTAATTAGGTGTAGTGTCATGAGAACAAGCAAAGTCTATAGAAAGGGTGAAGGCAGGAAGGCATCTCACAGCTCTTAATAAAGCGCATGGAATCATGAAGTCAAATTAGTATGAAATACATTTTAAAATTCTACAGTATGATAATTTAAAAGTGACTAAAAAAATCATCCTACAAATAAGATAATTTTCCAGTCAACTAGAAAAACTAAGAAAAAAACATATAGAAACTGTATGGTCTAGAGAGTAAGATTGTATTTACACTAACCAAAGACACAAATAAAATGTTTCTAGTAGGCTAAGATATGCAAATTTCAATTGTAAATGAGATTAAAACACAGCCTCTAAGGCTATATAGATGATCAGAAATACACATGGAAATGAAATGTGTTATTCAAGAGATAATGAGAAATTAATATAAGAAACATTTGTTGGAAAACTATGAAGTAATAGCTATATTCAACACAATGCCATTAAATTCAAAAACTTTATTCAAAGTGGAAATTTGAAAGGGCAGAGTTTATGCATCCATTTCTAGGAGTGACTCTTTCCCATCAGACTTCTGCTGTTCTGGCACTTACAATCTTTCTGACCCCTCTTCTGCAGTGGTGCCTGAGCCCCGGGTGTAGGAGCTGAGATGCAGATGTATACACTGGGGCTGTGCTGCCTACAGCCTGTCAACACCTGTGTTGTGTCCAGTTGGGCTTTCTGTCATTTGCTGTAAAGAAAGGATTCTTTAATGGGGAGTGGTAGAGACACTTTTCTGTGGGTTCAAGGATAATATTTAGAATGTGGGAAATAATATGCTGGCCTAGCAAAGTAGTGGCAGTAAATTGTTTTCTAAGGTTCATGGCCTTCCTATCCCCAGACAGTAAGTAGGCTTCTTAGTACCATCATTTCCTTCCTATTGAGTGGGCCTTATGTCTGATAAAGTGGCTTTTGGTTGCCACCATGATTTAAGTGCCACTTATTGCACTTTAATGCATTCCTTGCCAAAGCCAAAACAATGTCCTTATCATTAACATGAAAGGAGGAAATGTTGTAGGGTCCCATCGATAGACAAAGAACCACAGACCACTAATAAATGATGGAAGAAGAAAAATTAGTCTCTTGCAGGGATGAGCCCTTTACTGGTTTATCCAATGAAGACTGATCATCCCTGAAATCCTATACACACAAGCAACAAGAATGGACTCAGCAGTGCACACATACACATATGCATATAATAATAATCAAAGAAAAGAAACATGGGAGGAGTTCAAGGAAGGTTAGTTGGGAAGGGCTAGATGGGGTGAAAAGTGATATAGTTCTACATTTTTTAAAAAAACAAAAACAGGGAAGATGAGGAAGAAGGAGAAGGAAGGAAGACGAAGAGGAGAAGTAGAAGAAAGAAGAGGAAGGGAAGAGGAGGACAAGATGTAAGAGGAAGAAGAGGAGGACAAGGAGGAGAAGGAAGAAGAATAAGAAAAAGAAGAGAATAAGGCTAAGAACAGAGCTATGGCAAAGTCAGTTTTTAATTCAAAATTAAGAATGTTTGTAACCTAAACACACTCTAGATGTTATTCAACAATACTCTAATGGCTGACAAGGGTTTTTGTTTTTTGTTTATTTACTCAAATATTGAGTATATACTAAGCTTCTCTTAGTTATCAGGGACTGTGCCCAGGGAAAATCACATGGACATATAAAATTCCACAGGAAAAAAAGTTGTTTTTTTTTTTTCAAAACCAGAAAGACTTTTAAGAAAGAAGGAAAGGATCACCATTTATGGTAGACTGTGGATAGACAGAAAATAGTTGTCAAACCAACTTTTACAAGCAACATGAATGGAATTCCAAAGGGAAAAATAGTTTTTAAAAAATAATACATTTGATAAAAAAAATGCTAAGGCTGCATAAAGGGATGAACGGTAGTAATTTAAATATGGAAATTATGCAAGTAGTAAAGCCTGTATATATAAAGGGCATCTTTTAAATTAACAAATGCAGTGTGTTGATTTCTTGGTGTTTTATGTGAAAGTCGGTGTCATTTAATCATCCACAGTGAATGAAGTGAAAAATGCTCTGCAAATTTTAAAAATCTACAGGTGACTGAAAATTCTTCACCTTTTCAGATACCTAAATTTTTAGAACATATTTTTCAGAAGGGACAAGAATAAATAAAATACCTGAGACTTATCTAAGATTTTTCCTCAGATGACAGGAACCCAGACTTTGCCACTGCAACCAAAATTGCAATCAAGGCATCAGGCTTCAACAACATGAATATGGAAAAAGTAGTTCTGTGGATGTCTCTGGTAACTAAACACTAAATGAGATTAGTGAAAGTAGAAAAGATACAGAATCAGGTTCTATAATGCCAGAAAATAAATAAATATATTACATATATTAATCAGTTTTTTTATCTTTTTAGTGATAGATGCTTTGTTAGTTATTTCTTTTATTTTTTGAGATTATAATAGAATTTCATTATTTTCCCTTCTCTTTACTTCCTCCAAACCATATATTCAACCTTTATTTCTTTCAAATTCATCTTTTTTAATTGTTACACACACACACAAACACATACACACATATATATTCCTAAATATATAAATACAAACTGTTCAATTTTTACAATGCTGCCCATGTGTTTTCAAGACTGACCATTTGGTATTGTATAACAAATTTGTATGCTATTCCTTGGGGAAGGCTATTTCTCCAGCTTTCAGCATTCTTTGTTACCTGTAGTTCTCTGCCAACAGTTGAGGCTTCGTGAGCTTTCCCCCACTCGCTGTCTGTTGTCCTGTTCAGTTCATGTAAGGCAGTCAAGTTGGTGGTCCTTTATGGATGTAGCTTCTGAAATTCCTTGGAGACACAAAAATCACTCCCAACTCACTGTTCCTTTTGTTCTTATAATCTCTCCGTCCCCTATTCTGAAATTATATCTGAGCCTTAAGTGTGACAATTGTACTGTATTGTATTATACTCACAGAGACTGGGCTCTAAAACTCTGCAGTTTGGTTGGTTGTGGTTTCTATGGTGGTATCAGTCTGTTGCAAGAGAAGTTTCTTTGATGAGGGCTGAGGATTACACTAATCTGTGGGTATAAGCACAAATATTTAGAATGTAGAATGTGATTGTGCTGGTTTAATAAAGTAGCAGTTACAGGGTTCTCCTTACTCCAAGATCTATGACTTCATCAGCCCTGGGTAACTGGCTGGGCTTCCAGTACCAGACATTATCTCCCTCGTGTTGCATAGATCTTATGTCTGATTAAAAATCTGTTGGTTATTGCCAAGGCATGCATGCCGCTACTGCACCCTAAGAATTATCATACTGTGCTGGTAGTCTTTGTGGTGTCATAGCTGGATAAGACAGTTGGATGTTTCCCTCTTTTGAAAGCTTGCATGGTGCCTTCTTGTTCCATGAAAGCCAGTCCTCAGGGAGGTCCTGTGTTGTAATGCATGATGTCATCAGCAATAGGAACCTACCTTCCACTTCTAAGACCAAACTAATTTTGAAAAGATAACAATAGAAGTAATTCACGGATAAATTTTTTATACAAATAAAAAAAGCACTTGGATGGTAAAAATAATTCTACCATGTATCTGGGGGACAACATGAGGATGGAGATAAGATTAATGAGGTATATATACTCAGTCCACATACTCCACTAAGAAGAGGAGACAAGGACCAAGAAAACTAATGAATAGATAATTTCAGGAAGTATTGAGTGCTTTGATAAAAAATAAACTCACATGATATGAAAAGAAGGTACAAGACTACAATAATTCAACTGAGAATTGTTGACAGGGAACAAAACTGTCAGAAGGAGTAGAACTGCCAAAATCTCTGACAGAGAATAAAACTGTCAGAAGGCATAGATTTGAGCAAAGTGATGACTTGTAAGAAGCAAAGGTCTTTGGGTATAAAGCGAAGCAGCAAGAAAACATGTACAAATGGTACAAAAATGTGAGATTGGTGTCTGCAAATAACTGAAGGAAATTTTAATGTCATATACATAAGTCCTCATGTGGCCATGTAAATGACCTTACCCTGAACACTAACCAACATCAACATATTTTTTAAAAACCTCCCCAGATCTCTTCGGAAGAAAAACTAAGGGAAACTAGTTAAGAGAATATTGCAATAAGCCAGTTAAGACCAGAACTCAGGAGAGAAGACAAGCTTGGAAATAATTAGCATCTAGATGCTAATAAAAGCTATGGGTCCAAAAGATTACTAGAAGGGTCAAGATAAAGAAGAAAGACAGAGAAATGTTGCTTGGGTGCTTGGTATATTTCGGGGTACAGGAACAGGTGAGTTAATGATGAAGAAAAATAGTGTATTATCATGGAAACCAAGAAAAGCAGCTCTTCCAAGCAAAGTGCCATGAACTGTGTTGAAGACTAGAGAGAAATCAGTTTATAGCAGGGCCCATTAGATATGATAACAGACGCTATTGACACCTAGACAGAGGCATTTACAGTGGCATGGTGGAAGCAAGGTAGAATATGTAAAGTAATTTACATAAATCTTGCGAACTATTCATTAAAAGAGGAATTGATTTCCAGGATATACAATAAATTAAAACAATTTAACAGTAAAATAATAATAACCACAATCTGATTTAAAGTGGATAAATGTTTTGTGTTCACCCAAAAGAGAATACACAAATGGTTAGTGATGATATGAAAAGAAAAAGGCTTGTCAGCATTAAGTATGAAGAAAATGCAAATCAAACCACAATGGGCTACCATTATATACCTTGAAAACAATAATCATTCTCAAAAAGACAATGAATAAAAAATTCTGGCAAACAAATTTTGAAAATCTAAATGAAATGGACAATTTTCTTGATAGATTCCATTTACCAAAATTAAATCAAGATTAAGTGAATAGATTAAACATTCCTATATCCCCCAAGAAAATGGAAGCAGTCATCAAAACTCTCCCTTCCGGGCAGATTTGGAAGGAACTATGGTGGGATTACAGCTGGGATACAAAGTGAATAAAGTGTAATAAATTAAAAAAAAAACATATTAAAAAATCAAAACTCTACCTTCCAAATAAAAGCCCAGGGCCAAATGGTTTCAGCACAGAATTGTACCAGACGTTCAAAGAAGATCAAAGTATAATTCTCTTCAAACTATTCCACAAAACAGAAACAAAAGGTACATCACCAAACTCATTCTATGAAGCCACAGTCACTTTGATACCTAACCATACAAATACCCAACAAAAAAGAGAACTTCAGACCTATCTCTCTTATGAACATTGATGAAAAAATACTCAATAAAATACTTGCAAACCAAATCCAAGAACACATAAAAGAGATCATCCACCATGACCAAGCAGGTTTCATCCCAGGCATGCAAGGGTGGTTCAATGTACGGAAATCTATCAATGTGATCCACCATATAAACAAACTGAAGGATAAAAACTACATAACCATCTGCTTAGATGCTGAAAAAGCATTTGACAAAATCCAACCCCCATTCATGTTTAAAGTCTTGGAAAGATCAGGAATACAAGGCACATACCTAAACATAGTAAAGACAATCTACAGCAAGCCATAGCCAACATCAAACTAAACGGAAAGAAACTTAGATCAATCCCACTGAAATCAGGAACAAGACAAGGTTGCCCACTCTCTCTGTATGTCTTCAGCATAGTACTTGAAGTCTTAGCTAGAGCAAGACAACTAAAGAAGATCAAGGTGATACAAATTGGAAAGGAAGAAGTCAAAGTATCACTATTTGCAGATGATATGATAGTATACATGAGCGACCCAAAAAATTCAGCCAGAGAACTCCTTCAACTGATAAACACCTTCAGTAAAGAGGCTGGATACAAATTAACTCAAAAAAATCAGAAGCCCTCCTGTATCCAAAGACAAAAGGGCCGAGAATGAAATTAGGGAAACAACAGATTCAATGCAATTACCTTCAAAACACAATTCTTTACAGACATTGAAAGAACAAGTCTCAGTTTCATATGGAAAAAAAACACTCAGAATCGCTAAAATGATCCTGTACAACAACAGATCATCTGGAGGTATCTCCATCCCTGATCTCAAGCTGTACTACAGAGCAATAGTAATAAAAACTGCATGGTACCAGCATAGAAACAGAATAGTGAATCAATAGAATTGAATAGAAGACCCAAAAATAAACCCACACACCCACGGATACTTGGTTTTTGACAAAGAATCCAAAACCATACAATGGAAAGGTACAGCATCTTCAACAAATAGTGCTGGTCTAACTGGATGTCTATATGTACAAAAATGAAAATAGAACCATATTTATCACCCTGCACAAAACTAAAGTCCAAGTGGATCAAAGACCTCAACATAACACCAGACACAGTAACCCTGTTAGAAGAAAAAAAGAGCCTTGAACCCATTGGCAAAATAGACAACTTAGTGAACAGAACACCAACAGCACAGGCTTTAAGATCAACAATACATAAATGGGACCTCATGAAACTGAAAAACTTCTGTAAAGCAGAGGAAGGACACTGTCATCAGAAAAAACAACAGCCTACAGACTGGGAAAGAATCCTCACCAACCCTATATCTGAAAGAGGGTGAATATTCAAAATATAAAGAACTTAAGAAGTTAAACACCAACAAACCAAGTACTCTCTGTGATTGGGAGGGAATGAGGGAGAGAGCTACAGCTGGGATACAAAGTGAATAATCTATAATCAATATAAAAAATAAAAATGTAATTAAAAAAAGAAAAAATGGGGTACAGAACTAAACAGAGAATTCTCAATAGAAGAATATCGAATGGCAGAGAAACACTTAAAGAAATGCTCAACCGGGGGCTGGAGAGATGGCTCAGAGGTTGAGAACACTCGCTGTTTTTCCAAAGGTCCTGAGTTCAATTCCCAGCAACCACATGGCAGCTTGTAGCCATCTATAGTGAGAGCCATCTCTACAATAAGATCTGGTGTACAGACAGAATGTTGTATAAATAATAAAAAAAATCTTAAAAAAAAGAAATGTTCAACCTCCTTATTCCTCAAGGAGATGGAAATCAAAACAACCCTGAGGTTTCATCTTCTACCCATCAGAATGGCTAAGATCAAAAACTCAAGTGACAAAAAATTAATCTCAAGTGACAACACACATTCTGGAGAGGATTGGAGAATGGGGAACCCTCCTGCATTGCTGGTGGGAATGTAAACTTGTACAACCACTTTGGAAATAAGTCTGGTGCTTTCTTAGACAATTAGGAATACTGCTTCTTCAATATTGAGCAATACCACACCTAGGCATATATCCAAAAGATGCTCAAGCATAAAACAAGGACATTTGCTCAACCATGTTCGTAAGAGCTTTATTCGTAATAGCCAGAATCTGGAAACAACCCAGATGTCCTTCAACTGAGGAATGGATACAGAAATTATGGTACATTTACACAATGGAATACTACTCAGCAATTAAAAACAAGGAAATCATAAAATTTGTAGCCAAATGGTGGGAATTAGAAAAGATCATCCTCAGTGAGGTATCCCAAAAGCAGAAAAACACACATGGTATATACTCACTTATAAGTGGATATTATATATATAATATAGGATAAACCTACCAAAATCTGTACACCTAAAGAAGCTAAGCAAAAAAGAGGACCCTGGATAAGATGATCAATCCTCACTCAGAAAAACAAAAGGGACAGACATCAGAAAAGGGAGAAAACAAGGAACATGACAGGAGCCTACCACAGAGAGCCTCTGAAAGACTCTACCCAGCAATGAACCAAAACAGATGCTCAGACTCATAGCCAAAGTTTGGGCAGAGTGCAGAGAATCTTATGAAAGAAGGGGGAGATAGAGAGACCTGCAAGGGACAGTAGCTCCACAAGGAGAGCAACAGAACCAAGAAACGTGAGCCCAGGGGTCTTTTTTGAGACTGATACTCCAACCAAGGACCATACATGGAGATAACCTAGAACCCTTAAACAGATGTTGCTCATGGCAGCTCAGTGTCCAAGTGGGTTCCCTAGTAATGGGAACAGGGCCATCACCAAACTCATTCTATGAAACCACAGTCACTTTGATACCTAAACCATGTCTCTGTCATATCTCTGACATGAACTCTGTGCCTGGCTCTTTGATCACCTCCCCTTGATGGGGGAGCAGCCTTAAAGGGCACAGAGGATGACAATGCAGCCAGTCCTGATGAGCCTTAATAGGCTAGGGTCAGAGGAAAGGGGAGGAGGGCCTCCCCTATCAGTGGACTTGGAGAGGGGCATGGGAGGAGAAGAGGGAGGGAGGATGAGATTGGGAGGGGACTAGGGAGGGGGCTAAAGCTGGGATAAAAGTGAATAAATTGTAATCAATAAAAATTTAAAAATCCAATAATATTTCTGGTAAGGTTGTGAAGACTGAAGACTGCTTGTACACTGTTGTAATATTGATTAAGTCAAGCATGTATGGAGTTTCAAAACACAAAACTGAATAAAACTACCATATAATCCAGCAAACTCACTACTTTCTACATAGCCAAAAAAGTTGAAATATGAATGTGAGGAAAACATCGTACTTGAAATTTTCAGAACACTGTTCTCCATCAACAAGATATGGAAGGAACATCAGTGTCAGGCTGTTTAAATTGGTAAAAAGAAAACATTTTTAAAGTGAAAATGTGGCTGATATGTGTGTGTATATTCGTAATGAAATACTGTTTAACCATAAAAAGAATAAAATTTTGTTGTCTGCAGGAACATGGATGCATCTGGAGATAATTATGTAAAAAAAAAAAAAACAGACAACTAGGGAGATGTCTCAATGGATTAGGTGCTTGTTTTTAAGTTTAAAGTCTGGAGTTCAAATCACCAATGTCCAATAAAGCCAGATACAGTGGCACACACTCACAGTACCAGAATCCCTAAAGAAAGATGAAAGGTGGAGACAGAATTATCTTGCAAAACTGTGGGGTCAGAGATCCTGCCTCATGGAAAGTCATCCTAGATTATCCTCTGACTTCCACCTGGCATGCTTAAGCCAGCACTCACACACTTCCTACACACACATTTTAAAAATGAACTTAATCAGACCCATGCAGACATACTCCATGTTCTCATTTATTTGTGGAATCTACAATGCAATTCACATCAAAATACCAACACAATTATTTGGAAGAAAAATTCTCAACTTCATATGGAGAAACAAAAAACCCCAAATTTCCAAAACGATCCTATACAACAACAGATCATCTGGGGGTATCTCCATCCCTGACCTCAAGCTCTACTACAGAGCAATGGTAATAAAAACTGCATGGTATTGGCATAGAAACAGAATAGTGGATCAATGGAACCGAATAGAAGACCCAGAAATAAACCCACACACCTATGAATACTTGATTTTTGACAAAGAAGCCAAAACCACTCAATGGAAAAAAAGACAGCATCTTCAACAAATGGTGCTGCTCCAACTGGATGTCTACATGCAGAAAAATGAAAATAGATGCATATTTATCACCCTGCACAAAACTAAAGTCCAAGTGGATCAAATACCTCAACATCAAACCAGACACACTAGCTCGGTTAGAAAAAAGTGGGGAAGACCCTAAAAGTCATCGGCACTTCCTGAATAGAACACCAACAGCACAGGCTCTAAGATCAACAATCAGTTAATGGGATCTCATGAAACTGAAAAGCTTCTGTAAAGCAAAGGACACTGTCATCAAAACAAAATGACAGCTTACAGACTGGGAAAGGATCTTCACCAACCCTTTATCTGACAGAGGGCTAATATCCAATATATATAAAGAACTCAAGAAGTTAAAAAGCAACAAATCAAGTGATCCAATTTAAAAAACAGGGTACGGAGCTAAACAGAGAACTGTAGAACAGAGGATTGTAGAATGGCAGAAAAACACTTAAAGAAATGCTCAATGTCCTTAGCCATCAGGGAGATGCAAATCAAAATGACCCTGAGATTTCACCTTACACCCATCAGAATGGCTAAGATCAAAATCTCAAGTGACAACACATTCTGGAGAGGTTGTGGAGAAAGGGGAACCCTCCTCCATTGCTGGTGGGAATGCAAACTTGTACAACCACTCTGGAAATCAATTTGGTGCTTTCTTAGACAATTAGAAATAGTGATTCTTCAAGATCCAGCTATACTACTCCTAGGCATATATCCAAAAGATGCTCAAGTATACAACAAGGACATTTGTTCAACCATGTTCGTAGCA
>CM053759.1:44795512-44821052 GCA_028658305.1 Pachyuromys duprasi
TCCTAATAGCCAGAACCTGGAAACAACCCAGATATCCCTCAGTCGAGGAATGGATACAGAAATTATGGTACTTTTACACAATGGAATACTACTCAACAATTAAAAAGGGGGAAATCATGAACTTTGCAGGCAAATGGTGGGACCTAAAAATGATCATCCTCAGTGAGGTATCTCAGAAGCAGAAAGACACACATGGTATATACTCACTTATATAGACCTATAACATAGGATAAACATACTGAAATCCATACACCTAAAGAAGATAAACAAGAAAGAGGACCGGGGTAAGATGATCAATCCTCACTTAGATAGACAAATGTGATGGACATTGGATGTAGGAGAAAACAAGTAACAGGACAGGAGCCCACCACAGAGGGCCTCTGAAAGACTCTACCTAGCGTTGTATCAAAGCAGATACTAAGACTCATAACCAAACCTTGGACAGAGTGCAGGAAATCATATAAAAGAAGGTAGAGTTAGTGTGACCTGGAGAGGACAGGAGCTCCACAAGGACCAAATATATCAGGGCACAAGGGTTTTCTATGAGACTGTTTCTCCAACCAAGGACTATGTATGGGTATAACCTAGAACCCCTGCTTGCATATAGCCCATGGTAGCCCAGTATCCAAGTGAGTACCCTACTAAGGGGAACAAGGACTATTTTTAACATGAACTCAATGGCTGGCTGTTCGACCCCTTCCCACCCCGCCCCCGCCCCCCCCCCGAGGGAAGAGCAGCCTTGCTAGGTCACAGAAGAGGACATTACAGCCAATCCTGAAGAGACCTGATAAGCTAGGGTCAGAAGAAAGGGGAAGAGGTCCTCCCCTATCAGTGGACTTGAGAGGGGGCAGGGAGGAAACGAGGGAGAGATGGTGGGATAGGGAGGGAATGCGGGAGGGGGCTATGGCTGGGATACAAAGTACATAACCTGTGATTAATATTTTTTTTCACACACAGAAACACACAAGAGCAAAGACACACATACATAGAGGGTAAAAGAAAGAGATCAGTTGGAAAAGAAAGGGCGTTAGTGGGAATAGGACAAGAAAAAAAATGAAAGTTTTGACTGTACATTTTAATTGGAATCCTAAATCAATTATTTCATTATTGATTTTTTAAAAAATAAATCATAAACTTTGGCAGTAACCAAAACTTCTTTTAGTTTGCCAAAACTTTACCCTAACAATAAAGTTTCTGGTTTAAACAACAACATCTAGGCATGATCTCAAGATATAATTAAGAAGTAATATCTAACATCTATAATACTATGGGAAAAACCCTGTTTTAAGTGAACTGTATTTAGGAAATCATTTAATATTCAAAACAAGAAAATGATAATAGCTCTATGTAGCCTCATTTCATAACTGAGGAAAAAGGGATATAAACCATGTCCATTTTAGAAACCTACTGATTGAGAATTCCAAGCCAGAATAAGTGCAGCAAATTAAATTAAAGAAGCCTGCTACAGAAAGAGTTCTGACCCCACATGCAAGATTTAGGGACACTAAGGATGCTGGGAATCATGCTGTGATTAATATTTTTAAAAGCTATTATATTTGTGGAATCTAAAATGTCAGTCTCAAAGCAGTAGAGAATACAACTTGGTCTCCAACTCCTGAGCAATGTGTGAGACAAGAAAGAATCGAGAAAAGGGAAAAAAATGGATCCAAAGGTGTAATTTGATGAGAATAACTGCTAATGTAACACTAAGATGACTATGTTTGAAGACAAGTAATTTAACATTTCAGAATAGGTAGGAGAAAATGCATGTCTGAATTGACAAATATGTCAACATGTATACAATATACTAAGTACTGTTGCTATATGCCAGTTAAAAATAAAAATAGACTTTAAAGAAAAAGAGAAAGTAGAATTTACAGAAATACGTCAGTTAGTGAAATGCTCAACTTGAAAGTATGAGGACCTGAGTTCAGTCTCCAGAGCCTGTATTTTCAAAAAGGAAAAATGCCTGGGCATAGTTGAGCATACTTATAATCTCAGTTCAGAGAAGACAGAGACAGGTAGACCTCTGGAGCCTGAGGGCAACCCAGCCTAGACTACTGAGCCAGTTTCAGACTCGTAAGACATACCCATGTGCTTGTGCACATGTACATACACACACACACACACACACGGTAAATACCCATGAGATAACAGAGATGGGAAGGAAACGTGGTCAGTAGCAGGAAGGAGTGTGGTGTCAGTCATTGTTTTGATCACATTTTGGAAACACAGCAACAGGAACATCTGTTGATGGCAGCTAACAGAGAGGAAGACATGACAGAGAGGAAAGGGGATAGCATGGTAAAAATAAACAGAGATGTGAGGCACCAAAGAAAGCAAAGGCAAAAGAGAACCTGGAAGGAATTCAGCCCGTGAAAAGGGAGTCAAAATAACTCTTCTGATAAATTCTAGGGTTATGATATCAGAGAATTAGCAGTTGACAACTACACATTGTTGAGTGACCATTGAAAATGATCGCAGTGATCATTTTAATGGAGAAAGCACAGCTGTGGGCTGTCCTTGTCCTGCTCAGCAGCTCAGCACTGATACTCTGGATAGGCAGGGGTTCGGAATAAGAGCTAGCATTAATCCTTTACTTTGGGTCAAAATTATACTTGAATGTACTTTATACTCCTCCTTCTAAATTACCATAATTACAGGGAGACAATCTTTTAAAAAATGATGAATTTAACAGTGTAGGATTGACAAGCTGCTCAAGGCAGTGAAAGCTCTCCATAGCAATACCGATCTTCACTGCTGCAGCGGCATGGAGCAGGCATGAGAAGTTCCCGGTGGTGGATTTGGTGTTCCCTCTGTGCATTGCCTCAGCTCTCTTCATCTGTGGGAGATTCCCTACCTCCCACTCGGGATTGGCAGCTTCCTACACTATCATTTATCCTAATGTCTGCTAACCACCGCTGTTGCCATCGTTACCTTTGTCACACCTTATATTACTGTACAACTCTGCCTCAGCCCTTTCCATTTAGCACTTTTTGTCTTCTCCAATTTCTCACGCACCTATTCACCTGGCAGGGTGAAAAAGAAGTGGCCTTTTATAGACATGGTTCTTCAGCTAGCACTTTCCCCTACTGTCAGAAAATAAAAGCAGTAGCATACTTTTATAATCTTCAGGTTTTCAATGCCTCGTGCATGGGGAATGATCAGACCTGCTTCACTTTTTAACTTATAAGAGAGTTCTTTAAAATGTAGAAGCATAAAGAATACAGAACCCTGGCTTATAATTCCCCCCGGTAGCTGACATTTACCATTTATACTGTGCTTAGTAACCTGCAGTTCTGATTCTCACAGCTTCTCAGTTGAATGGGAGGAAATCAACAAACATGACAGACCATAATATATTTATTGGAAATATAAAGCCTCTCTATATTAGGTCTGTTTGTCAACCAACAAGGCATATTTATGCAACGTTTCCCAGACACTGTGATCTACAAGCCATGCCTTGGGTTGAGGTATAAACCAAGACACAGGAAAGAAACAATATAATGAATGACATAGCACATACCCACGAAGTATGTTTAGAAGTGTATCTAAGCACTCAGACACTACACTTAGAAGTTAATAAATAGATCTGGGAGGAGGGTAGAGCTCCGTGTCCAATGAGCCTGACAACTACAGTCAAAAGCTCTGGCTGTCATCATTTCAGTCATGGGAAGGTATGGGTTGGACATAATAATATGACCACATTTTTAAGAACTTTTTATCCTTAATAAAATTCCTGACAAAACTGAAAGGAGCATTCAGCAATCTGACTAAAGCTTTCTCACATAAGATGGTTACAAATGTCCCTCAGAATAATGTGCAAATAACAGAAGAGAACGCAGCAGCACTATCTTTCTTTAACACATAACAAGAATAGAAAAGTCAGGAAAACTCTAACTACAAAACACAACTTTTAATAAAACAGAAAATTTGCTATAAAAATTACAGATATTCTAGCAGAATTTTAAATTTTAGTATGCCCAGTGATATAAATTAAAAGTATATAACAAGAACTGTGTTCTCTGCTCCCAATTTTCAATGCATATGGTGAGGCAAGGATTCACCATTTGTAAAATTGTAACCGCAGGTAAACAAACTTCTTATTTGAAATATAAGTAACATTTTATTTCCCAATTGGTAGCAATGTCTAACTATGTCACTTCCAAAGCTACATATCTATGGGCACCGTGCCCTCATCTGGTCTATTCTCACAGCCAAGGTTTCTTTCAAACCTCTCCCACTTGTACTGCAGGCTCAACTGCCCACATGACGGTGAGGCAGCCTCTAGGTCTGTGTATCCCCTGCAGTGCATATTTCTGGCAAAATTTCCAGCCTTCCCCAAGCCAGATGGTTTTGTAAATGGTATCTCTATCTGTAACTCTATCTGTTACTTTCCCTGAATATGAAATATTGTCTTTCTTCTTATTTCACTGACTATATAATTAGCGATAATCAAGGGAGCATGTAGCTTGATTTTCTAGTGCTAGGAACTGATCCAATAATGTGATAATGAAGATGAGGGAAATATGACTTTAATCATCACTTCTATGCCATTTGATTATCACTATTTCTCATGACAGTTAATGATACCAATCAAAATTTTTGTAAGTAAAATCCTATACCTTAAGAGTTCATGGCACTATGGCACAATTTGTGATTTCATGAACAGGTACCGACCTCAACTCACAAACATTAAATGACACTCTGAGTGTCTGTAGGAAAGAAAAAAAATCTTCACTGTCATTCTGTAAGTGTTCTTGTATTCAGTCTGACTAAACAAAATCCTATTAGCATTATTGGAAAGTTATTTTGTCACTTTATAATTTAGCAATTAAATGTCCCAGATATGCCAGAAGACTTTACAGTCACCAAAAGTTTAGTGTCGATCTCAAAGTATTCATCTCAAACCTTGAGACTGCTTGATGTTCCCAGCAATGATGAAGAACAAGCTACACTTATGAGAGCATGTCCAATCTATGAGCACAAACTCCTGCAAAATGGGACCGCTACTCATTTACTCACCCCAGAGGCTGCTCACAACCAGAGCCAAAGACAACCATTTCTTCATCAAGTGTCATAAGATAGTTATGTTCAACACAACACATTGCCCTGTGTTAGGTTCTGAGAGGATGTCCAACATCCCTCTGGATTCCATTCCTTACTTGGTCCTTATTTCTGGTTTGAACCATAAACTATGAATATGATGTTCAGTGCTTCATATTCCTGTTCTGCTGATTGGACACCAAGAAACACTCCAGACAACTCTGGCTCATCAAAGTATCACTCAGACATAGCTTGGATAGTTTCCTCCCAACCGTGACTTTCCAGACTGTTAACCTAGTTCTTACCTATCATTTTGTTGTGAGGTCTTGAGTATTTTATGTAGCCTTATGAGGACAGTCCTGTCTGCCTATGTAGTGTAAGTCACTTGTGCGGGTTCCTATGACATCTCCTGGCCTTTCTGCCACAGGAACATCTAAACTGACAAATATTTTCCACAGAGTAACTCAGATCAAAGGGGTGACTTCAGCAACTAGTGGCATCATTAAATATGCTTCAGATGTACAGAGACCTGAGTGCATGGCTGATAAAAGTTAGAGTTAGAAGGTATCCACTCGTTCTGCATCTTTGGAGCTCTTTTTGAGGCTTCTGTATTAAACTGTATGAATTATTGTTTAAATGACGACTGTTAACCCATGAAAACAATCACATTTTTCCACTTTCAGATGGCCCAATAGTATACACAGCATATCTAAAACTGGAGCACAGTGATGAGAACATTAAATTCTGGATGGCATGTGAAACCTACAAGAAAATTGCTTCGCGGAGGGGAAGAATTTCTAGGGCAAAAAAGCTTTACAATATCTACATCCAACCACAGTCTCCTAGAGAGGTAATGATGGTGGGCGTGGCAGTTGGGGTATCCCTTGAAGGACATGAATGACTCGAGCATCATTGCATTCCAGATGTACTTCATCCCAACGTCTCCTAAAAATGGTATAAATTAAGAATTACTAAATTTATTTTTCATTCATAAATCCTAAGAATTATACAGAATTAGATAATTTAATGCGTTCCCCCCTATGTGGTACAGTCATTAAACAGTAACATCAGGATTCAAAGGTGAGCTGTTTGATCCAGTATTCTCTACCCGTTGACCTATCTTAATTCCCAGCAAAGTTAAAAAGAACAGAGGGGTCATTGGAAGAATTCTCTGGCAGCATAAATTTGAAATGCCTCGAATGGGCGGGGCACTGGGCCTCTGTGCCACTGCACTTTAGCATAAACCAAAAAAAAAAAAATCACCTGACAGCCATGTTGCCATTACTACTGTCACTTACGCTACCTACCACTGAGACTCCTGACAGAGAGACAACCAAAAATTACACTTCATGTCAAATACAACATATGAGATAGCCATCACTCAGTACAATCCTACACTATTATTCAAACATTTCCACAAACCCTTCTGGAAATTCTTAGTTTCCTGAAGTAACCACTTCCCCCCTCTATTTCTTCACTTCTCCTCACTTGCTTCCCATTTCAGGACTAGGTTGGCTAACACCACATTTGTGACTATTAACGAAAGTAAAGTTTAAATCAGCCACCAATTTCCTATTTTCTTTAAAAAGAGCCCTCCAGTTCATAAACTTCCATGTTTGCAGACTGCCACTAACAAACCACTGCCATGTCCCAAATAAGCAGTGGTTTCTAGAGTTCCCTGGTTTGGGACTTCAACTTTCTTTAGATCCCTGAGATGTTAATGGTGGATCTTACTTTTAAAAAGAGCAAAGATTTCATTTCCTAAAAGTGTTTTTAGATACCTAGGAAAATTGCACCCACATTATCGTATCACTCTGAAAAAAGAGTGTAGTAAATTAAAGCATTCCTTGCATGCATACACATTTGTTGCACTTAACCTATAATTTCATTTTTCAGATTAACATCGACAGTACAACAAGGGAAGCTATCATCAAAAGCATTCAAGACCCCACTCAAACATGCTTCGACGAGGCTCAAAAGATTGTGTATATGCATATGGAAATGGATTCTTATCCCAGATTTTTAAAGTCAGAAATGTACCAAAAACTTCTAAAAACTGTTCAATCCAAAAGCTCTTGACTGCTATCCAAAAGTTTAAACTGAAAATGGCATGTTGCAAGTGTTACTTAATTTAGAAAAATATATAAAATGAAAATGAAAGCAGAAATGAAAATGAAACCAACCTATAAATTGATTTCTAGTTCCCAAAAGAAATGAATTCCAAATATAATGAGTATGCAAACATTGTAACACAATTTGTAGTATAATATAGAGAAGAATTAACAGAGAAGGAAAAAGAAGCTAGCTTTTATCATGTAAACACTATAACATTTTTTTACTATACTAGACAAGTAATGATCTTTTTATTAAAGAAATTTGGCAGTCATAGTGCAGATAACTTGTTAAAAACCATTGCTCTCTGAATTGTGTCTCTTTAGGTATGCCTAAAATATCTTGAATCAGTATAGAAACTTAGTAATCATCATATAATTGATTGTATTTTAACATAAGCAGTATTGAAAATATGTTCTTCAGAGGAAATTTAGCTATAAAATTTTCCTAGTAGGATGTCCACAAATGACCTCCTGTATCACGTATTCTACATGTAATATTTTTGTGATGATTGTAAGTTCTTACTATGTGTGAATCTTTTTTTCCTTTTATTTTACATTTACATTGCTATTGGGGTATAAAATGTGGTCTTTTATTTTGAGATTTATTTCTTCACAATATGAACTTACATTGTTGGTAAGCAATAAACAGAAACTAAAAGTTGCATGCATAATTTTCAGTGACATCTTATTGTACCTTACAGTACAAATTTTATAGTACAAAACTAAGAAAACAGTATAAAAGACAGTTTACCTTACTTGTTTGATGTCATACTGCTGTCTCTTTAAAATGTTAAAAAAAAAATTAGACTCAACCCCCCAGATCTGGAGTTCTGGAGGGTCAACAAAACACACACATGTACAAAATTTTAAATATAAAATTTATACTTTAAAAAAGTCAAGTCATGTGTTGCTGATGGACAAGAGACATTGAAACTGACCCTCACCCCATCCCAGAATCACTTTTCAATACTCATGTTTTGCTTGGTGGTTTCAGCTTTCCGGTGAAACCAAGCTCCCACGCTTCCCAGTAACTCCCTATCTCTCACAGTACCACAGTCCCTACTGCTTGAGCTATTGCATCTTATTATCCTTAAAAATGTTTGCCAGCCTGCATGGTTCACATGGTCCTGGGCATTTTAACTACTGCTTTCCACATATAAAAAAGGCAGCATGAGCAACTGCACAGCCGGCCCTTCAACTACCTTCCTCCAGCTCCAAAGAAGTCAGCAGTGAGTGAGTGAGTAAGTGAAGCATCACTGACAATACAGTAGGAAATGGATCCTTTGACTCAACATTAAACTATGGAAAGAATAATAAATGTATTATAAAAGAGACTTAAGTTTCACTTTTGGATTTCCCAAAGTGACTAGTATATGACTTTATTTAGATATGGGTACACTATAGAAAGTTAGAAGAAAAAAAAGTCAGAGACTCTCTGCTGTTCACCTTCTTTATTTTTTAAAATTTACTTTAAATTTTATTTGTTGTGGGGGGTGGTGTGGGTATGTGCATAGAACAGTGCATTGCAAAAGCTAAGGAATAACTTGTAGAAAGGAGTTAGTTCGCTATACCTTGTCGGTCCCAGGAAAAACTGTCAAGTCTTCAGGCTTAATGAGAACCATATTTACTCGCTAAGCCGAACTCATAATCCTCTTGCCTCAGTCTTCGAAGTAATTTGGATTAATTGACCTGTACCACCAAAGCCAGTGCTTCAGTACTTTTTTAAATTAAATTTTTATTTTTATATTAATTACAGTTTATTCACTTTGTATCCCAGCTGTAGCCCCCTCCCTCATTCCCTCCCAATCCCATCCTCCCTCCCTCTTCTCCCCCCTGCCCCTTCATTATTTTTAAGTTAATATTTTTCTTCATGTAGGTTGATGTTGACCATAGGTTTGTTATATATAGCCTCTTTCATGTTGAAGTACATCCCTTCCAGTACTGTTTTCTCTAGGGCTTAATTGTGAAAGCACATTGACTTTAATTGCTCAGCCATGTTTATTGCTGCTCTGATCATGGTCTAAATGTCCTTCAACAGAAAGATGGATAGAAAAATGTGATACATATACACAATGGAATTCTATCCAGCTGCAACAAAAATAAAATTGTGAAATGTGTTGCTAAATGGATGAAAATAGAAAATATTACACTGAATGAAGCAACTGAAACCCGAAAAACAGATGTCTCTTATTTGTGGATTCTAGTTCGGAATCTTTAGATGGAAGTATATATCCTGAAGTAATCACAGAAACCAGAAAATAAAAAGGGACCATAGATGTAGGAGTAGGAAGGAACTCAAGAGAGGTCTAGAAATGGGATACAGTGGGACATAAGTGTTGGGAAGGAAGGTGAGAAAAATGGGAAGCAGGGGGGAATGCAATACTGAGTGAGAGAGAAAGAAAGAGAGGGGAAGAATGAGAAAGAAGACTAAGGATTATTGAAAACGTCATCAAAAACTATTGTTTTATGTTCACTTAAACTTCGATCACCTCCCTCTGAGGGGGGTGCAGCCTTAACCAGGCCACAGAGGAAGACTATGCAGACAGTCCTGAGGAGACCTGCTAGGCTAGGGTCAGATGGAAGGAGAGGAGGATCTCCCTGTCAGTGGACTAGGGGAAGGGAATGGGAAGAGAAGAGGGAAGGAGGGTGGGATTAGGAGGCAATGAGGGAGGGGGCTATAGCTGAGATACAAAGTGAATAAATTGTATAAATTAAAAATGAATTTAAAATTAAATATTAAAAACATACATGTTATATATGTGTACAGATGTATGTATACATAAAAAATTTAAATTAAATTATGCCATTTGGGGTGAGAATGTTCTTTTCAAGAACTATAAAACATATATATAAATGGAAAAAAAACCCACAGTGCCAGGCAGGGCACTCCTATTGAGTGGTTAATCTTGAGCATCCAAGAGACTCACAAACAAAATAAACTGTTGCCATTGCCTTTGGTTGCCTCCCAGAACTAGAAGGTATGACCTTATTACATAAGACACCAGATGCTTCAGACACAGAACTTGGAGGCATCAAGCTGGAACTGACCTGGAAGTTTCTCCTTGAGGAATAGCTTTCACAGTATTTAAAACCGATATATAAGCTCTCCGGGGAGACATATAAAACTAGGTACAAAACCACTCATAAAAGCATCTACCATACAAAAACTAGGTACAGCAGTGCACAGCTCTGACAGAAGGACTAGGAAAAGATGGGTGGGCCCCTGAGACTCATCAGCCATCCACCCTATCCAAATGGATGAGTTCCAGGTTCAGAGACTGTGTCTCAAAAAATAAGGTGATGGAGGCGCTAGAGATGCTCAGCAGTTAGGAGCACTTTCTGTTCTTGAAGAGCACCTGGGTTCAGCATGGTCCACAACCTCCTGGAACTCTAGTTCCAATGAGTTCGATGCTTTCTTCTTACCTCTGCAGCCACCAGGCATGCACATGGTTCCCCACACATGCAGGCAAAGTGCTCACACATATTTTTGAATACATAAAAAAATTAAACCATAAGGTAGAGAGTGAGCAAGGAAGGTACTTGACACCTCTGACCACCACATGCACACACATATGCACATGAACATATGTAAACATCACACACACAAACAATTCATTATCTTTGAGTAAAGATGCAATCTTTTAACAAGAAAATAGTGATAAATAAATGTCTCTAAACCTAGGATCCTTGCACAGATGTAGCCCATGGCAGTTCAGTGTCCAAGTGGGTTCTATACTAAGGGGAACAGGGACTGCCTCTGACATGAACTGATTGGCCTGCTCTTTGATCACCTCCACCTGAGAGGGGAGCAGCCTTACCAGGCCACAGAGGAAGACAATGCAGCCACTCCTGATGAGAGCTGATAGACTAGGATCAGAAGGAAGGAAAGGAAGACCTCCCCTATCAGTGAACTTGGGGAAGGACATGCCTGCAGAAGGGGAAGGAAGGGAGGAATTGGGATGGGAGGAGAGAGGGAACTACAGGGAGGATACAAAGTGAATAAAATGTAATTAATAAAGAATAAAAGGAATGTCTCCGAATTCAAGTACCCTGGCACAAATGAGCATTTTTTTAATTTATAATTCACGAGGCACACAACAATTTCATCATCTACAAATGACTTTATATCAATTTTAGAATAATGGCTCTAGAAAAGACATAAACAAGGTTTTTTCCCCCAAAGGCAAAAAAGATTGTAATTTAGAGAAACTGGTAAGTCCCCATTGCCTAAAAAAATATATGTGTGTGTGTGTATATATATATATGTATGTATGTATGTATGTATGTATGTATGTATGTATGTATGTATCTTTTACTTATCTAGGACCTGAGATTCTCACCACTGATTACAGATGAAAAATAGCATCTAAACTCAGACTAGGAGCAAGAAGAATGAATCACTAATGTTAACACATTAGCTGTTGCCTAGCAATAACAAAACTTGGAGAAATAAAATGTAGTAATATAGTATAGTATAGGAAAATATCTGGGCTCAGGGAATCAAAACATTAATTAGGGAAACTGTGGCCTTAAGAACAAGAAAAGGGGTACAAATGAAGTATTTTATTTGTAAGAGCTTCCCAGTGTTGTTAAGAGAAAAATTAAAAGGAAAATAAGCTTTACAAGAATTATATATCTTAGTAGAAAAAATGTAATGTCCCTATGAAAATAAAAAAATAAATATGAAATTATTATATAAGTGACATTTATAGAGCCATCTGTTTAAGAAAATTAAACTGGCTCCAATAGGGCCAAGACACTGTACAGACAAGCATTAATTAAGGTAGGTTTGTCCACTCCCAAGGATAATATGCAATATAACTAAAGCACATAGCAATAATGGCCAAGTATACATGGCCACAAGCTGCTCTGGAAACCCAGAAGAAGCACCTTCCTCTACACAGTGAAATCTACAAAGAACAGGAGACAGACTGTTTGAGAAGAGCTCTGAAGAATAACTCAAAATCTCTCAGGGAAGAAGGGAAGGTAGTGTGACCTGGAACAAGGGCTGCAGACAGGAAAACCTGCAACTGTCAGGAAGATGCCGAAGGTGGTGAGAGTTCTCCTATGAGGCTGCTCTGAGTTCACAGCCTAGCTCTAAAGCCTAGCAGCTATGCATATTTCAGAAGACTGCTTAATCTCATTGGAACTTACTTTATTTTAATCTATGAAATAATACAATTAAGTTACTGATACAAGAACTATAAAACATATATATAAATGGAAAAAACCCACAGTGCCAGGCAGGGTTCTATATTCAGAAAGAGCACAAAAAAAGTAGCCATTTCAGTCACCTTAAAAACCTGAATGAAAGGAAATGAGGGAAAGAAAATATTTCTGGGGGAGAAATTGTGACCGGTTCAGATCTGAACAATAAGAAAAACATCACAGATGATCCAGCATGATAAATTCAAATACCATTGTGTGAGACAATGACCTAAGCTGGGTTTAGAGAATATGTGCTGGGAGCACGATTACATGCTGTGGAAACCTTAAGTATGCTGGTTAGCTTTGTCAGCTGAGGACAATGTAGAATTGCTTGAGAAGAGAGTCTCTAGACGACTTATTAGTTGATGTTGGAAGATCTAGCCCAGCGTAGGGGAGAACGAAAGGGGTTCTAAATCGTGAAAGAGTGGGGAATTGGAGGTAAGCAGAAGCAAACAAGCAAGCAGACATACGTGCATTCAATTCTCTCTTCTCTTGACTGTAGACATACTGCAACTTCCTTGCTATCATATACTATAACCTATAATCATGAGCTGAAATAAACCTCTTTTCCCCTAAGTAGCTTTTTGTTCAAGTATTTTATCAAAGCAACAGAAATGAAATGAGAACCGTTTGTAGGACCAAGTAACCAAGTAAGCAAATCTTAGAGAGAAACTACACATGACAGCAAGCAGAAACTGATAGAAAACAGTAAAATCCTAAGAAACAAAGCAACAGTCTAATAATTCCTAGTTTCTCATTAGAGGCTCATTACACTGTAACAACAGTGGTAAAGATAATTTGTTTTGTTTTAAGGGATGGTATTGAGCATTTTGAGAATTCATTCATTCAACAAATAGTTAAACACCTATGTGTACCCATGAGGTGATCAGACATAGAAGCAAACTTATTATCAACGAAACAATTAGAAAATATTTTCATAAACTTTACTAAGTTAATAAAATAAGTCAATAAGAATCACATTAGATTACAATAAGTTCTATAAACAAAGCAAAAACTAGATGATAAAGAGAATAAGAAAGGAACAAAATATGAACTGGAGAAAACTGGTGGGCTCATATTTACATAGTTCACACATACCTCACTTGCAGTTGTAGCTTTAAGAAATTAATTAACATGTATATGTGAACACATATGTGTTAACAATGAGCACAAAATTCAATTCTATTAGCATATTTTAAGTATACTCTAAAACCTCAGTCTTATTACCTATAAACAAAATATTATACAGCAAATCTCCAGGTTTCATTCATCTTACATAACTGAAAGTTTATGCCCACTGATTGGAATAAACTTTAGCAACTCTGCAGTTAGCTTTTCCCTTCAACACTAGAAAGTACCATTCTATTCAAGTTTAATTACTGTTGACATCTCGGGTTTCCATAATCATGAAACAGTTGTCCTTCTTTGACATGTTTCTCTTGTTTAGGATTATGTTCTGAGCATTCACCTATATTGTTACAAAACACAGGACTTTATTTACATTGAGTAATATTCTATTGCAAGAAGAGAAAATATTTAATTTATCTATGCATTCATGCCATAATATCTGTGTTCTCTTCTGTTTGCATTTCCTTAATTATTCTTTTTTTCATTTTTAAAAATTTATTTATTTTTATATTAATCACAGGTTATGTACTTTGTATCCCAGATGTAGCCCCCTCCCTCATTCCTTCCCACTCTCCCCATCCCTCCCTCATCTCCTCCCTGCCCCCCTCCAAGTCCACTGATAGGGGAGGACCTCCTCCCCTTCCATCTGACCCTAGCTTACCAGGTCTCTTCAGGGCTGGCTACAATGTCCTCTTCTGGGGTCTAGCAAGGCTGTTCCTCCCTGGTGGTGGGGGGGGGAGGGTCGAAGAGCCAGCTATTGAATTATTCTTAACACTTAACATTTTTTGTATAACTTCTTGTAATGCATGTATCTTTTTTACAACGTGGAACTTACACACACACACACACACACACACACACACACACACACAAATGCCTGAACCCATGGAACTGAAATAAGACTAGAAATAAGTACATATTGAGTCAAATGATCTTTGACAGAAGTGTCAAGAACACAGTTGGAGAAAGATACATCTTTCATGAAACAGTGCAGACATAAGAACATAAGCAGAATACCACGTTTATTACAAGTGCTGTTTATGATACCTTCATTGTCAACTTAACTAAATTTAGGATTAACATAAAAACACATTTCTGGGTATACCAATGTGGGTATTTCCATAAAGATTTAGTTGGGGAAGGAAGACATAGCCTAAATACGTCATGCCATGGGGTGAGGTCTGAGACTAAATAAAAATGAGAAAACAAGGTTAGTATGCACTCATCCGTCTGTACTTCCTGCATGCAGCATCAGTGTGACCAAGCACCAGCCTCATGCTCCAGCTGTGGTGACTTGGCTGCCATGATGGACTGGATTGGACCCTAAGACTGGGAACAGAAAGAAATGCCTTCTTAAGTTAATTTAGTACATGCTGCATCACAGCAATGAGAAAAGTAACTAATATGATATCCAAGATGTAGAGTTATCCTATATGCCTGTCAACTCATTAATTGAATAAAGTATGAAAATACATGTATGTGTGTATGTATCATAAATAAGAAAAATACTGTAATTTTTAGGAAATAAATGAATGAAACAAGAATACCATATTAACCAAGACACAGAAAAATCAAATAACACATTTTTTCTCATATTTGAATTTTTTTTAAATGTTAAAGATGATCTGGTGACATGAAAACAGCAGAAGCAATATTACTTATTAAGGATGAAGTCCAGATGAGAGGACCTCCTCCCTGTCCATCCGACCCTAGCCTATCAGGTCTCATCAAGACTGTTTTTCATAGTCTTCCTCTGTGGTCTGGTAAGGTTGCCCTATCCTGAGGCAGAGGTGATCAAAGAGGCAGGCACTGGGTTCATGTGAGAGACAGTCCCTGTTCCCCTTATTAGGGAGCCCATTTGGACACTGAGCTGCCATGGGCTACATCTGTGCAGGAGTTCTAGGTTATCTCCATGAGTGGTCCTTGGTTGGAGTATCAATCTCAAAAAAGACCCCTGGGCCCAGATTTTTTGGTTCTGTTTTTCTCCATGTAGAGCTCCAGACCCTTCCAGGTCTTTCTCTCTCCCTCTTCTTTCCTAAGATTCCCTATTCGCTGCCAAAGTTTGGCTATGAGTCTCAGCATCTGTTTTAATACCCTGCTGGATAGAGTCTTTCAGAGGCCCTCTGTGGTTGGCTCCTGTCTTGTTCCTTGTTTTCACCTTCTTCATATTTCCATCCCTTTTGCTTTCCTGAATGAGGCTTGAGCATCTTACCTTGGGTTCTCCTTCTTGCTTAGCTTCTTTAGGTGTACAGATTTTAGTATTATCCTATATTATTTGTCTAATATCTACTTATAAGTGAGTATATACCATGTGTGTCTTTCTGCTTCTGGGATACCTCATTCAAGGTGATCTTTTCTAGTTCCTACCATTTGCCTGCGAATTTCATGATTCCCTTGTTTTTAATTGCTGAGTAGTATTCCATTCTCTAAATGCACCACAATTTCTGTATCCATTCCTCAATTGAGGAACATCTGGGTTGTTTCCAGATTCTGGCTATTACAAGTAAAGCTGCTACAAACAAGGTTGGGCAAATGTCCTTATTGTGTACTTGAGCCTCTTTTGGATATATGCCTAGGAGTTGTATAGCTGGATCTTGAGGAAACACTATTCCTTATTGTCTGAGAAAGGGACAGACTGATTTCCAAAGTGGTTGTACAAGTTAACATTCCCACCAGCAATGGAGGAGGGTTCCTCTTTCTCCACATCCTCTCCAGCAAAAAAAAAAAAAAAAAATACTTGAGTTTTTTATCTTAGCCACTCTTATTGGTATAAGGTGAAATCTCAGGGTTGTTTTGATTTGCATCTCCTTGATGGCTAAGGATGTTAAGCATTTCTTTAAATGTTTTTCTGCCATTCAGTATTCCTCTATTGAGGATTCTCTGTTTAGCTCTGTACCCCATTTTTAATTGGATTACCTGATTTGTTGCTGTTTAACTTCTTGAGTTCTTTATATATTCTGGATATTAGCCCTCTGTCAAATACAGGGTTGGTGAAGATCCTTTCCCAGTCTGTAGGCAGTTGTTTTGTTCTGACGACAGTGTCCTTTGCTTTACAGAAACTTTTCAGCTTCATGAGGTCCCATTTATTGATTGTTGATCTTAGAGCCTGTGCTGTTGGTGTTCTGATCAGGAAGTTTTCTCCTGTGCTCCCCTATCAGTGAACTGGGGAAGGGGCATGGGAGGAGATGAGGGAGGGCAGGATTGGAAGAGGATATGGTGGGGGCTACAGCTGGGATACAAAGTGAATAAATTGTAATAAATAAAAAGTTTATTATAAAAAAGAAAATAAATAAATAAAATTGAATGCTAAAAAAAAGGAGAGAGAGAGAAGTCCAGAGGAGGAAGATGACCAGAGAAGGCAGTAAAGAAAAGGAGGCAGAGCAGATAAGATATCTTCTTGTACAGAAATGTCACCACTAAAATGCATTAATTGATATAATTAATATTTGTTAATGATAAAAAAGGGAGAAGATGGTAGTGAAAAAATTGATGCACTCATACAGAAGAATGAAGCATACCCTAATCTTACATTACAAACAGAAACCAACTCTAAATGGATAAAAATAATTCAAATATAGGACATGAAATTGAATCCTTTCTCCCTCAAAAAAAAAAAAAATCCAAGAGAAGATTCATGAAACCAGCTCTAACAATGGCCTTCTTTGTATCACACCCAAAACATAAGTAACAAAAACAAAATAAGACAAAGGGCCTACATGAAAGCTAAAACTTCTGTAGAGCAAACAGGAAAAGGGGAAGTCACCGAAAAGAAATGGGAGAAAGGATTTGCAAACCATCTGATAAGAACTTAGTATCCAAATATATAACTGCCACAAGTAAGGGAAAACAAACCTAATAACCTATTTTTAACATTGTTTAAGGGCTTAGATAAATAACTTTTCTTCAGTGTGCCCTCATTAGATTCAAGATCATTTGTTTATTTTACTCCCTGATCCATTGTAAGGACAGCTTCCCACTTCCTACTTCCCACAAGCAAAATGTAGAGAAAACATACAATGACCTTAAATGTGTAAATCTATAAATATATACTCAACACTTTATAGACAGAATACCTTCAGTGATCTCATTTTACTTAAGCCTCAAACCAAATACATTACAAATGCTTATTTAGCACTGGTGTATGTAGGAGGAGAGTGATGAAGCCCAAGAGGCAGAGAGCTTGGTGCTGCGTGTGCTAGTGGTTAAATGGTGAGGTGTCAGCCACTCTGATTGTGGAACCTGTCCTGCAGGGTGCTGTGTCAATAAGTGAGGTGAAGGATGGAGATTCAGTACATAATAGACAAGTTGACATACAATCATATTAACCAGTAATAAACAACATTATCCATTCTCATAAGCAATGCAAGAGGGAAAGAGAGTGGGAACAGAGAGAGCTAGGTACTAGACACAAGAAGTAAGGTACCAGGTGTGTAACAGAGACTCATGACCCTAAAAAGACAGTTATTAAAAGAGAGCATGTGGATTTAGAGAGATGTGGCTAATGAAAATCAAAGTGGATCACAGTATGTGTTGTAAGATAAAATAAAACAATGAAATATGTAGAGAGAAACGGGGGAGGAGGTCAAAGGTTAAGGGAAGCAGCATCCTCAGATTGTAAACAGTATGCACAGGGCCAATGTGTCTCTTTTTAATAAGCTCAAATTCTTCAGTTGATCCATTAGCACTTCATTAACATTTAATATATGTTGACTATCCGGCTACCTATAGGTGGTATGCAGAAGGCAAGTGAAATTAGTTACAAATATATAAATGAGAAAAGAAAGAAGGAAAGATAAATGAATAGTTACAATGCAAATATGCC
This sequence comes from Pachyuromys duprasi, assembly GCA_028658305.1. NCBI lineage: Eukaryota > Metazoa > Chordata > Mammalia > Rodentia > Muridae > Pachyuromys > Pachyuromys duprasi. The sequence continues at coordinate 44,813,831 of CM053759.1, forward strand.
ATAATGGCAAACAGGTAATTAGAGAATGTCTAGACCCAGCAACAAAAAGAAACCTGAAGGCAAGGAAGAAGCATGGCAGATCTATGTGCATCAAACATGAAATGTATCCTTTAAAATGAACAACATGCAGAAAAAAAGGGGGGGGATGTACATTTTGACTTCTGGATGAGATTATAGCATGAGCTGCTGTTTCTAATCATGTACTTGCTACATACTCAGACATGTTCCTCAGGCAACTCTTGGCAATGAGTTCCTTCTCACAAGACTTTCCACGTGAGGAGCATAAGTGACAGCTAAGGTAAATATAGTCTGTCCTGCGCTGGCAGTGCCCACTGTGCCAGTGACTCAGATGCAAGGCCTATCCCAAGCAACTCAATCTAAAATTGGAGAGTACGTGTGAGGAGCTTTTATGCCTCATTTTGGCAGTTGTGTAAGTAGACTTGCCACGATGGGTTTTATTATTAGCTGAAAGTTTTGGCGAAACGTGTCAAGAGAGCTTATTTTTGAGAAAAGAATGAGAAAAAAATGAGATGCTGAAATCTCATTTCCAGGAAAAGCTTGGACGCTAGTAGATGCCAGGCAATACAGATGGTCAATTCGTTCCTCCTATCTCCTGCCTGGTAATAAATGTATAACAATGTTATCATTAACACTGGAAACAGATTTAAAAGTTATCCAAACTTATTCAAGAAAATAAAAAGCCAAGAGTAAGTCACCAGATTGTCTAACTCCCAATTTATGCTTTAGCATAAATTAAATGCAAGATTTCACAGTAAAGACCAAAGTGCAGCCTTTACTGAGTCACTGCATGGGTAAAACCTCTAAGACTGAGCAGGCACCACACAAGTATGAAGGATTTTCTTTTAAATAAATCCTATGATAGCTATTGTTGGTGCTCCAGTGATATCTTAAGCATCATCCTAAACATATACATACTAGAATTTTTTTTTTGCTTTTTTCTGTGTACATACTAGAAAAAAAGTGAGCAGGTATCATCTAAGAAAAAAAACATAAAGGCCTAATATTAAAAATCTAAAAGATATTTTAAGTGCAATCACGTACTTTTTATTAATTCATTTATTTAGTTATTCACTTTATATCTCAATTGTAGTGCCCTCCCTCCTCTCATCCCATTCCTCCTTCTATCCCTCTTCCCCCTATCCTCCATCCCCTACTCCTCAGAAAAGGGGAGCTCTCCCCCTCCACTAATCCACCTCAGCACAGCGAGTACCATCAGGACTGAGTGCTTCATCTTTTAAGGTGGCCTGGCAAGGAAGCCTGAGCCAGGGAAGTGATCTAAAAGCATGCAACAATATCCATATCAGAGATCGCCCTTTCTCCCCTTACTAAAGAACCCACATGAAAACCAAGCTGCTCATCAGGTACATATGTGTAGGGGGACTAGGTCCAGTCCATCCATAGTCTTTGGTTAGTACTTCAGTCTCTGCAAGTCTCCTCAGGCCCAGTTGGCTCTGTTTGTCCTCCTGTTTGAGCTCCTGTCCTCTCGGATACTCTTACCCTTCCCCCTCTCTCAACCACAAGGCTTTCTGCACTCAGCCCAGTATTTGGCTTTGAGTCTCAGCATCTCTTTCAATCCCTTGCTGGGTGGAGCCTCTCAAAGAACAGCCATGCTAGGCTCCCATCTGCAAACACAACAGTGTCTTTTATAGTGTGAGAGGTTAGCTCTCTCCCATGGGGTAGGTCTCAAGCTGGGCCAGGCATTGGTTGGGTATTCCCTCAATCTCTACTCCATCTTCATCCCTGCACATCTTGTAGACAGCATAAATTTTAGGTCGCAGTTTTTGTGGGTGGGTTGATGTTCCCCTCTCTTCAGTAGAGTCCTGTCTGGTTAGAGGGTGGCCTCTTCAGTCTCCCTGACCCCTGCTACTAGAGGTCTCATCTAGAGTCACCCCATGTCCTTCCAGAAACCTACCCTGCTGCAGGTCTTCAGCTTGTCTCAGAGATGCCCCTGCCCAGGGTTTCTGTTCTCTCTGCAAACCCTCTGCCCTCTTGCTCCTGCTGTCCCCACATCTGATCACCATAATTTCCCTCCACACCCCTCCTATCTTGTTCCATCTCTAAGAGATAATATTTTTAAAGATTAATGTTGTCACCCCAAGGTAAGAAAATCCTTCAGCTGACACAGACCTGAATAACCATGCAGGTCAAAGATATTCAGAAATCAGGACAGTTCTTGCAACCTGAAGTGTGTTCTTGTCACTCACCCTCAGAACCGCTGCGGGGTTGGAAACCTGGCTCCCATTTTTCAGGGTGAAATACAGCAAATCTGAAGTCATGCTTTCACACGTGATGACTCCAGGTAGTAAAGCCCAGACTTGCTATCATTCCTGCGGTCCCCCTTTCCTCTCACCACAATCCCAACCCCTGCTTGTTCTAAATATCTCTCAGTGGTTTTTATACCCAGAACTGAACATGTTCATTTTCTACACTCTGTGACTGCTCTCTTTTACATACCATAATGGGGACTGCTGGGAGAGTCGTACACCACTCCTTCAGTCTCATAACGTAGGAGGCAGAGGCATGTGGATCTATGACTTTGAGACAGTCTGGTTCCAGAACAACCAACGTTACATAGTGAGACACTGTCTTGGAAAAAAAATACTATTTTTGGTTATTTGTTAAAATAATTGTATGTCTACTCTGTTTTCCATTACATTGTTATCTTTGTTTGAACAGAAACAGTCTTGGGGGGAAAAACAGTTTTAGGAAATGCATTCTATATCAGCAGCAAATGCCTGCTGCAGTACCTTTGTCATCAAGAACAAAGAAACAGCACTCTGGCATAGACACCATAAAGTAAAACACAGATGACGGTAAAACTGGCTCATGACATTAATGAAGAAGTAAAAATTTTATGGAAAAACTAAATCACCTTAGCAAAACGTAAAGTGCATCAGAACACTAAATAAATAATCGTGATTTCACGAATATTATACATTAATTTAAAAATATCGAGCTGGTGGTGACCATGAAAAACAGTGAGCTAGTCAATACAAGAAATTTTATGAGTTAGTGTCATCTAACGCTCTATGACAGAGTGAAGTGGTTTCTTTCTCAACACACTCCAACAGAATGTAAATTTGGCAAAAAAAAATAATCATCTGCATGAATCAGAAATAATGAAAATAAGAACAGGGAGATTATAAGTCACTATGAGTGTAGTACTGTTTGTTCTTGGTTTAGTGCTCCAGAAAGGCAGGGAAAAAAAGCGACCTTACCAGTAAAGGGAATATACAATTTCTAAGGAATGGCAGTAAGTTGTGGGGGTTCTAAGAATATCTTTCAAAATTCACATCCCCAAAATAAATTTTATCTTTTCCAGACCCATTTTACCTGATCGCAAAAAATATCAGTTTAATACCCAAACATGGACTCTTCCTAAAATTTACTCTGTCACAGCTCATATGCTGGCAATCAATCTGTCTTGACATCTCTCCCCTTGAAATATAACCTGAAAACGGCCATGCTCTTATTATCTTCAAAGCTCTTTTCCCATAAACTAAGCCCCTGCCTAGTTATTATGCCTGGATTATTACAATAGGCTACTAAGGTTTTCCATCTCCTACCTTCCCAATCTCACTTCATTTCTGTGTCCAAACACACACGCGTGCGCACACACACACACACACACACATTTAAAAACATGTCACCATCTTCAGAGTTCTCAAGTAATGTCTATCCCATACAGAAAAATACCCAAAATTCTTCCATGTTCTACAAGGGCTCCAGTACCCCAGGAACAACCTAATCTTTAATTTCCTACAACCTACCACCCTCAAGCCACCGTAACTAACATAACCACCCTCTCACATCTGTAGACTCAGGCCTCTTGATCTATTCTTGCTCTCCTCCCTTCCAGCCTGAGGAACACACACTTGTCATCTTGTGATGGTTCTCTGCTCAAATGCCCAGACATTCTTTGATGACTCCATTTAAGCTAACATTGCTGTACCCAGTTCTTTCTTTTTTCTAGCTTCTGACTTTATTCTTCTTCACAATTGTCACATATTTTATGCTTGTTGTGTAATATGTTTTATATTATGTTTTATGCTTATGTCACATATTTCATATTTCTGCCAGTCCCTATTATACACAATTCCCACTTCTCCAAACAACAAGTACTTGGTTAATTATTCAAATGAGCAAATTTATATTTTAAAATGATCCTTGTTGCTAATATCCCATATTATATGAAAATACCATAAGACTTGGGCTTTTTCCTTTATTCTACCCTTTCATACAACTGAAGTTTACAATGCAGATATAGATAAGTGCTGAAACTGAAACAAATTAACAAATTCAATCCAATTTTGGGGAGACAGAAGAGTTTGAAATTTCATCCAAGGTCAAGAACAGATAAAATCTGTTTATTTCACAAAAATCCCTAATGCCATACAATTTTATTTACTCTTGTGTCAGGTTACTGACTCTGGCCTTTTTCACTCTGCATATCTGTAACTTTGTATCATTTGAACTGTAATTATTGTCCTGCCTAATAATAAATATTTCATTCTTGATCTATATAGTTGGACTTTTTGTTTACTGTCCTACATGTATTAAGCAAAATACGTGAGATAAAAGAAGGAAAACATTTACTGTTTCTTTTAAGATTATTACATATAGGGAAGTTAATATCTTTGAACCTCAATTTTCATATAGGTTGAAAAATAAGAGATTTCAAAAGATTGAAAGACACAACAGATGGAAACTGACTAAAAGGAGAAAAGATATCTGAAGAACTGCTTATTAAATGGAAGTCATTTCCCAAGGTTGTAATGAAGTATATGTGTTACGGCTTAACTTTAAAATGTTTTAAAGTCTTATTTGCCATTTCACTCAGATATTCAAATTTTGTGGCATATAGGCTTTTGAAGTAAGACCTAATGATTGTTTGGATTTCCTCAGTGTCTGTTGTTATGTCCCACTTTTCATTTCTGATTTTGTCGATTTGGATAGTGTCTATCTGCTTTTTACATGGTTTGGCTAAAGATATGTCTATCTTGTATTATCCTATTGATCTGCATTTTTGTAAACAATAACTTCAGATGTTCATCTATACTTGTGGAGTAATATAAAGAAAATAACAAAATAAACTCATAAAAGAGCTGGTTGCTTAAGAGAGTGGTGGTACACTCCTTTAATCCTAGCTCTTAGGAGGCCAAAGCAGGCAGATCTTTGAATTCAAAGCCAGCCTGGTTGTTATTTTCGTTACATTATGAACCCAACTCCTCTCTCCCACATCACACCTACAGGATGTCAGGATGTTTAAAGGACCAATTTTTAGGATAATTTCATTTCAATAAGTATGTTTATATAGCAGTGTATCCTGAAAACAAATTATTTAGAAAGAAATAAGCAACTGTTATGGCAATAAGCCAGGGCTAGTATCTTCTCCATTTAATGTTTTAAGAATCTTTGAGCATTTTCTGATTACACGTCAAATTAAATGCAAACAGTCATCTCACACAGCACACACTATCAAATCTGCTGGCCAGCTAACAGGATGAATGATGATGAGATACGTTAATTATTTGCTCTCTTGTGGCCGTGATTGATTAATTTTGACTGGTACATCTTGTAATGTTGTGGAGTACAGTAAATATTAGGGTCTGTTATTTTTTCCTGGGCAAGGAAATCATGTTTACTAACGAATGCCATGCTGCCTTTGTGGCTTTCTCTATAATCTGCCAACATTCTGGTTGATTCAAGTCACCTTTTTTTCCTAGGTGAATTTCACATAGATGGAACCATGGCATCCCCAAGTCAAGTGAATTGGCTGGATTTCCCAAACACTTACCATACCATCCTCCCCTGACGACCCTAACATACACAGTTCAGTTTCCCGCAAAGCTAAGCCTGCAGAGGCACACACACACACAAACACCTAACATTACCTTCTTTCTATGCTGGAATACACCTTATGCCTATCAAGATGGTCCAATAGGCAAAGGCATATGAAGCTGACAACCTGAGTTCAATCCCTGTGACCCAAACAGCAGAATGAGAGACCCAACACCCATAAACTGTCTTCTAACCACCCTACACAGGCCATGCTAAACTCACACCTTTAGCTATCACTCCCCCACATACACAGTAAATAAGTCAAGAAATACATTAAATTTTTTAAAATTATTTAAAAGATTGGATTTTAAATATAAGCTTATATGTCTAAATGAGCCAACAACTTGTGAGAGGCTGTGAGTGGTTTTTACCAGATCTAATATTAGGTTTTAAATTATTGAATCCAAAGTAAGGAGTTTTAAATCATTGAATCCAAAGTAAGGGGTATTGTGGAAGAAATTACCACAATAACTGCATCCTGAACATTTTAATACTATATTCCCCTAAAATGCCTTTTTAACAAAATCTCCCTTGCTTTCCTTATACCATGAAATTTTAATATCACACATATTATCTGCTATGCATTTAGCTATCAATTTTATCTTTTGGGAATAAAACCATTCATTTGGAGAACATATTGACTAGAGCTTGCATCCTACTTTCTCTTCACCATTGTTTAAATAATATATTCTTATTTCAGTTTCACAAACTCATCTGTATCACATGTTCCCTGTACGAACTGGTAAAATAGGTATTTCCCAGGTCCAGGTCCACCCTCAGCAAAAACAAGACACACAGATACTGTATCTCCTTTTTTTCACATTCCCACCCAAAAATGCATGTTTGGACATGACCTAAAAAAAACTATATTGTGCATTGCAAAAAGACTGAAAATTTTGACCCAAGTTCATGTACTTCATTGAAGTGCTTACTTTTAGCACTTCATTACACTTCCTTATACACGCTATAAGTAAGATTTAGTGTATATAGCTGTTAAACAGTAAATGTCAATACTTATTTTGCACACAATCACTCAATAACATGTGAATACTCTCAGTTAAAAGCTCTCATGAACTCACCAAAAAACACCTTGTTGATCAAGAAAGATGAGTTCCATAAAGCCATTGCAGCAAGCAATAATACCAAAGATTTAGATTATCCAGAGAGGAAGAGCTGTGGAGCTTTAAAAAAAAAAACATTTTATATAGTTTTAAGATAGTTCTTAAAAATCAAACAGGATTGAAAAGATTTTTAAGATAATTCTTTTTTTTCTGTTTTTCTTTTTTTTATTAATTTATTTATTTTTATATCAATCACAGGTTAGGTATTTTGCATCCCAGGCGTAGCCCCCTCCCTCATT
>CM053759.1:44821552-44836029 GCA_028658305.1 Pachyuromys duprasi
TCACTCAGGATGATAGTTTCAAGGTCCCACCATTTGCCTGCGAATTTCATGATTTCCTCCTTTTTAATTGCTGAGTAGTATTCCATTGTGTAAAAGTACCACAATTTCTGTATCCATTCCTCAACTGAGGGACATCTGGGTTGTTTCCAGGTTCTGGCTATTACAAATAAAGCAGCTACGAACATAGTTGAGCAAATGTTCTTGTTGTGTACTTGAGCATCTTTTGGGTATATGCCTAAATCAAACAGGAGTGACGAGGTCAGTAAGATGAGGTAGGGAAGTAACCATTGAGTAAGCTGTTTACAGTGCATCTTGATCGCCAAGCAATTTGTTTTCCTAAGTCATGCTTGGTTTTGGTCTCAGCAGCATTCAACAAAGACACTGGAATTAGTTTCAATCCACAGTTCCTGCTCTATGTCAGACCTTAATTAAAGACAAAAGGAGGCTCCCAGCTCTCAAGACAATTGCACTCCAACAGGAGAATCAGGAGAATCAGTGTACAGTAAGATCGGTATAAAGTAAGATGGAACACAGGCCACACCTTTAGAAGAAGTGCTAGAGAAATGACAGCAATGTCATTGTGACATTAAGCAAGTCAAAAAAGAATGTAAGGAATCACCATCCTGTAACGTGTCTAGCTGAGTCTCTAGGACACAACAGGAAAACTGAACATGTCCACTGGAGCCTAGAGCTTGGGTCTGTCCAGTGCCGTCCAGTGCTTGGGCCTTAGAACAAAGGCCAGTATCAGACATTCTGACTCATTTGCCACAGCATCTCTGAAAGGACTGACATCCTGAACTTAAACTTTGAAGCCCCTTGAGGAGCCACAGAAGTCTTTCACAAAGTTCTCAGGAAGGCTCTGACTCATCGTCTGAGGTTGTGACAAATGTGAATTCAGGGAATAAAAAGCATCCAGTCTATACGCCTTAAAAAACCACTAGTTCCATATAACCTAAATTTCCTGAAATTGTAGTCATCTGAAAGTCCTGCCTTTATTTCCACAAACGTTGTATTTTAATACATCCAAATATAAGAAGTGTGTGCTTTAAAACCCCTCTTAAAATGGCATAATTGGTGTAAACTTTTAAAGGACCTGACTTCCACACAGTTTGTACAGAAAAAAAAAAAAAACCAACAGCTGCTATCTAATATTACTGAAGCACTAAATGTTAAACAAGTCTACTTAGAAAAAACAAAGAAAATACAATTTATTTTAATTGAATTAGGGCTTTGGCTCTATCTTTTCTGACCAAGTTTTGACAGGCACTGTGCATAGCTGTTCATAAGCTAACACATCCTCCAAAGTTCTGCCCTGTACCATCTCAGATCTGGCATGTTCACATGGTCTGTCCTCCCTTACCTATGAAAACTGGCACCATTTCTGGCATCCTCATTCTAAAAGTCACCATCACACCAATCTCACTAAGCACACCTGCACTAACTAGCCTGAAATGTGCTGGACCCTTACCAAGCCTGTTACTTAAACTCTTGGTGGTTGCTTTTTTCCCACCTACAAAAGAGGGGCTAAACAGGAAACCAGAAAACCTTGTTAGTGTCCTAAACCTAGAATGCTTTTCTAAAGCATTGAGTGTGTTGGGAACAATGGATCCCCATACTTTGTTTATAAACCAGCTTCCATGAATCTATCTATGCATTTTACAGATGAAAAAAAAATAGTCTGACCCACTTTACTAACTCAAAAGCAATTTATTTTAACAACAGATGCCAAAGTCCTGGGATTGCCTCTGCTTCTGCCTCGAACATTCATGCACAAGCTCTGAAGTACAAGGTCTTGATTAAATTGGTTTTGTGATATAAATTAAAACTAACAGACACCTAATATCCCCAAATGTTTTAATGGCAAACTGTACAATATAACATAAAACTTTACCATTTCCAGTTCTTCTGGCACACATTTATCCAGACAAGGCTGACGGTCTCAGCCTTAGCCCTACTGGCAATTTGGACTGGATTACTCTGATGAGAGAATGACCATGACCTGTGCAATCCAGGTTGTTAGCTGTGATGGCTGACCTTCACTGTCAACACTTCTGGATGTGGAATCACTTAGAAGACACACTTTCTGGGTCTGGGTCTGGGTGACCTTTATGTTGTCTCTCATTTGAGGCTACTAGCTTTGTAGCTAGTCTTCTGATATGATATATCCTCAAGTATCTGCAGAATCCAGGAAAGTAAGAAAGGGTCATTGTTGGGTGAGGGAGTAGGGAAGCAATAGAGAATAAAATAGCAAGACACAATTTGTCCAGTAGGGAAAATTGTGGGGCTCTAATTATGGAGGGTAAATGGAGGTAAATACTGAAGGGGGGTGGGTAAAACAACACTGAGAGTGTCTGGAAAACGTCAGAAGGAATCATCCTATTAACTACCTACCAAAAACGACATAATATGCATAAATCTGTGAATAAAGATGTACATATAATTTAAATAAAATTTTCCCATCTAGGATGACAGTGCTCCCTTTAAGAGATAAAGACAGGCTAGTAAAAGGCCCAACATCAGGCAGGAGAGTCCCTCTTTTGAATTATTAGTCAAGGTTGTCCAAGGGACTCCCAGAGCATCACAGGGTATTGTTATTAACCTAGTCTGCAAGGTTAGAAGGTAAGTCTTTATTGCTGAAGACACCATGTATGTCAGACACAGGGCCCAGAGGTCCCTAAGCTGGGTTTGACCTGAAAAACCTCCTCACTGAAGACTAGCTTTCATGGTACCAGAAGGTACCATGCAGGCTTCCAAAAGAGGGAAGCAACCAACATTCCTAACCATCTATGACACTTATGGATTACAACAAGGAGCACAGCATGAAAAACCTAAGGATACAGTAGTGGCATGCATATCTTGGCAGTAACCAATGGCTGCCTAAATAGACTTAAGACCCCTCAATCATGCCTAGTACTGTGAATCCAGCCCAGGGCTAATGCAGTCATGGATCTTGAAGGAGAACCTACAATTACCACTTTATTAGTGCGGCATAGTCCCTAACTACATTCTAAATATTTGTCCTCACACACAGAGATAAGGGTTGTTCTCAGCACCTCATCAAGAAAAGTCTTTTTGCAACAGACAGAGACAATACCAAAAATGACAAGCAATAAAAAAGCACAGTTGTCGAGCCTGGTCCAATTAATTCACCTACAATACAGCTTCTATACCTAGGCACCAAGATCATTGCAGAAGCAACGACTGAAAAATGTACCAGATGATCAAGCGCTTTGCTGTGAGATTGTGCCTCATAGAGAAGTCAGAAATTGCACTCATAAAGTCTCACCAGGGTGACTGCTTAAACATGGGCTAAACAAGAAAGACACTGACAAACATGGTAACAGATAGGCATGAAAGCCCATGAAGCCTCAACCCTATACAAAGAGACTACAGGCAACTAAGAGCAGAAGACCACACTCATTGAAGAGCACATGAACTGGTTATTCAATAGCAAATGATCATCCCTGAAAACATACAACTAACATTATGTAGGCTGAGCAGGTTAAATTTGTAGCAACAACAATTAATGAAAAAAGAAACCACAAGATTGAAAGAGAGAAAGGAGGGGTATTTGGGAGAGTTTGGAGGGAGGAAAGGGACGAGGGGAATGATGTATATTAAAATCCCAAAAATTAAAAAATATGTTTTTTAAAGAAAAGACGCAGCTTTGGATGTTCACTGAAAAAGCCTTCCCAGAAAAGTTTAAACAGCAATGAAACATGCCCCCCACCCTGAATGTGGGTGGCCTATCCCATGGACCATTGGCCCCACAACGAACAAAGAGGAAAAAGAAGAATGTGAGCCAAGGATCATAATTTCTCTCTCTCTGCTTCTAGGAATCTAAAAATAAATCATATCATAATCAAGAACATCATAAGAGTAAATGTTGGCAAAATATAAAGTTAGATGGGCAGTGACTGTTCTCAGTGAGGTATAATAAACATAATAATAGGTACAACATGGTAATGATTAACAGAGCGCTGTGGAAACATCTGTGCGTGTAATGAATGTAAGCTAGGAGACTCTACCTGAATCCAGATGCAATAGTTTAGTACTCCCTACTAAACTCTATGATAAATTTTAAATTTTTTCTTATACAAAAGGTAATATTATATTCAGTTTAGACGAAAAATGTAATTTCAGAGAAAATAAGAATACTATTTAACCTTACTGGGAAAATGCAAAACCCAAATGCAGGCATATGTGACCTCAAGCCTAAGGTTTTGCAATATTCCAAGATCTTTTTCAACAAAAGAATATAGCTCAGTATTTATGTATAACCACATTTCCAGCATTTAATGAGGTAATCCTGATTTTGAGAATTTAAGGAAGAATAATCACACGTTGAACAAAATGCATGTGGATATGCGAAGGTTATTGGAACATATGTGAATGTATTATACTTGTATTATACAAGTAGATAGAATGATATTATACATAATATTATGTTAAGTGAAAAATGAGGAGTTGTATAAACTTCTATACCCTTCTCATAATGAATTGGGTAAAACACAAGTTAATATGGTTAAAACAACAGCCATTCTGATATACATTTTTTTCTCCTCCTTTTCCTTTCAGGTCTTTTGCTTTAATGGTAACTTTGTTGTTTTTATGTCTTCCAAATATACCATGAAAAGGTTTCATGGGTAGTAGGATCTTGTTTTTTTTTTAATCTAGTTTCTCATGTACTAAATGTTCAAAATTGAGATCAATCATTGCATTCTGATATAGCCACACCAACTGATAAATATTTGCCACTCATTGTGCTAAATATATTATATTTTATGTCATATTTATGGAACTTTGCACTGCATTTTTATATTCCCTTTGTAGTTAGAGAAACTGAGGCTTGCAGGAACTGTGAAGTTTTGGTGTCACACACTGGGAAATCATGGACTGGAATTCAGGTGCAGAGCTATCTAAAGCCAAACAGTCTCTTCAAACATGCTGTGCTTTAATTGGGGAGAATTCTGCTCTAACAATAAACTTGGCAGAATGTCAGCTGCATGCTTACATGGCAAGTGAGACATGTCCCCTTCCTCTGTTTATATGGTATTCTAAGTTTGGGTGAGGTATTCACTCTCATATCAAGGGTATGAAAATTCCCACTTTTTTTGAGCTCTCTGCAGAGAGGAAAGGGAAGAGAAATGTTCTTCAGCTTGCCTGTTTGTTTTGCCTTGCTTTCTTTATTCAGTTTTGTTTTGTTGTTTTTATTTGGTTTGGGTTTTGATTTTGAGACAGGTCTTACTTTATAGTCACATCTAGCCAGGAACACATTCTATAGCCCAAGCTGCCTTCAGACTCATGGACATCCTCCTGCCCTGCCTTCCTGAGTGCTCGGATTATAGAAATAGACTACCACATCCAACTTTAATGCTGTTTTTAATACAGAAAAATAAAACTTTTAAAGTAACGATCAACTTGAGGATGTGTCATTCAATTGACAAACACTTTGACCCAACAGCAGCCAACTGCACCGCTGTGCTCAAAGAACTGAGCTGACTCTACCTAAACAGGATCACCATTTTGTTAGCACATACATTTTTCACTTAATATATTTCCTGCAATTTCTAAGTTTCATAATATTCTATAACTTGGACAATATCGTCTTCAAGAAACAATACAAAACAATTTTGGTTATAAAACTTAATCATGTTCCGTACGTTTTATCTTAAATCTACTTTGTCCAACACTGCAAAATATGAGAGAGCCTTGAATATGTTTCAAATGGTGATGAAACCGTCTAGCTAGAAATGTTAACATTCACATATTGAAAAAGCAACCCACAATAGATAAAGATGGTATCTGTGACCTCTTTTCAATATGCTATGTTAAGTTTCCTGAGAAAGAAAAGATCTTGATAATAAGTCTCGTATTTTACCTGAAAGCAGTGGCAGACCCCTGGAAACACGTAAATCCAGAATATTGAAAAGCTAGCTGGCAAGAGCTCAAGCTCATATACCCATGTTTTCTTGAGAATGCACTAAAACCAACTATACTCCCTGGCCAAAACAATCTGTATGTCTAGACGAGGAATCATCACAAATATTTTCTGGTTTTGCTTTACTTTAGTTAAATATAATTTTAAAGTTTAGCTAGAGAAAACTGTTTTGTAATATAAATTTACCTCATGGATATTGAGTCAATATCCCTAAATATTTATAAAGCAGTAGGTTAGACATCACATACCAGGGATCCACCACAATAAAACTCTTCATGCACATGCCTGTAACTTTAGTCCAAACCCACATCCTTAACCAGGTTGAATACTTCTTCTATTTATGGTTAAATATTTCTACTACCTGGAGAGATTCCTGTTCTGAAAGGCATTTTTAGAACACAAATCTCTCATTTTTAAAGTTGGATGAGTAAATGGCAATCATCTAAAATCCCTGCCAGGAAGAAAATAAATGCTAAAAATAGACTGAGGAACACCATCTCAAGAGATTAAACAACCTATATAAAGTCACAGCAAGTTTCCATCACCCAGACAACAAAATTCTATAGTCCCTTTTTGTCATTTCATAGTGCACTTCTAGAATCAATTCCTTCACAAACATTCCCAGTTTCCAAATCACTGCTATTTAAATACCTTGATAAATAACTGGTACATTAATTCTCTACCTACAAGTAGAATCACTGCATAATTATGCAAGATAAAAAGCACAAACTTTAAAGAGTATTTCAATGGAGAACAAAATGAGAAGTCCCACTTAGGTTCCAAGCCATTCACTAAATCATGCATTATAAATACTTGTAGGACATAGTGTTTCTCCTCAGCATCGCAGTCATCATTCCTGTGCGTGGACTTATGTTGTCATTATAGTCATCCCAGAGCAGAGTCACTGTAACCTCTATTTTATAAAAAATATGATAATCTTATCTTCTCCGATACTAAAAAGTTATATAAATACCATTCCCACATCTCACAGATGTGAGTCTCAATAATAAAGATATTATGTTTGCATTTGGAAGTTGCCAGTTTCAGAACAATCATATTTTTAAATGGGCAGTTACTTTTTAAATAAAAATACTTGGGGTGGGAGGTACATGTGTATTTTCATGTGCTTGTGTGTGTCCACATGTGTGTGTATGTATGTGTGTGTGTGATTATGCCCCTCCCTCTTTGGTTCATTTTAGTGAGAACAATACTAAAATGAATGAGGAATGTACCCCCAAAGTCTTGGGCATTCGAACAGTTGGTCGCCAGCTGGTGGCGCTGTTTGGGAAGATGTAGGTGGAAAAGGCATGTCCTTGGAAGCTGGCCTTTAGAGCTTAGGCCTCCCCACCCTGCGGTTTCTTCTCTAGGCTTCATGTTTTAGGATAAAGTTGTGAGCTCTCTGTGTCACATTTCTGCCACCTGCTGCCATGCTATCCTTGTCATTATGGAACCTCTGGAACTATAAACCAAAATAAACTCTTTCTTCCATAATTTACCTTGGTGGTGGTGTCTGTTTGTTTTTTCACAGCAATAGAAAAGTAGCTCATTTAAACATCTACATTTGTCAACACAATCAGGATAAATTTTGAGCTTACGAATGTCACATAATAGAACTTAGACCTGTTTGGTTCCAGGCATCCCTAGGTCCCCACCTGCTGCAGGGTGTGGCTACCATACCCTGCCCTCTACCCTGAATTCCTTCTCCCAGGGGCGGGGCTTCCCCTCCCCCAGAGACCCTTCACTGTATAATTCAGACATTTTCGTTCCCCCCTCTCTCTTTCTGTATCTCTCTTCTTCTCCCTCTCTCCCTGTCCCTCTCCCCCCCCCCCCCCGCGCATACTTTCCTCTCTCCCTCCTCCTCCTGCATGGCAGCCTTGAGCTGCTGCCAATAAACCTGTTTTTAAATACTCTAACTTCGTCGTGCCGTTAGCTCAGTCCATTATTTCAATCAAGACCTTACACAGAAACCTTTTTAGAGTACTTTGAACTCAAATAATATTTATTTACTTTTATCCAATTTGTAATGCTGTTAATCAAACCTACAGCTTCTCAAATGCCAGACAGGCATCCTAACAGTAAGCGCCATCCTAGCCCATTTTGTTAACTAATACTAGTTTGATGTTCTGGTAGAATGCAGAATGAGCAACAACTGGGCTTACTTTTGCAAAAATAGTAAGATGGATCTATTCCCTTTTACACTTTAAACAAACAGTTTGACTAAGATAACCTATTGAAAGGACTTAACTTGGGCTTTTGGATCCTCTTCTGTAACAGTTTTCTCAGTAGTCCACAAACTCATGTGTGCACACTCAGAGACACACAGTATTTGATTAATTGCCTAATAAGCCATTTATTTTTAAATTTCAGAATTTTTCTCTTTGCTGAGTAATTTCACCTTTAATTTTCACATCTTCGTAGTATTTTTTTTATTTAAAACTCTCACATAGATATTTTTTACATGACAATGGGGCCGAGGTGTAACTATTGCTAGCTGTTGTTGTACCTGATTCTCGAGATCCCAAAAGACCACCAGGAGTCAACTCCATTGCAAAACATATGAGGATCTTTTTATTATAAGCTATAGCTTGGGCCCACACCCTCACTGAAGAAGCAGTTGAGAATAGAGTGCCTTGTGTTCAGGTTAAGTGGTTGATTTAAAGATTCAGGTCCCTCACAGTGTGCCCAAAGCAGGGGAATTCCAGCCTGGCAAGTGTCCATTGGTTGAAACACAAAAGGGGATGTTGCATTTTGATTGGCTATAGGAAGGCCCCCAAACCATTAATGGTCTAGCTTCTTTTGTTTGGCTGTCCTAGGGGAGAGGGGTGATCTGAGCTGGTTTCCTAGCAACTGTATCTCTAGTGGACAGGAAAGAATGCAGTAAGGCTGGTTCCTCCCTACAGGTGACTGGACATGTCTCCACCTGTCTGGCCTTTGGCCAGGCTTGTGTTTTAAACTTTAATAACCCAAAAACCTAATTTTTAATTATTCTGTTTCTCACTGTAGTGGTTTAAATGTGAAAATTCATTTTTAAAAGGTTCATATGTACAAAGCTTGATTTGAAGCTTCTAGTACTGTTAAGGAAGGACTGACTTATGAGGGACTAACTTCATTAGTGGGTTGATATGAGTAACTAAAGAATTCATTGATGAGTTATTAGCTGAATGGGCTATTAGAGACAGAGAGGAGGCCACTGGGCCTGTCCCTTGAAAAATAATGGTCTCTGATCTCTTCCTCCTTCCATATTTCTGCTGTCTGTCATAAGTCAAGCATCTTTTCTCTGCCTCACCTTTCCACCATATATGCATAAAAGCAATAGAAACCTTCTATCATAGACAAGAGCCTCTGAATTATGAGCCAAAGTGGGCATTTTCTCATTTTAAATGAAGTTATACATTTGTCACAGAAAAGGGGATCTGGCTAGTACAGTGGGCATGCCTGAATACCCATTTTCCAAAGAGAAGAGCATTTGCACTGCTGAACTGCATTGAGTAAAGCCTGTGGCACTCTTCATTGTGAGTGGGTGTGATTATTTGAGTAAGAATGGCCCCTACAGGCACATATATTTGCATGCTTAGTCTCCCATTGATAAACTGTGAGGAAAGTATTAAGAGGTGTGGCCTTGTTGAAGGAGGTATGTCACTGGGAGTCAGTTCTAAGGTTTCAAAAGCCTGGACCCAGGGCTCCCAGAGACTGAATCATCAACCCAAGAGCATGCATGGGCTGGACCTAGACCCCTTACACATATGTAGCAGATATGCAGCTTGGTCATCATGTGGGTTTCCTAACAATTTGTGTGGGAGTTGTCTGTGATTCTGTTGGCTGCCTCTGGATCCCTTTCCTCTAGCTGGACTACCTTGTCTGGACTCAGTGGGAGAGGATGCTTTTAGTCATACTGTGACTTGAGGGGTCAGGGTAGGTTGGTATGCCTTGGGGGCCTCCTCTTCTCTGCAAAAAAAGGAAAGGGGAAAATGGGGGAGAGGGGTATGAGGGTAGGACAGGCGGAAAAGGAGAGAGGGAGCTGGGATCAGGCTGTAAAGTGATTAAATAAGTAAATGAAAAAAAGACTAGAAACAAGTCACCAAAATAAGAGCTTTTTTATGAGAGTTTTCTGTCTTCTGTAAGAGTATTCTTGGTCATGGTCTTCACAGCAATAGAACAGTGACTAAGATAGTGGACATCATCCAACCCATCAAATGTCTGAGTAGAACCAAAATACATAAAAAGATTAAATGTGCTTTTTTTGCCTGACTCATATGGCAAGAGACACTGACCTTCCTGCCCTCAGAATGAAACATATACCATCAGTGCACAAGGCTCTCAGGCCATCAGACTCAAGCTGGAATTTGTATTCCTAGCTCTGCTTGCAGATGAAAGACTATGGGAGTTTTCAGTCTCCAAAATGATACAAGCTACTCTTTTTAATATCAATACATATGTATATGAGAGAGGACATATGCATGTAGAGAGGGTATATATCCTAACATATATGTATATATGCATACAAGGAATATACAGGTAGACAGTATACATTTACATCAGAATGTATGTATACATAGAGAAAGAAAGAACAAATGTGATACTTTACAAGACAAACTCTGAAATAAGAAATAAAAAGTATTTAACTATAATAATGAACATTTTATAGGAGAGAAAAAGAGAAAGTCAGTGAGCTAATAGATATGCTGAAATGTTGCTCAGAGTCCATTCAGAGAAGGGTCTTAAATACCAAAGCAAGACATTTGCATCTTAATTGGTAAAAAATAGTTTCCAGCACCTACATGGATGCTCACAAATGTTTATAATTCCAGTCCTCAGAAATCCCATGCCCTCTTCTGCCTTCCCCGGGCACTAGACATTCATACACACAAAAGCTGGAACCACTACAAATTTTGGGAAGAGCAAAAATAACCAAATACTCACATGGGGAAAGTAACCATGACATCATAGACGATAATGGGATGGAGACAAGGCTCAAGTTCACAGGAGAATTAAAAATAGAAAACTCATTAAGAAGTGGGAAAGACACCCTGAAGAGATACCTGAAAATAAGTGAGAACGTGAGTGCTAGTATATTGTGGTATGCAAATAATGTAATTGAATACTAATTAGACAAATGCAGATGAGAATTAACAACTTCTGGTCCTGAGATTTCAGATATGTTCGACTGGGAGAATGATGATACCATAAAATGAGTTAAGATATTGAATTTGAGATGAAATTAAGTTTAAATTCCAGCTATGAAGTATATCATCTGCTTCTGGGAACAATTATGTAGAGGTTCTTAGCTGAAAACCAGATATATGGAAATGGGATTAAGACAGGAAAAAGTGCATAGCCAAGGCTGCCCATAGACATACTCACTAGGAAACATAAATACATGTGCATTTAATGTGTTTATACTTATTCCCTTCTGCCCCTATTGACATCAAACACTAGCTAACTGTAGAGTGTGGGAGCTGTATAATGTCCTCTAACTATCTGAGTCAGAATGGGAAACTTCCTCCTCTTCTCTTCATTCCACCTTATATGCACCTCTGTTATGGAACCTATTAAATTTCTCCTTTAAAGTATATTAGGATCAGCTCAACCTAATAAATATTTATTCAGAGAAATACTGGGAGAAATAAAATGAGTCAGTGTCTCTCCTCAAAAATTTATAAGCTAAACAATGAAAGGCAGCAGGCAGCTTTTATATCATAAAATTATACAAACAAGGTAAAGATTTAATTGAAATAAATCTTCATTATGCCTTTTCCGTTTCACAAAAGAAGAGATTCTCTCTCTCAATCTCTATCTGTCTGTCTCTCTCTCTCACACACACGCACACAGTAGAGCATGAGATTGAGAACACACACAGCACTCGCACAACATATACACACCAGTAAATATTTATTAGAAGAAAATCTTTAAAGTAACCTAGAAAGTAAATTGAAGTAAATTCTCTGAGTGTTACAGGCTAAACTATGTCCATGAAGAATTCATATGTATGTACTAGTTGTCCCAACTCAACCACCAGAATCTATTTGAAAACAGGGTCATTTGACAGGAGGATAAGTTAAAATGAGACCAGCAGAGCAAACCCTAATTCAGATAAGAGAGGTAAATGTATGTGGGATCAGCAGTGGTATGTGTGCATTGGCAGAGACTGAGGAAATGTAGAGCAAGAAGGGACTGAACCTCCCATCATCACCATCTTTAATTTCTAGCCACAAGTGTAAAACACAAATTTCTGATGATTAATAACATTGAGCTTTCCTTTAAGTGCTTCTCAGCCATTCAAGATTTCTCTGTGGAGAATGTTTTGCTTGGCTCTGTATGCCGTTTATTATTATTATTATTACTATTATTATTACTGTTGTTGCTGTTGTTGTTGAATTATTTGGTTTGTTGTTAAATTTCTTGAGTTCTATATGTATTTTGGGTATTAGACCTTTGTCAGATGTCCAGTTGGTGAACATATTTTCCTAATCTGTAGACTGCTGTTTCGTTCTGTTGACAAACAGAACAGGGAGGGTGGGAGAGCTGAAGGACAGAGGGATTTGCAGAGAGAGAAGAAAACATGGGAAGAGGCATCTCTCAGACAAGCTGGAGACCTGCAACAGGGTGGGCCCCTAGGAGGATATGGGGGTGACCATCTGAGATCCTTGGTGGAAGGGGTCATAGAGACTGAAAAGGACACCCTCTAGCCAGACAAGACTCTTGGTGGAGGGAGGGGAACTCCAACATACCCACAAACATTCCCACCCAGAATTTACCCTGCCTACAGGATATGCAGGGGTAAAGATAGAGGAAAGATTGAGGGACTGTGCAACCAATGCCCCGTCCAACCTGAGACCCCCTCCATGGGAGAGAGCCAGCCCCTGACATTATTGGTGAGACTCTTCTGTGCTTGTAGACTGGAGCCTGGCATAGCCATCCTCTGAGAGGCCCCACCCAGCAACAGATCAAAACAGATGCTAAGACTCACAAGTCAAGCATTGCATGAAGCTTAGGGAGTTTTGTGGGAAAGTAGGGGGAAGATAAAAGGACTTAAAGAGAACAAGAGCTCCACAAGAAGACCAAAACAGTCAACTAACCAGGGCCCAGAGAGGCTTGCAGAGACTTAAGCACCAACCAAGGGCCATGCATGGACTAGACCTAGGCCCTCTACACAGATGTAGTTGATGGGCAGATCAGGCATTGTGTGGGTTCCCTGGTAGGAGGAGTGGGAACTGTCTCTTACTTGCACTGTTGCCTTTTATTTGATCACTTCCCCCTAGCAGGGCTGCCTCATCAGGCCACAGAGGAAAAGTATGAGCTCAGTGATGATGTAACTTGACGAGCTGGGATGGGTTTGTGGCAAGTGAGCGCTCTTTATTTCTGAGAGGCAGGGGAGTGGGAACCAGGGGATAAGTAAGGGACAAAGGAGAGGGATTGGGAGGAGAGGTAGGAGGGGGCTACTATTGAGACATAAAGTGAATAACTAATAATAATAACAATAATGACATAAATTTCTAAAGCTTATTCATAGAAAACTGCCCATACAATATGAATAAGACTGAAAAGTAAGATGCTTAACTCATAGAACTTTGTAAATTGTGAAACAGAAAATAACCATGCTGGGACTATGGCAGTGTTTAGTGTTGAAGCATAAGCTTTGTCAAAAAATTCCCAATCTCCTGGCGATGACTTGCTTCCTTGTATATCCCCTACAGAAGGCTCCAAACACTTAGCTTGCAAACTGTTTGTTTATTTGCTTAACCTACCAAGCAAAACATATGATTTACCCACACGCAACAAAAACTATGGGTAACTCTGTGTGTGTGAGAGAGAGAGAGAGTGTGTGTGTGTGTGTGTGCATGTGTGTGCATGTGTGTGTGTGCATGTGTGTGTATGTGTGTGTGAATGTGTGTATGTGCATGTGTGTGTGTGTGCATGTGTGTGTGTGTGCACATGTGTGTGCCTCTGATACTTTTCTTCAAGGTGAGAATGGAGTCAAAATGCTGGTGAGTACATGACTCTAGTCAACATCTTTTTTGTTTGTTTGTGTGTTTGTTTTTTGAGATAGGGTTTCTCTGTGTAGCCCTGGCTGTCCTGGCTTTGTAGACCAGGCTGGCCTCTAACAGAGATCTGCCTGCCTCTGCCTCCTGAATATTGGGATTAAAGGTGTATGCCACCACATCTGGCTTCTAGTCAACATCTTAAACGCTCAAAGAAGCTTGAGTACCATTCCCTGTTGCAAAGTTCTTAACAGCCAGTTGTCAGTCTCATCAGGTCACTAACATCTGTATTCTTTTAAGTTCATCATGAATTTTTCTAATGTGGAACATCATTTGAACATTCCTTGAGGTCACATTTCTAAGAAAACTTCCTAAGTTTATGATAAAATGATAATTTTAAAATTTGTGCTACTATGATTTTGAAAAAAAATATGTACATTGATATCTGGTTTCTTCATCAAATTAAATAAGTAGATTCAAACTACTTTATAGCATAAGTTACGCTGCAGTTTATCCAATAAAAGGAATGCTGATGCCAAGGAGGACCTCTGGGGGGG
>CM053759.1:44836129-44874048 GCA_028658305.1 Pachyuromys duprasi
TGCAGCGTTTGTTTGATGATTTAACCAGCCTATAACCTGCAAGTATAACCTCTGAAAATAATAAAGCTACTCACTCATAACAGACTCAAGCCAAAGACTAGAACTTCCTAGTGACATGTTCCTATCTCAAGGAACAGATTTCTGAGTGACATCCACTGTCAAAATTCTTAATTTATTTTGTAAATTGATTAGTTTATATGAAAAATCCTCACAAGAAGAACAGAGCTAAGTAAAACCTAACATCACAGGCATGACTGTTACCAACAGCTGTGCATCAAGTGACTATTTGTTTAAATAACAGTGACTCTTTGACTATCAGTTAAGTAGTACTGAGAAAAGCCTAACCTAGACTACTAATAAATGCTAAATAATATCCTTCATTGAAGCCACTCCCAAAAGAGTCTATGGGTCGTTCTCTGTACATAGGCACAAAGCCAGTGGGGATCAGCAGGGCTCAGACAATCTGAAAGGACGCTTTATATTACAAATCTCCAGACCTGCAAGAGATCACATGTGCCTTTGGCTAATTCAGAGAAAAGGGTCCCTGTGAGCTCTCATGGCTCCAAAGCAGACAGTATTTTCTTCAACTAAATGACGCTAATACTTCTGCATGTTCTTAGAATCCACTCTAGCAAATACATACATACTACATAACCTGGAGATTACTTTTAGAGAATGTTCTTTTTTTTTTTTTTCAGGGTGGTATGGCCGTAGACGAGAATGTTCTTAGTGAATGAAACTTCAAAAATTTAATACCATTTTAACACACAAAGGATTATCATTTTGCAAAAATATCTTCCAAAATGTAAAATGACAATGTTTGATTTCACAGATTTGTAGAACAGAAAGGTAATGTGTTTAATGATAAGTTATCTCAGTGATAAGTACAATTACTTCAAGATTAGTTTAAAATTAAAGCAGTAACCTGTGCCTTAAGCTTTCTAACACTTTGAAATGAGACAATCTTCCCAACAAGTGAGCAAGTAGAACAATGGCGTGACAGTCAGACCATTGGTCCTATCTTTCTTCTATCAGGGCTCTCAACGAGCAAGACATTTGGGATCACAAGAATATACCACAAATAAATAATGTAACAATTAACTAATTTTTTTCTTTTAATTAAAAATAGATTTTTTTTCTTCCCCAATGTATCCTGATTATGATTTCTCCTTCCTCTTCTCCTCCTTGTTCCTCCCCAACTCCCTTCCCAACTGGATCTACTCCTTTTCTGTCTCTCATTAGAAAACAGACTTTTAAGTGATTATAATATAATAATACAAAATTATATATTATATTATCATATAATAAAACAAAAACTAACACATCAGAATAGGACAAAATAAACCAATGAAAAAAGCCCAAGAGAAGGCATAAGAAACAGAGATCCACTCATTTGCACATTAGAAATCCCATAAAAACACTAAACTGGAAGCCATAATATATATGCAAAGGACTTGTTTGGTAAAAAGAAAGAAGGAAAATATGTAAATAAAAATAAAATAATATAAAAAACTTTAAAGTCATTCTTCTCTACTCATAGATCAGGGCTTTGTTCAGCCATCACCAGAGAAACTTTCTCCTGCAGTGAATGGAAACAAATTAGAAACCCACAGCCAAACATTATGTGGAAAGTGAGAGACATCAAAACAGTCAGCCCTAAATAGAATGTTTCTATTGAATCCTTCCCCTCGGGACTCAGGAAACACCATAAATGCAAAGGAAAGAGAGTATAAGGCCTAGAGGAAATGTAATACACCAAGAAAACAATGCCCTCTGAATCAACAATATCAAGGCACATATGAACTCACAGAGACTGAGGCAACATACACATGGATCAGCACCAGAAGGGGTCCTAGAGCTGAAAGAAGTGGACAAATGGCCGCATCCCTGACTTAGAAGCTATCTCCAACTGATAACCACTTGCAAATTGAAATGTAGTTTCTTCTAAGAGAGTCACACTGGGGAACAAACTACACTTAAGGGTATAGGCTGCATGCCCAGCAGGAGATGGACAACAGAAAATGAACTCAACAGCATGATTGGCAGTTCCCATAATGTCGTGTCAGAGCTTTTCTTTATTTTTTAAATATTAATTAATTTAAAACTGAGTCCCTTACAATTTTTACATATAGGAATCATTTCCTGAAAGTTTATTGATATTTTATGCATAGTGTTCCTTCATGCAGAAACAGAAAATATAAAATATTTAAATGACTAAGGTAATGATACCATCTCTGACTCTTTTGTGTTTGCTAACACATTACTCAGCCCTCAAACCCATCCCCAAATGGCCTTGGCACCACATTTAAGATTTCCATGGCTTTGACTGTGATCCAGATGTATTAACAAAAATAAGTAGATTGCAATAACTAAAAGAGATATAAGTAAACAATAGTGTCATATTGTGTCTGAAATAATTACTATGCTTTGACAGGAATGAACATTTCAAGATTACTCTGACAGTTATCTAATATGGATGTAAGTTATGGTCTTAGCGGGTTTCGCCTTTTAAAATTCTGTACCCTTGAGCTTGGGCACCAAGAAACTCTTCAGAGGGTACACTCCCACTCATGGCCTGGCCATTAGTAAAAGGACTAAAAACTTTAATTGGCTTAATCAGCATCGTTGCTAATAATTAGCTTGCACTGAGCATTTCAATGCATATGTGTGTATAATGCCTAGTAGTAGAAATCCAGTCAAAAACAAATGTCTGGAAAGTCATGGTCCTATCAGGTAGCTTACTACTGGTGTATAACCAAACTGACACAGCAACAAACTTCCTTCTAAATATTTATGTTTATATGCATAGAAAAAATGCTATTCTAGCCTTAATCAGAGAAGTTGCTTTTTTGCAGTAAATGGTGGTGAATGCAGAGACTTGTGGCAGATCATGGTATTGAGACTACAGGAGAGTTAAATATTAAGCCCCAAGCAAGACATCTGTACCACCCCTTCCCTCTGAGGCTCAAGGAACAGAAAGAGAAGGCAGAAAGAATCAAGCAGGAAGACAGGGACAAAGGCTTCAAAATACCATGGGTATGGCACAGCCATTGCAACCATATTCTCACAGTAGTTGTGGTTGGCTCTACTTGGACTATATAAAAACGGTCTGTCAACAATGAACAATGGATTAGGGAAGGACTCATGGGCGCCTGTGCCTCCCTGTTAAACTAGTGACTGTTGACACATCCTGGGAGAAAAGAGGTTATTTAGTTGTATACCCACTGGTGTATGCCCAGCAGACTCCAGTGAAGAGTTTCAAACCCATTAGTACTCAGACACTCCTGCAAAACAAAAAGTCATGAAAGTGGCAAAGAAATTTGTAGCAGAAAAGAAGGACTGGTAAGAGTGAAAAGGGAAAAGAAAGGTAAGAGAAAGAATAATCAGAATGTGTTATATACAGGTAAGGAATTGTCAGAGAGCAAATTTAATGAATAAAAATAACAAAATATTTCAAGGGCCAATAAACTTAAAAAGCTATTTGATAAAATAAAAATAAGCAAGTGATTCTGTAAGAATTAATATGGCACCACCCATCATTAAGATGACTCTTTTTACTTCAATTGGTCCAACTCCCTCAGAGATGTGCCATATGCTTGTCTTTTTAGATGATTCTACATCCTGATGAGTTGTCAACATATTAACTATCACAGTAACACAACAATAAAACATTGAATTAAGGACTATCACTATCTCTAGTTCCGAGTTAATAATGGAAATAATTCCAAGCAATGCATGAACATGGACAATTGTGATTAGTATCTGGTTTCTTCTCTCACTTTTTTACTGACCATTGGGTAACAATGAAGATAAAATAACTCTCCCTGAATCATTAACATAAATCTATCTCTTCTTTGGCATTAGCTTGCTTTTTTAAGTTCTCTTAAAAACAAGCTAATACATTATCTGCTATAAGTAGGTCAAGCCTAATTATGTAACTTTCATTTATTTAAGAGTTTCATTGATGTTTCCTCTGTACACATGGCTCACCAACAGACCCACTTATTAACAGACCTTTCTGTGTTTTAGTTTTTATGTTGGAAAGTACCAAAGGAGTGGAAAACCCTAACACTAGGAGAATACTTGCCAAAATCAGTGAACAAAATTACAGTGTGACACTCTAGATCTAAAAATAGACTGAAATTTAATCATTTCCTTTGAAGGAAAATAAAAATGAAAGTGGCATTTAAATAGATGTCTTGAATAAGTCGTCATTTCTGAAAAAGAATAAATATCAGAGCACATTTCCCAGTATCCAGTGCGGCTGCCAGTCAGTTCTCTGCCTCAGACATCAGAAAGCCCAAGAACAGAGAGAACTTGTCAGAATAGAGTATCCACACCTCATTTACTCCCTTGACCTTTCCATGTGCACAACAAACACAAGAAATTTGGATCACACTAATAGTACCCCAAAGTCAGTTCTTAACAGCACACACTTGATCATAAACACTGTGGATTTAGAAGCTGCCAACTCTGTATTCTGAGCCAGTCAAGACTTCGAGTAAGAGGCACTAAACTGAGCTGTGTCTCTGCCCTGACAGATTCAAAATGTGTTCACGACAATACTTGAATCTGACCAACACTGCGAATTATCCTCTGTAAACACCATGGATAGCAATCAACTTTGCCTACATCTAAGGGCATACAGTGACATGTGGGTTTATTTCCCAGAAATAATGCCATGAATCCAAACAGTATTCGAGCTGGTAACCTCATAAATACGACATGGACTACGACCAGGTTTTTTGCTGAAAATCATTATCCAGTGTTTTTATTTACTCCTTATGGTTGCCTATTTAATTCCCCTACAGAAACAAAGCAAAATCCCATCAAAATATCTAGCTGTAAAGCTTTTGTCCAGAATTCATATTCAAGCTACAGTTTATGCATCCCTCTTTGCAGACACCAAGAAAGCACACATGACAGGCACCGTCAGTTCACCTGAGAAAATTAACATGGCTCTTTTAAATAAAAATGACAAAAACAAATCATTGCTCCACCTCCGCCACATTGACTTATTAACCATCTGTTGTGCTGCTATTGTTGCTGCGGCTGCAATAAGCACCCATCTAAACATTTACAAGGTGGAAAGGTCTATTTCACTCAGGATTTCAGAGACTTCTGTCCAAGGTCTCTGGAGCCATTGTTTTGACCTGAGTTGATGCAGAACATCTTGTGGGGAGTTTCACAACTTAGCTCATGGAAGAAAGAAAACAGAGAGGGTAGATGTAGCTGAGAACAAAGTATACTTACCAGTAACTTACTTCCTCCACTGAGGACCCACATCACCATTATGGCATCATGCTATGACTCCATCAAGGACTGATGCACAGATCGCCTCAGAGCTCTCCTTACAAGTCATCATCTGGCAACTAAGCCTTTAAAGAATGAGCATTTTGGAGGGAAAGGGCAGACAATTTCTATCCAAACCACAGTACTCATCGCCTTACCTACTTTTAAACATCAGAGAAATTCTCTTGTGTGTGATGCTCCCTTTGACTGGCATGCTGGCCCTGGATGCTTACATCATGACCTTTCACTCTGGCTCAAATGTAATCATCACAGAGAAAACCTTCCTGATCATGGTATTCAAAATATGTCCCATGTCATGCTTGGGCCCTTTAGGCTTGTCTTTATAGCATCTGATATTTCATTACATATTTATTATTTATTGTCTCTCCATATGAAAGCAGGGATCATTATTGACTGTTGCACTTGACCCCTGTAACAGTAGCTGCCTGGCACATCCTACATCTGATCACATTTGCATTAAGTGAAGGAGTGCTGTTGCTAAACAATTCATAATCCACCAGTTTCCAGGACGAAGCAGAGGTGCTAACGTGTGTCGCAGTGAACCATGCCAGAGGCTGTGCCATGAGTAAGTCCAATGAAGCACCTCTCTTCAAGGAACTGATAACAGTTGTAGAAAACACCTTCTGTTTCCTCCATGCCAAGATGCCTAAAAGTCAAATGACTATTGTTCTCTATTATACAACAATAGTTCATTTTCATTTATTTGTAAACACAGATTAATTGTTCCAAGATTTCAATTTTTTCAATAGCTGTAGGGGGTCATAAAGAGAAACTAAAATTAAAATATGTTCTGCTCTTATCATTTTTAAAGTGTCACAGATTAAGAAAAAAATCCAAGTCTGAAATGCCAGGGCCTCACTAGTTTTATACAGTTAAGTGTTTCTTTTCACTTTTATTGTATAAGTCTTGCTATGAAATCTACATAATCTAAGACATACGACTCAGGTTATGTTATACATGGTTAAGTTTGGAAATGGGAAGAGTCCCAAATTTGCCTGGCTTTAAACTAATTAAAGTAGTCTCTTTAAGCAAATAACAAAGCTCCCTATCCACTGTGGTACTTTAAAGATTTTAAGAAATGGCTTTCTTGTCTTTGTCCTAAAGCCAGTACCATGCTTAAAGATGGTTAGTGATACTGATAGAAACCGGGTTCTCAATGATAGTTTTCCAGCTGAATACACCTATAATCCCAGTGTCAGAGAGATGAAAGTGGGAATATCTAGGGTTTGAAGCTAGCCTAGGCTACAGTGGGCTCCAGGCTAGTGGGAACTACACAATAGGACTATGTGTCCTTAAAATAAATAAATAACACAATTGAAATATATGGACACAGACAGGTTCCAGAATAGGTTTCTCCCAATGTCTCCTATGCAGATACTGAACTCTGTAGGTACCAGAGAAGTGGATTAAAGCCACTCATACATCCTAAGCAGACAACTTAGCAAGGCTCAAGTGTCTTTTTACAGATATAATAAATACAAGATCTTACACATGATAGAGGTATTGAACAACAAGTAGCTACTACATTTTAAACACGAGCATGATTGTATTACTTCCACAGGAACGCTCCTTCACTGGACACAGAAATGACCCATACAAAGGAAAGCATCAGCATTAGTGCTTGTTTCCTTCCCCATCCCCAGAATCATTTAACACTCCGAGCCGAGGGGACCGCACAGACTTGTGTAATGATGCCAATCAAGCTCTATTTTCCCCATTTCTAAATTTTCCATTTGCAAGTACATGACTGTAATGCATTAACTAATGACATAAAATACCAGTGTATTTTCATCAATAACCAGAAATGCCCTGCCTCTAGAGTTTCTCAGAAAATAAAAAAAAAAAGAAAGAAAAGAGCAAGCTTGTAACATTAGGGTAAACTGAAATCAAACTTTTATCACATGAATAAACTCTCGCATTGTGTGGATGCTCTCAGCAGTCCCGTTAGAGCAGAGAAAATAAAACTAAATAAACAAAAACATGTTTTTTTCAGTCTTAGGCTCTAGAGGTCCCTTTTGCTTGTGCAGAAACCAGAAAAATAACAGGCACTCAACGTAATGTGGTCAGCCAGGTGGACTCAGAGCAACATCACTATCAAAATCTCATCCATTCTCTTATATACAGGAAAGTATGTGACAAGACATGAACTAGTAGTATTATTTACAAAAGTTCATGACAGTAATAGTAGTTCACACTTGCATAGCACTGGCTGTACGCTAGCTATTCTCTATGAAACATGCATGGTACATGTATGTGCATGTGTGGAAGTGTGTTCATATGTGTATTGTAGAATCTTGACAAAACCCCTACGAGAAAGCTACTTGTGGTATCCATGCTTTAAAGATAGAAAATTGGGACCCAAGATCACATGGCTCAAAGACTCACAGAGCTAGCATTTAATCTCACAAGATATCTGAACGGGTAGTGTGTTTTATTCACAATGCTACAACAGAAATTTGCCCTCCAATGAGCCAGTTGGTGTCTAACCTCAAATATTTCCCCTGGAATGCCACCTGAGAAACCGTGACTAATTCTGAAGTCAGACGTGGCATTGCTTCTCCTCTAACTTTCAAAAGATCCTCAGGCTTTGGGGCTGTGCCTGCAGCTCACTCCAGGAGACTTTCAGCATCACATTGAAAAGTTGTAATATCTAACTGGTCCCTACCTTGTCACCAGCAGCACAGTTTTGATGTCCTGTTCTGTGGAAAGTGATGCCCTGCCATCGACATCTCCAAAATGTCTCTATGCAGAAGCTATATCCAGAGTGATGGCATTATAGGATTGGGGCCTTGGGCCTTTAGACAAGGTCATGAAGGTAAAACAGTGTAGTTTTCTATAAGGGATTATAAAATGAGACATTCACTCTTTTCTCCCGTTCCAGGTGGATCACACAAAGAACTACAAACTCCCTCCCTCTGTCTTCCTTCCAGCCCTTTGTTTCAGCTGCCAACTCCCTCAGCCACTCCCTGGAAGCCTGCCAGCATCACCCACCAGCCAGGGAATTAGATAGGCAATCTTCACTCTCCTTCCTGTTCCCCAAGTCCAGTCTTAGCCCCAGCTTTGTAGCAGCCCACCTGCTCTAGCCTCTCCTTCTTGGCTCCTATTCCTAGAGGTCTATTGAGATCCTGGTGTCTCCCTCTGCTTTACTCCCTTCTGTGGACCCTCTGAGTACCCGGCCACCTCCAGCCCATCCCCAGACCTTACTGTCAGCTTCCAATACCTGGACACACATTCTACCTGGGACCCAATGGCCACACCTGGCAAGTTATCAGAAGCATTCCCTACCAGACAACTCACAGCTACCACACTCTTCTAAAAACCAGAAAAGGTGATAGAAACCAAGAAACAGAACACCCACACAGCATAGACAAGGCCAAATATCAGCACCTAAATTTACAATCATCCCAAACCCAGATGCATAGATGCCAGCGTAAAAACACAATCAGTAACCCTGAGGACAATATATCTCCACTGAAGGCCAGCAACCCTGCCACAGCAGGCCCTGAGGAACGCAGCATGCCTGACTCAAGGTTTAAAGGAGCCTTAACAAGAATGTGCAAAGTCCACAGAGAGGAAGTGAATAATTCCATCAAAGAAATCTATGAAAACACAAAGAGTGAGATGAAGTGAAGAAAACAGTTTGAAACATGAAAATAGAAATAGAATCACTGAAGACAACCCAAACCGAGAGAAAAACAGAATGGAAAAAATTTAGGAATTTAAATTTGAACCTCAAAAACAAGCCTCAGCAGCACAGACAGTGAGTCTGAACCAGGTCCTTTGCACATATATTATGGCTTCTAGTTTTGTAGGTTTTTCTTTTTTATTTCTTGTTCATGTGTGATTGAGTTTATTGTAGAGAAAGTTAACAGATATTGGGGTTGGATAAAGAGAGGAGCGGGACAGAGAAATTATGTAGGCCTTCTATCCCAGACCTTAGCAGCTAAGCCATGAATCTGCATGGTTCTGTCTCATCAAGAAGTTAATCCTTTGAGCCATTTCCATGTTGTAGATCCTTCAGCATGTTTCATAGCTCTCCTGGTGGCAGCCATGACAAATAGAGTCATCACTTTAGGACTTCAGTAAGCCCATCAGTGGTGAGGATTCTGTTCAGGGTCCTATATGCACCTTCCATGTTCCCCTCCTAAACCTGGAAATGAACTTCAGGTATTTAGCCATGGCTAAATTCTTCATTCTCAAGACTTACAGAGAAGGGTCTCAGCACATGGACTCCCGGTTTTTGTGTTTTATGGGATTCCTGAGTGTGAGAATGAATTGATTCTTGTGCCTTCTCTTGGGATCTTCTTCTTTTGTTTCTTTGTCTTGCCCAACTCTGTTATGATAGTTTTGTTTTTATTTTATTATTATTTTATTGTATTTTATTTATTATATTGTTAATATCATCCCTTAATAGTGGTTCCTATCCTCCTTAATGCTGCAACCCTTTAATGCAGTTCTTCACGCTGTGGTGATGTACAAACAGAAAATTATTTCATTGCTACTCCATTACTATATTTCGCTATTGTTATAAGTTGTAATGAAAATATCTAATGAGCAGGATATCCATATGCAACCCATAGGTTGAGAACTACTGTCTTAAAAATTTATTGTTTTCTAATCAGGGACAGAAAAGGAGTGAATCCAGATGGGAGGAGACGTGGGGAGGAGCTGGGAAAAGTAGAAGAAGGAAAAACCATAATCAGGACATATTATGTGGGCAAAGAATCTATTTTCAATCAAAGAAAAATTAAATAGATTTTTTTAAAAAGCAAGCCTCAAACAGAATACAAGTGATGGGAGACAGAATCTCAAGTACTGAAGGTAAGATAGAAGAAATGGATACCTCAGTCAACGCAAATATTAAATGCTAAAACATCCAGGAACTCTAGGATAACCACAAATCTATGACTAATGGGATAGAAGACAAAGAAGAAACCCAGATCAAAGGAACAGAAAATATTTTCAACAAAATTGTAAAAGAAAATTTTCCTAACCTAAAGATTCCTATTAAGGTACAAGAAGCATACAGAACACTAAATAGAATTGACAAGAAAAGAATTTCCCTCCTTACAAAGAAAGAATATTAAAAGTTTAAAGGGAGAAAAAAATCAAGCAACTCTGCCCTGCAGAATATCAAAGCAAATGCTGAGATTTATGGCCAACTGTTGGACAGAGTGCATGGAATCTTATGAAAGATGTGGGAAATAGTAAGATAGGGAGAGGACAGGAGCTCCACAAGGAGAGCAACAGAACCAAAAAATCTGAGCACAGGGGTCTTTCCTGACACTGATACTCCAACCAAGTACCATGCATGGAGAAAACCTAGAACCCCTGCACAGATGTAGCCCATGGCAGTTCAGTATCCAAGTGGGTTCCATAATAATGGGAACAGGGACTGCCTCTGACATGAACTGGTTGGCCTGCTCTTTGATCACCTCACCCTGATGGGGGAGCAGCCTTACCAGGCCATAGAGGAAGACAATGCAGCCACTCCTGATGAGACCTAATAGACTAGGATCAGAAGGAAGGAAAGAAAGACCTCCCCTATCAGTGGACTTGGGAGGGGCATGTGTGGAGAAGGGAGAGGGAAAGTGGGATTGGGAGGGAAGAAGGGAGGGGTTTATGGGGGGATACAAAGAGAATAAAGTGTAATTAATAAAAAAAATTTTTAAATCAAGTAACACATAAAGGCAGACTTGTTGGAATAACATGAATTCTGAATGGAAACTCAAAAAGCCAGAAAGGCCTGGGCAGATGTTCTATAAATTCTAAGATAACACAGAAGCCAGGCTGGACTACCATATCCAGCAAAATACTCAATCACAATAAATGGAGAAAGAAAGGTATTCCATGATACAACCAAATTTAGTGTATGTCTGTCTACAAATTCAGGTCTACAGAAGGTTCTAGAAGAAAAATTTCAACCTGAAGAGCTTAACCACACTCAAGAAGACACATGGAACAAATCACCTCAACTAGCAAATCAAAGAAGGGGAGAACCACAAACCATAACAATGAAATAGCAGGAACCAATAAACACTGCTTATTGATAACTCTGAATATTGATGGTCTCATTTCCCTAATAAAAAGATACCCATTAACAGATTGGACTCAAAAAACAGGACCCATCCTTTCATACAAGTGAAAGCCTGCACAAAACTCAATTTCAAATGAGTCAGATACCTCAACATAAGGCTAGATACAATGAATCTGATAGAGGAGAAATTGGGGACTAGCCTTGATTCATTGACACAGGAAAAGACTTTCTAAACAGAACACCATTAGAACAAACACTGAGCTCAACAATTAATAAAAGGGACATCATTTATTAATTGAGAAGCTTCTGCAGGGCAAAGGACATCATCATTCAGACAAAGCACTGGGCTACCGAATTGGAAATGATTTTTACCAACTATACATCCTATAGAGGATACATATGTTTGAAATATATAAAGAAGTTTTTAAAATGTACATCTATAAAATGGACCGATTTAAAAATGGGGTACAGATTAAAACAAAAATTCTCAAAAGACAAAACTCAAATGACCGAGAAGCACTTAAAGAAATGTTCAACATCCATAGGAATCGGGGAAATGCAAATCAGAATAGCAACTTTGAGAGTTCATCTTATGCCCATTGGAATGGCTGCAGTCAATAAGACGAGTGATAGCTCTTGCTCACAATATGGAGCAGGGAACAATCAGCCACTGCTGGAAATTGTGGTGTTTCCTTGGAAGACTGGAAATTTATCTACTTGATGATCCAGTGAAAAACCCAAAGGAAACTTCATCCTACTAGAGGGATACTTGTTCAATCATGCTCATTGCTGCTCTATGTTCATAATAGCCAGAAATTAGGAACAGCCTAACGTCCATCAACAAACAAGCAAACAGGTACCTCTATAAGGAGTATTATTTATTTAGCCACATTTAAAAAGTGAAATTATCAGGTAAATGGATAGAGAACTTACTCTGAATGCGGTAACCCAGACACTGAGAAACAGATATGATATGTCTTCGCTTATATGTGGATATTGGTTTTAAGTTTTTATAAGTAAGCTACAATCTGTATAAGCACAGAGGTTAGGTATTGAACAAGGAGTGGATGGATCTCCCTAGAAAAGGGAAATAAAATAGTTACAGATGGGAGGGGGAACTGTAATGGGGGTATCAAATGGGGAGAAAAAGTGACACAGAGGGAAAACAGGAAAGGACAGCTCTATGAGGGCTATATGAGTCAACATGTGGAAACTTAGAGAAACTTCCTAAAATATATATGTATGAAGGCAATCTAAATGAAATCACCAAATAAGGGGGGGGGGAGACAGAGCTCAAACTGAATATCTCTAGTCACCAAATTAGTTTACATCTAATCCAAAGGGGCTCCAAGGAACCTCCTCCAAAAAACAATCTAGGCTATTGCCAAGGCTATTGGCTACTCTCCTCAAACTGATGGTAAGGTCAAGCTAGTGCCGATTTAGAGCCGTTACCCATAAGGACTAGTACTGATGATGCTGAAAGCTACTCTGCATGCTACCAATAATTAAACACCAAGCCAACCACAAAGCTTGTGAGAGTGACCAACCAGTATCTGACTGGACTTAAGGCCCACTCCATGAGATGGAACCAACCCTGCTTAGGTGGCTGGGATCCTGAGATGAGCTAGGGGAAAAGCAGATACTACAGTTCTGCCAAAGCAACACAGAAATGAAATGACTTCTAATGACATTCTGCTCTGCTTATACATTAGTGTCTTGCTCGGCCATCAGTGTAGATGCTCCCTCTTAACACAGATGGGAACAAATACAGAAACTCACATTCAGACATTAGGCAGAGAATAAGAAACCTTGGAGTACTCAGCCCTAAATGTGATGTCTCCATCAGATCTTTCACCCCAAGAAAGAGAAGCCGTAAAGACTATAAGAGCCAGAGCATGGATGGAGGACAAGGAAACAAGGACTCTAAACACAGCATGAACGGTACACATCCAAGCCCACACGGCATATGGCAGTGTGCATAGGGACTATTCAGATTCCCACCAAATAGGGTCCTGGCTCTGACAGAAGTGAACACAAGTCCTCACCCCCAAAGCTATCTCCAACTGATAACCACTCACAAATGGAAGAATAGTTTTTCCAACAGTCTCATTGGCAATGCAAACTACTCTTAAGGGTAGGCCTCAGGCCCAACAGGGTATGGCCAACACAAACCAAACTCAATATCACCTTTAGGGATTCTTTGTCTCATAATGTCTTGTCAGGGATTTTTTTAAACTTACAGGTCCTTTGCATATACATCATTACTTCCAGTTTTGTGTTTTTATGGGATTTCTATGTGTGAGAATATGTGTGTCTCTGAATATGTTTCTCATGCTTTTTTTCTTTGGTGATTTCTATTTCTGTTTGTTTGTTTCTATTCCAATTTGTGTGGTTTTGTTTTATCTTATTTTTATTATTATTCTATAACTGCCTGTTTATTTTTTAAGAAGAGACAGAAAGGGCATGGTTTCAGATCAGAGGGAAAGTGGAGAGTATCTCGAAGAAGTTAGGAAAGGGGAAACCATAATAGGAATATATTGTATGAAAAAAAACTACCTTGATGAAAAAAGAATAGAAAAGATGAAAGAAAGAAAAATAGAGAGAGCCCTCCTTTCCTTCCCCCCACCCACTTTCTTTTTCCACTGTGTGAAGACAAAAAGCAAAGGTGGCTATCCTTAGCCTACAGACTAAAAATTGAGCAGAAAATAACCATGTCAGTGTCCTGACCCTGAATTTCCAGTCTCCGTAGCTGTGTCTGTGTTGCCCAGTGTTGGGGATTCTGTTCTGGCAGCCTGAACTGACCACGACAGATACAAACAGTGTGTGGTAACATAGACGAGAGGACCGTACAGCTGTGCTCGCGGAAGAGATCCAGAGAGGAGGGAGAGGCCTTAGAAGAGGTTCACTGATGGAAATCTTTTCGCCCTTCATTGGGAATCCTTAGGAAAACAAAGAATGATGGGTATTTGTCACTGAAGCCAGTATAAATTTTCTCATTATTACTATCTCTCTGAACACTTTAACACGGCATTTACTCTGATGAGAAGTGAATTCTTGAAAGAGTTATTTCCCCCAAGGCACACTGTAGGACTACTCAACTGAACCTACTCAACCCCAGATCTGTGAGCACAGCTGCCCATTCCACAGCAGCATCATGCAGCAAGTGGCAAGGGAGGATGGTGTTTCCTCGTGAAGCTTTCAGAGCTCCTGATGTATAGCATGGAAGAACTCCAGGAAGAAGAGTCAAAACCTTCAAAAAGATCTGAGGTCCTGCTCTATGAGAGGACTGGCACTGTAGAAATGGTAAAAAGCCAGTGGCTAGGGAGGCCACAGGTCCCCTTGGAGGAACGCACTATTGACGCTGGGCCAAATGAACATGTAACTAGATTATCTTGTAAACATCTATGTTCCACCCATGGGCTAGTGTGACTCTAAGCACTGCTGTGAGAAGCCTCTTTGACCAATGAGCAACAGTCATAACAGGGAGTCATAAATGACTTAAGGTTTGGGAATAACCGCTGAGTGGTTGGCCCTAGAACAGCTGTGTCACTCACTCGAAAGTCTAGAAGACATCAGAGAGGAACAGTGTAAGAATTGTGGGAACAAAAGGACAGAGAAGAATGTGAAGAGACACTACCACTTGAATATTACGTGACCTTTGCCTTTATGAATACATGACAGCTGTGACTGACTGCATGGAGAAAGAAAAAAGGATGTAAGGAAGGAGGGAGAGAGACTGACTGGAAAGAAAAAGGACAGAGAGCAGGGGCATGAGAAACAGCGCTGGTGGTCCATGTTCTTCTAGAGCATTGTGTGCATGATATAAGTCAGGTTTTTAAAAAAGAAGAGGAAAAAGGATCTTTAAAGGTACAGCTAGGACAAAGGTTCTCACTCATGAAATGACTCTTCCTTTCAAACTAACCCAAAGTGAAAAAGGGACATTACTAAGTTGGACATGGACATTGCTGCCAATCTCAATTATGATGGAGGGTAGGACAGGTGGTCATTTACATGACTTATCTATTTTTTTCTCATATTCCCTTTCATATAAATGTGAAAATAAAGAATATCTTGATTTAATTTTAGGAATGAGTGCTTGCACACTAAAGCACCCTCTTTGCCCTGCACCCCCAAACGTGACGGTAAGCTAATAGCAGTAAACTATTGAGTGACTGCAGCATGTCTGTGCTTTTGTCAGAAATGCTCTATTCATTTGAGCATTATGTTGTCAAAAACATCTCAGTACTTAGCAAAAATTGCCCCACAAATTAGTAAAGGCGTTCTTTGTCAACCATCTGGCAAGCTGTTAGATGAATGATTTTCTTCTTTTTTTTCCCCAGTCTAATGATTCCAGCATAGTCC
Source organism: Pachyuromys duprasi (assembly GCA_028658305.1). Classification (NCBI taxonomy): domain Eukaryota; kingdom Metazoa; phylum Chordata; class Mammalia; order Rodentia; family Muridae; genus Pachyuromys; species Pachyuromys duprasi. The sequence goes on from CM053759.1 coordinate 44,851,842, forward strand.
TCTACCAGATGTCTCCTGTTTCTGAGCAAATGATGATAAGAAGCGTTTTTGGATTATCCACAGATGTATAAACAGTGACAACTCTGAGTTGTATCTGAAATACAATGCAGCAGACGGTGGGGTTCCAAATCCAGTGCACACTATTCAATTTCCTCCAACTTTCATGAATCTTCTATATTCCCTAGGATGATTCCAATAATAAAGGATATGCTACATTCAGAGATAAACAGATGACAAGTGGTCATTTTGTTGGTTTTGTTACAGGAAGAAAATTTCAAATCAAGAATTGTAAGTGATTCAAATATAAGAGAATTCAACATTATGAGGAGGTGTGCCTGGTTCATGTTTTGAAGAGCATGCCTAGGGTTTCTACGGATGTGTTTCCTTTTTATTTAGCAATTCTATTTTCCTCTTGCTGTGTATTTTTCACTAGAAATTCAGTTGTTGTCCATACACTTTTAGTTATTTTTCCCCACATATGACTGGTTACCTGCCTCTACAGGGTAAAAGACACATTCTCACAGCAACAAACATGGAAGCCTATAGAACCTGGAAGTAGCACAGTGACCCTTCTCCAAAACCACATCCTGCACTTTTCTATTCAATTCCTGTGGCTTTCTTGAATAGTTTAGTAAAACATTAAATCTATTCTCAATAGACTTAGACATTGGCTCTTGTTCATTGACATTAAGAATCTCTCAGCAAATTGCACATGTTTCTAATTGTGATTCTAATGTTTTACAACAACACCCCCCCCCGTATGGGGGATGGTGTGTCCCACCTCCGGGGCTGAAAGGCAGCAGGAGGACCTCCTGCCTCACTACTCACTGATGAGCACTTTACAGGAGAACTTCAGGATGACTCAGGTGCTTCTTATTTTTTTTTTTCTTTTTGACAACTTTATAAATATGCAATAGATGTGCAATAAACTTCATGCACGTAAAGTATACAATTAAATGTCTTGAAATATTTATGTAACTGAGAAACCAATGACTCATCCAAGATAACAAATTTACATGTCAAGAAAACTTTTCCTTGTTCTTTTCTGTAATGTTTTTGTTCCTAAATTCTTCTTTCAGTCGCCACAAAACTGACCATCTAGAAAGAACATTTGATTGTATCAGGCTACTGTGGTTACATTAATTAAATTTCAGAAACCCTGTTCTCTTTCATCACCAATTAGAAGTCATCTTTGTCCAAACGTGTCTTAGTTTACCTTTTTTCCCTCCATAATCAATCTTATGAATATCTTCTCACAGTGTAAGGAGTGTTAACATAACCTATAGTAAGAATCCTTAGTCATGCCTGTATGTCAGGACTCTCAGGTTATGCTTTTATGGGATTCATGAGTGTGTGAACAAGTGGGTCTCTGATCTTATGCCTCCTTTTGGGCTCTTTTCCTTCTGTTTGTTTATCTTGTCAAACTCTGATGTGATAGTTTTTGTTTTATCTTATTACATTTTATTTTATTACATTTTATTGTTATTCCTTAGAAGCCTGTTTGTTTTCTGAGATAAAATAAGGGTGTGGGTCTGGATGGGAGGGGAAGTAGGAAGGAACTGGGAGAAGAGGGAGAGGTAAACATAATGAGGATTTATTATATGAGGAAAAAATATTTTTAACAAATGAAAAAAAAAACCTCTTAGTCTTAACACGACTTAGTAGACCTTGCTAAAATTAAAGAAACTTTATAAAATACTGTGACAAGAAGGCACTAATTTGATAAATATTTAAAGAAATGTTGGTTCCTAGAAAATCAGGCCTTTTACTTAATAAGTCATAAGTGAATCAACAAATGCGTAATTATCACCAATACCACAAAACACACCCCATCTTTGGGGCAAGTCTTATCCTGAAGATCATCTGCCTTAGAGACAAACAAAAAGCCTTCTTTGCCACTACATCTTCCAGCTGCATGATGACAGATCATCTAGTTAGAGTCTAAAGACTTTATACCTAAGAAACAAATTTGTTGGAAACAAATCTTTTATAATCGCAGTTCTAAAAGCAAAGGCTCTTGCAAGTATGTCTTACCGAAAGAGCAGCATGTTAACGTGACTCAGCAGGCCACAAAACGTCAGGCCACAAGCCACAGGGGATAGACATCATCCAGTATATTGTACTACAGGATGATGGTAGTGACATCATAGCAAACATCTGGTGATGCTAGAATTATGGCAAGTCCAACTGTTATATCTTAAAAAGGGGGTGTGGATGTGGTTTTGTGTGTGTGTAAGACAGAGAGAGGTTATCTATTTGCTTTTTGAAACTAGAGTGTCTTTAAGTCACTGGAGAGTTTATTTATTCTGGAACAGGTGTTCTGAGAACATTCTCTTCTGTTGAACACTAATTGGTAGATGAGGATCTTACCTCACTAGTCTGAGGTCACTCCAGCTATCTGAGCTGATTTCACAGTGAGTTCCCAGGCCTCACTGATGTTCGAGTGTACAAGAGAAACTCCATGGTGAATACAAACATATACATTTGTGAAGGAACACTTTGGCTTCCAGAGTTAATACTGTTGTTTTGTTTGTTTGTTTAATAATAGTGCATGACACTGCAGTCACAGAGGAGCAGGAGGACAGCACAGAGTTAAAGAAGCATGGCAACTGGCAGGGACACAATGGCTGGAACACAGCACAGCTGGACTGTGGGCAAGGGATATAGTGTGTGGTGGTACTTCCTGCTATTATTGTCCTAATATTTCCTTTATACTCATCTGTATCAACATCTAACACTTGAAGATAAATAAATGGAAACAATGTGATTTGAAGAGCAGGGAACTCTACTTGGACTGGCTTTTTTAAAAAAGCAAACAAAGGAAGACATGTCTATGCGTGCATTTTAATGATATTCATACAACTTTCATTTTCATCAGGTTCAGCATGCTCATGGCAGCTCACAACTGTCTGTAACTCCAATTCTTGAGCATTCTACACCCTCACACAGACGTCATACAGGCAAAACACCAATGCATAAATAAATAAATAAATAAATAAAGACATTTTTTAAACATCAAAAGGTTGTGGTATGTTAACACCACTCCTAGGCATATATGCAAAAGATGCTCAAGTACACAACAAAGACATTTGCTCAACCATATTCGCAGCAGCTTTATTCATAATAGCCAGAAGCTGGTTACAATCCAGATGTCCCTCAATGGTGGAATGGATACAGAAATTGTGGTACACTTACACAATGAAATAATACTCGGCAATTAAAAACCAGGAAATCATGAAATGTTGCAGGCAAATTGTGGGAACTAGAAAGAACACCTTGAGTGAGGTAACCCAGAAGCAGAAAGACACACATAGTATATACTCACTCATAAGTGAATATTACCCATCTAATATAGGATAAACTTAATAAAATCTATAATCCCAAAGAAGCTAAACAACAAGGAAGACTCTAGAGAAGATGCTCAATCCTCATTCAGAAGGACAAATGTGATAGACATTGGAAGCAGGAGACAGGGAACAGGACGGGAGATTTCCACAGAGGCTCTGAAAGACTCTACTGATAGAGGCATCCAAGCAGAGGCTGAGAGTCATGGCCAAACTTTGGGCAGAGTGCAGGGAATCTTGTGAAAGAAGGGGGAGATAGAAAGACCTAGAAGGGACAAGAGCTCCACAAGGAGACCAACAATGCTAAAATATCTGAGCCCAGGGTGTCCTGCAGAGACCGATGCACCAACCAAGGGCCATGCATGGAGAGGATCTAGACCCCCCTGCTCAGGCAAAAGATCTTAATGTGGGTTTATTTGCAGTTGTTTCCACTTTACCTTTGCTGTTGAAGGGTAGTGTTACTGACTGTTGGCTGAAAGCTTGTTTTCATTTTCCTTCAGCACCTTGTGGTTACGGTCCAAAGTTCTACAGTTCATGGTGAGAAGTCTACGATTATCTTATCATGAGTTTTCCCTATCTGCCTCCCACATTTTCCTACAGTCAGAAATTTGCTTTGTCTGTCAGCATTTTGACTATGATATGTCCAAGAGAAATGTTCAGTATTTAGCCTTCTTAGGCTTCAGTGAGGTTTTGAAAGTGTAAATTGCTATTCTGCATTAAACTGTACTAAACCATTATTTCTTTCCATGTGTTTTTTTTTCTGGTTCCTTTCTTCCCCCAAGAATTCTATTTACAAATACGTTAAGCTGTTCCACTGAGCCATCTCTCCACCCCCTGTTCTTTCTTATCCTCCTCCCTATCTCATTAAATCCCCTCTACTTCCTAAGCCCCTGGCCGTGTGTGTGTGTGTGTGTGTGTGTGTGTGTGTGTGTCCGTGCGTGTGTGCGTGTATGTGTGTGTATGTGTGTGTATGTGTGTATGCATGTGTATGTGTGTGTATGTGTGTGTATGTATGTGTGTGTGTGTGCGTGCGTGTGTGTGTGTGTATGTGTGTGTATGTGTGGGGGGTGTGTATGTGTGTGTATGTGTATGTGTGTGTGTGTTACAGTAGTTTACCATGGATGTGAGCAGTTTAGGCTCAGAATTTGTATTATTTCTAAGGATCTTATGCATCCAAATTTTCTTTAAAAATTTCAGCCACCAGGCTTTCTGATCACCTCCCTCTGGGGAGTACAGCTTTGCCAGGCCCCAGAGGAAGACAAGGCAGTCAATCCTGATGAGACCTGATAGGCTAGAGTCAGAGGGAAGGGGAGAAGGACCTCCCCTATCAGTGGACTAGGGGAGGGGCATAGCAGGAGATGAGGGAGGGAGGGGAGATTGGGAGGGAATAAGGGAGGGGGCCACAGCCAGGATACAAACTGAATAAATTGTAATAATAAAATAAATATTAAAAAATAAATAAGGGAATCTTAGGAAAGGTGGAGATAGAAAGACCTGGAGGGACAGGAGCTCCAAAAGGAGACCAACAGAGCCAAAAAACAAAAACAAAACAAACAAACAAACAAAAATCTGAGCCCTGGGGGCACTGAAGAAAATGATACCTCAACCACGGACAATGCATGGAGAAGACCTAAAACCCCAGCTCAGATGTAGTCCATACACTCAGTGTCCAAGTGGGGTCCCTAGTAAGGGGAGCAGGGGTTTTCTCAGGCATGAACTCAGTGACAGGCTCTCTGATCACCTCCCTCTGCAAGGGAGGGGGGGGGGAAGAAATGCAGCCTTGCCAGGAAACAAAGGAAGACAATGCAACCAGTCCTGATGAGGCCTGATAGGCTGTGGTCAAATAGAAGGGGAGGAGAACCTCCCCTATCAGTGGACTAGGGGAGGGGCATAGGGGGAGAAGAGGAAGGGAGGGTGAGTTTGGGAGGAGATGAGGAGGGGGCCACATCCAGGATAAAAATTGAATAAATTCTAATAATTGAATATAATTCTAAATGATTATAATAATAATAAAGATAGATAAATAAATACATACATATATAAAAATAAAAATTTCAGCCACATCATCTGCCCCAGACTCTGCTATTGGCACCGTTATCTGGCAATAGTGCAGGGTATTTATACTGCTGTTTCCCATAGTCGTATCTGTGAACACTGAACATCACATCACCCTTGAGCCATCATCTGAAAACTCACAGTTCAAAACTATTTCAATTACAACTTCTGAAAACCTCTTTTCACAGATTTCTGTTTGTTTTTAATGCTCTTGATGGTCTTTACATAGATTTTTATTCGTCGCATGATTTTAAAGTTATCTGTAAACATTTTACTTCTCTTTTGGTATTAAAGACATTATTTTTTTCTGAACTGCCATTTACTACACATCTAATATACCAAAATACACTCTGATAAATGATATGAAATACTAGTTTATTTATACTACAACATTAAAAAGGGAATGCTGAGATTCTAACAGGTTAACTTGCTCAGTGACACTCAATTTAACTTTTAGTTTAGTTTTGCTTTATTTTGTTTTTGAGACAAGGTCTCATACTATAACCCAGGCGATCCTTGAACTCATGTTAGCCTTCCCACCTCATCCACTGAGTACATGTGTCACTACACATAGGCTCAATATCACTGAATTTAATATGTTAAATTTAAATTTAAACCCACATGTCTCTAACACCAGCATTGTTTGGCAATGCATTCCTAGAAATTAAACATCAATAATTGGTATGCTAGTGAAGAACTTAGAACAAATTGGTTCTAATTAATGGAGTTAGTCCTCACAAGTAGCCTATGAAATGAGTGCCACTCAGTCAACTTAGTAAATGAGAAAACTCTAAAGACAGTTTAGCTTTTTTATGAAAGTAATCACTAAAACCAAGATTCAAATGTATTTTCATTTGGATTATTAAACTCCACTGTTAAACATGAGTCACCCCATGAATAAAGATAAAGATTATAGTCAAGTAACAGAAGACTATTTTTAGAATAATAAATTATAGTCCTCCTTGAAAAGCCAATTAGGTTTTTATTACCAAATAGGCAATAAAGCCACATGGAATCAGTTTTTGGAGGCTGTAGTAACCTATGCAAATCAAGATAGGGAAATGCCAACAGTCCTAAGGCTATTACTAAATCTAGATTTCCTAGAATAGATTATGCAGGGGAGTCAGAAACTATGCCAAGGTGAATTTATTTCTTTAGGTAACTATTTTTCTAATTACACCTAGCAACAGTTTCTGTCTGTGCTGCTCCCAAAATGAAGGACTCGCCTTTTCCTTTATTCTTAAACATGTGGGAGAGACTCTGATATGGGAAACAATTTGTATATTAAGCAAATGGCTTGATTTCCATAAAGAAATGACTGAGGAAACTGATGTAATTCACCAAAGAATGCATTGGAAATGTACTGGTTAAGCTTATGGGTCCCAGAAGAAAAAAAAATGAAAGCAATACATCTTCTAAAAAAGAAATATCAATTCTTGTCATTCCTCGATACATGTAGAAAGAAGCCAAATTAATAAGGGTGTTTAATCCAAATAAATTAACATTAACTTTTGCAAGTAACTGTAACATACTGTAGCATAGCAATGAAAAAGTAATAACAGAAATCACATTGACTATTCCCACCTATTTCCTGCCATAGCATCCTTTATTCTCGTGAGAGTAACCACCTTAAAATACAGAAACATGCTTTTAACATGTAAGCATATTACAGTACGTTCTCAGCTAATGAAATAAAATCTATATAAGAGGAAATTCCCAACTACAACATTCACAGAAGAAACATAAAAATAGTCCTTCAAGGTAATTACTTCTCTTGTCTCAGATTCTGTTAAGGCTTGGAAAGTCCTCGACTTAACTCCAGCAGGCCAAACATACCAGTGTTGCTAAAATAAACAAACTGTATCAACCTCCAGGAATAGCTGTATCTTATTATCAACTGTTAACATGAAAAATCCTTCTAGAGTCAAGAAAGTAAATCACATCAGGTAATGAGGACACTGTCAGAAAACACTGAGCAATTTACCTGTTCTGAGCAGAGGTATTTCTCAGAAACCACTCAATAATATCATGTAGATAAACCTCTAGGACATCAGTTTCCTAAACTGGCCACTAAAGTGCCTACTGCTGAAGCCAGACAATGCCTTGTCTCTGTCATTGCTCATTGAGAAGCTTGATGGCTCAAACAATCTAAGAAAAGGAGTGGTAACATGGGACCAGAGAAGCAGGTGATGATGAAATTAGATACTGAACAGAGCAAATGATGAAGCGACAGCATCCCAATGATGCAATCGCCTCGAATGCTCAGTTAAGCAAAAGTCACACAGGTACTCGGCCACTAGCACATTGTCAAGTGCTCGACTTTTTTCTTAGTGACACTGGAAGTGAACATATGTAACTGACTTAAGTCAGTAAGGAAATCTTACTGACATCCTACATTACAAAAACCTATTTAATATCAGAATCTGTTCAACAAATGCGCTCTTTAAATAATGAATACTGTCTTTACTGCATGTTGTGTGCATTTGCATTACTCTTCCTTTATATGCTTTATTTCACTTTATTAACCTCAACTATTTCAACTGAAAGAAGCCTGAAACTCAGAGACCAAGACTTATTTATATAATCCATAGGTAAAGAAATGACAGCAAATGCATAGACTAGTACAAAAGTACCAAGTGAGACCTAAGAGCGGTTTCATCCATGAGCTAACTTGGGCGGGGCCGTTTGAGTTCCAGCAGCTTTTGAGTGGGTCAAGACACCTAAATTCATATTGTGGAGGGGTTCTTGGGCTGAATCACCATGCCTCTAACTATCCTGGTAACCCCAGCAAAAGAACAGGATTTCCTCAACAGTGGCAAAATAGGAATGGCTAGTGATATAAAACAGAGATCACATTCTGAGAACAGCTACTTCGAGTGAACATAAATGAAGTCATGCCCAACAAGAGGCTAGTGATTCCTCTGTCATGGTCAACAGCTATACGTACAACCTAGAAGGAATCCAACACAGTGCTCTATATGACCTGATAGCATAACTACAAATAATGTACACGTAATTCAGCCTAAGAGTCGGAAAGTATTTCTACACAAATTGTTACATGAGAGTCTTTAAGAACTTTAGTATTTTGGTTCTGAGTCTGAATTTAGGCATATTACCAATGCGTGAATCATCTCCCATCTAATCTTTAAAAACTAGTCTTTCACATGCACCCAACAACCCAAGACATGTTTTAATTCCTAAATTATTTTGGCAAAAGTTCTTCTCACCCACTCAATTCATAACCACTTGACTTCTGTGTGATTCAGTTTCAAAATCAGACCTGCTACCTACATGGCGAGAGTATCTGTCCTGCCAAGAAAACGCAGTATGCTTCTGTTTTCTCCACTGTTTTGTTGATAATCACCCTGGACACACGAAGCCACAGCAGCCCCTGAGGAGTGAGATAAGAATAATCATATGTGGTGAAATGCTGACATGCTATTACAGAACATTCATCACTGCTACACATTAGTCGTTAACTTTCAGATGATGTGTCAACACTGAGACACAGGAGTGATGAATCAGATGATGTAACAAGAGTAACAATATTTTTATTTTAGAAAAAAGGTTTTAAAGACTTTATATAAGCATGCCGCCAAGGAAATATTTTTTAGCATCAGATGTTAAAAATCACTACATGTAGACATTCTCGTCATTCTTAATATGTTTGGTAGATGTATGCTTCTGTGCGCTGAGGTTTTATTCATCCATTTGTTTTTCCCATCACTCATAATCAGTCATGATAATGTAAATAAATAGAAATTTTGCCTAAGTGTCACCTTACAGAATCAAACTCTACCTATGACTGTGTCAATGCAATGTCCCATAAAAGAGAATATCACAACATGTGAAGTTTGTAATGGTATTATTTATAAGATACTTATACATTGACTATGTCATATCATCTGTGGTATCTTAATGAGCAATTGCTTGCTGGAGAGAGAAATTTGTTTCAAAATGATAAAGACCTGAGATATAAATCCATGATAAGTTAAAACTTATTCTTCCATTCTTCGATGAACACACACACACTCAAAACACAGACATCCATACAAATGCAAACCACATCTCTAGAAGCCTGTGCTGGACAGTAGTGGAGCCAAGTGGGTTGAAGAATATCAACTGCAAACTTTCAAAATTCCAAGCTAATGAATGGAGAGATGGCTCAGTAGTTATAAGATTTTGTTGCTCTTACAGAAGACCTGGGTTTGATTCCCAGAAACCACATGATGGCTTACGACTGCCAGTAACTCCAGTTGAAAAACAAGCTCCCTGGGGTTCACTAACCATCCAGCCTAGTCTAATGGGCAGGATCTATCTCAGTGAGAAGCCCTTTCTCAAAAACAAGGTAGATAGTTCCTAAGAAATTGACACTGAAGTTGTCCTCCAACTTTTTCATCCACATGCAAACAAGGCTGCCTTTTACAACACCTTCAAGTTAACAACCATATTATTGAGCAGGGAGGGAAAAGAAATGGATCTGGGAAGAGTTGGAGGAAGGGGTGAATATGATCAAAACACATTATATAAAATTCAAAATAAAAAATGTGTTATATAAATATATATATATATTCTCAATATCCTCAAATCCTGACACACAGAGCTTTTTGCTCAGAACCCATTTTCTGCCTTTCACTCACTAAGTCCTAGCTCTCAAGATCCTGTTAATAACTGAGCTTAGTCAGATAAACTAAATGATAGTCACAGGACTGAAATATATAATGAAAATATAACCTGTTCCTCGAAGAACATGAGCAATGAAGAATCTTAATTTCAAGAGATAAATTTTGAGACAAGTTACTTTAACCCGTGGGAGAGAAAATCAATTAACTTGTTTAACTTGTTTAGATTTGCGTTATGGTAAGATCATGTGATAGTTAATATTCCTGTGTCTGGTTTATTTCAGTTGACAGGACGATCTCCAACTTTCCTGTGCTTTCACATATGCTAGGATTACATTCTCTTTTCTAGTTGAACACGAGTCTGATATACATATGCCCTCCATTCACCAGCTGATGAACACCAAAGTTGGTTCCATATATTGATGACATTATAGTGCTACAGTGAGTTTGGGTCTGCTATTGTCTCTTCGATAGACATACTTCATTTCCATTAGATATATGCCCAGCAGAAGAGTTGCTATTCGATGTAGTGGTTCCATATTTCAATTTTAAGGGAAATTCTACGCTTCTTCCCAGAATAGTACACTTATGAGTAACACTATGGTGTGTTAGGAAATGGTACAGTGATTATACATGGCGATAATGCACATAATATCTCAAAAAGCTCGAAGACATATTGCAAAACTGCAATATATGACTGATTAAACAGGCATTTTTAACCTGATACATTATGCAATGCATCCACATATTGAAATATCACATTATCCCATTATTGTATACCATTTTTTATTTTTATTTATCAGTTAAAACAATAACAACACAAGTAAAATAAATAATCTTAAAAGTAATATTGTTCTAACCATAACCATAACCTGGCTATCTTAGTCTGTTTCCTTCTCTTTCTCCAGTTATCTAGAAATACCTGTGTACCTAAACAGTCACTTCCTCCATGGATGCCTAATAGCTTCTCCAATCTTTGTGTTCTCTCTCTGTCTCTGCCTCTGTCTCTGTCTCTGTCTCTGTCTCTGTCTCTGTCTCTCTCTCTCTCTCTCTCTCTCTGTCTTTTCTCTGTAATCAATATTTTTGTGCATCTTTGGATTTTTCCTATCCATACTCCAACATTATAATTTTTCATTTCCCTCCATTTTTCTGCCACATGTAGCCCACTTTCTTCATAGCAAATTACTAAAAGTTATATTCACCAGTTCCAATGTCTCTTCTCTTACCTTTAGTTTGGCCTTAAATCTGTTTCTGAAGTGGCTCGTTTCAAGATTGTTAGCAATCAAGAAGTCGAGCCCACATGTAATTCTCGCTCCTCAGGTTGCTTTATGCAGTCTGCGACACAACTGATTACTTGGTGTTGAAATATCTCACCGACCTTCCAAGTTTTCTCCTACTTTGGGGACATACTTTCTTCAGTTTCTATGGATTCCTACTCTGTTTTCTTCGCCTCAGACTACCTGTATGCTTTTATACTCCTGGTGAGAACTCTTCCACACATGAAAGAATCCCTCCACAAATATTTAGCTTTATTCCAAACATGTCTCCAGACTTTTACACATCCTTAGGTAATTAACAGCTTCATCTCATATGCAGTGTAAATCCACACTGAATGTCGCCCCAGACCTTACCCTCCCCCACACTCCCATACCCCTGTCCCTGTGGATAGCAGCTACAAGTGACCATCCCCAACCCAAATCATTCTTGATGCCTCTTTCTCTCTTAAACTCAACCTATTGTTTCTCTCATCTGCTGGCTGAGGACCCCAACCAAGGGGAATTAAATGACTTGCACCTCATTCTCAGCTAGTAAGGGACTGCCAGATAGCAAATCCTCTTCTCGTCAGCACAGCAGCGTGTGCCAGATCCTGGGCGCCTCACCTTCAGCGTTGTGGACACTGCTTTGAAAATGAGTCATCTGGTCAAGCATTTACTACTCTAAAGGCTGTGGAAACAGGGGGAATGGGACCCACAACTGAGGCAGATATTCACCTTTATTCAGAGCATCAGACAACTTATACTCTGAAGGTTGAGAAGGGTCACATGATTAAAATGTGCGGTCGCAAGGACAAGCCGCACATTGCAGAAAATACATCAGCAGCAGAGACATGCTTTTCCATGCAGGCGTATACATAAAAATAAACTGTTGTAATGGATAATCCGAAGTAAACTCACTCCTATGTGCTACACCTGGAAGGGGAACAAGAGCATAAACCAAGAACACTTTTGTGCTTTTGAAACAACTGACATCACAAGAGTCTTGTCTTGTTTACTCATAAGCACTCAGAATCCTCCTCACAGAACTCCACACTTAGTCTGTGTTCTGACAGTTAACCACACACATGGGAAAAATATTTATAGTAGATTTATGTACTACAAAGATTCTTATTATCTGAGATATTGAGCTGTAACTTGAAAATAATATATTGTCTATTATATATTACATTTTTACAGCTGGCAAAGGATTCTATCTTTTTTTTTTAATACAGGGTGATATTTATCTCAGACTGGCCTCAAACTTCCTATGTTGGAAAGAATGACCCTGAACTTCTTAACCTCCTGCCTCCACCACCTAAAGCTAGAACTGCCATCACACAACTAATTTATCCAGTGCTGAGGATCAAACCCAGGGCTTCATGCTCAGTGAGCACTCAAGCAACTGATCTACATCCCCATCCCACTAAAACGACACTTTTTCTATGATGTCATGAGCAAAGCAGCGTTGGTCAGTTTACCAAACAGATAGTAAGGGCTGCCTTTTCTGTTTTTAGACAAAATCAGCAGCCACCAAATTATTGCAATCAAATTGTATGGACCCCAGACACAGATTTTCCAGTGCTCTCTCACCAGAAGTGAGTGCCATAGACATCTTCTGGCCCCCCTTCCTCTAACCCGCTGGGCAGCTGCCAACAAATGCATGAGGTTTCAGGCAGATCTTTTTGACCCCATTCCATTCTCCTTACTTCCATGAGTTGCAAATGCCAAAATTAGCAGATTGGCTCAAAGATCTTATCTATCTAAACTGTTTTGATTCTTTGCCCCAAATGTTTTTGTTGCACATAGTCTACGTGATGTCAAGACTCATCTTTTTAAGGGGAAAATGGCTTGGAAAAAAACCCGCTAAGTTCACTGAGTGTAAACATTGTTTATAAGCATTATAGTAGGTCAGTTCCTTTAGCAGAGACTATTTCCAGAGCAGTTGGTGGCCTATCTAATGTTTTTGTAGCATTTTATTTTTAAATCCCAGTATTTTGCTTTGTGATCCTTCAAGGCCTTCATAAAATGGTTGTCTACATGTTTTATAAAACACAATGAAATTCTAGGAGAACATGGCTTACAAATTTTCATTTTCATTTCTATAACCCATATATAGAAAGATTTTTTTAGACAAAGTCTCAGCTACGCACTTCTGGTAGATCCACCTGTTTCTGTTTTTTCAGTGCTGGGAATAAAGATGTGAGCTACCATACACACACTCAAGGACTAGTCTGATACAATAGCTTGCAAAACATAAAAGTATTTGTTATAATTTTAAATTTTTATTGTTATGTTAAAGTCATGGTAAGCTAGGTGCTCTCCTTTACTTTCCTATGTATGAGTCAAAATTCAATAATGCTTGTCAGCTATTGTTATAAGAAAGCCAGAGTATTAGTACATTCTTTCATTCAATTCTATCAGTGTTTGCATTGAATAATATCAATTGTGATCATTGTTCTTTCTTGGTTGGTAAAGATATCAAAAACATAGGATAAATTTTTTTTGAACTAAGTTATTTATTTTATCTTAACTTATATTGTTTCAGGATAAATTTTTGATTCCAAACTTTGAGTAAGAATATCAATTAATCCAAAGGTGTTAGGGAGTATTTATCAAGCACTTCATATAGACAATCAGAATTCTGAAGTTATCTGTGACCATTTGTTTATGCAAATAAACAACTAGCTTTATCCTTCCACCAGACCACATTAGGTTGTGGTGTTAGACTCAGTCCGAAGTCTCAGGGCTTCTGCAGTGCCTTCGCTCCCGGCCTCGGGGTCTGGACTAGAGACATTCCTGTCGCTCCGTTATCACTCCTCTCCCAGTATTGCTTTCGCATGCTGTCCTCACTGGAACCGGAACCAGGCAGAGAACCGTCTCTGAGCTGCTGTAAGCTCTGGGAGGACACCAACTGCCGTCGCATTATTAAGCATTCATAAGTCCAGGAAGAGAACAGGAACGAACGCAGATGCCCGGCTGGAAACGTCCTCGATTTTTCCTTAGGTTAATGTCTCAGACAGTCTGTAATAACCTCTCTGTATTACATATTTATATTTCAATTAGTTATCATTGAGCTATTGTAGGAAGACTTAAAACTAGGCATGGTAAGTATTATTTCTGAGGATGGTAAAAACAGAATTTTCCTTATTTGAAGTAGTTGAATGAGTATGGAAATTCCTAAAGAAAAGTCATCTAGAAATGAAAGAACTAAAACAGAAAGCCTAAATTAATACTATAGAGTAATGGATATTTAGAATCACTTCTGGTTATACATTCCCTTACTATGTGGAAAACACAATCTCTTGGAGACAAGTCAGTTTAAACTTGCGCAGAGTTGATCCCAGCCAGTTCTTATTGTGATGTCCAACATTATTAGAACATTTTACTGTCACTGGAGCATTCTCAGCACACAGTTCGAGAGTTTCAACTGGTGGCTTAAGCTCAGTAAAAAGGTGAGATGCTCGCGGGTTGCCTGTAGGCACTGTACATGGTTGCCACAGGCACTGTAGCATTGTGTGCAGGTCTTGGGACTAATCACTGAAGACAAACATAAAGAGCTGTGGAATTAGGGAACCAGACCTGGTGACTTGGAACAAACATAAACAAGACTACATCCAGGCGTAGGAACTGTTTTGCCCTTAGACTCTGAGAAGCGCATCTGATCAGAAGCGGTGTCGTCACTATAGTGAAAACTGTATCTCAACTCTTTCTACATGCAGGTCAGTGTCAGTGACAGCTCATGCCAGTGGCTCTAAACCTATGTGTCACAACCCTTTGAGGGGGTCAATCAACCCTTTCAGAAGGGTCGCCTAAGACCCCCAGAAATTACAGATAATTGCATTATGATTCATAAACATTGCAAAATTACAGTAGCAATGGAGATAATTTTATGGTTGGGTGTCACCACAACATGAGGAACTGTATTAAAGGGTCACAGCATTAGGAAGGTTGAGAATCACTGACTTAGGCCAATTGAAACAAGGTCATTCCTATGCTGAAACATGGTTGAAAGCCTAGTTAAGACAGGCAGAGCACATGCCTACAATTCTAGCACTTGGAGGGCTGAGACCAGAGGATCACAAGTTCAAAGCCAACCTGCACTGTGTACCAAAATCTGACTCAGAAACATACCCAGGATAGGGAAGGAGAAAGCACCCAGCTAAAACCACCATGCCTCCATGATAGCAGTGTGAATCTCCAGTTCTAAATGAAAGAGGTCATAATTCCCTTTCATTATAAACATAACACCTCCAAAATAATACCTTTTCATAATTGAGTGATTATTTATGTTTATAGCAAGTAGATAAAAATCTCCTAAAAGAAAAACATCAAATTAAAAAAAATGTTATCTGTAAGTAATACTTTTTGTGCCTGTTCTCATGATCATCTGTTAATTTTTAGATTTGTATAGAAACTAAATTGTAAATCAACTTCCTGATGTGGGAAAAAAAGCTAAAGGAAAAGAGCTATGATTTCCTTCATGAGTAAATGGACAGACAGAATGACTTCTAACACAGTATTCTCTTTAAGAATCCATGTGCTGGATACAAAATTTACTAACATGCAGTTCCATACAGTAGGTTCCTAGCAGGCTCATCTTTTAAGGTGGGTTGTCCTTTCTGTTGGGGCAGGGGAGCTTGCTAGTCTTCACTTTGGCTAAAATATCCCTGACTGGCTTTTGGAAATATAATGCTTCCTGACTTCAGATCGCCTAGGTGCTGAGGTAAAGAACACACCATGGCAGCGGACTGGGCAATTATTCTGAAACAGCCATGTGTTTATTCAGGGGTATCAATGTAACTTCCTAGTACAAAGGACCTTCCTCTAACTTGAGCAACCTAACTAGTTTAGGCCCATGTGTTACGATCTAAGTGATGGATGTCATAAAGTCACACCATGTAACAGCTCTCATACGGGAGGCTTATTGGAAAGGGGGTATACAGAGGCTATCTCTGGGCAAGAGTGGACGGAAGAGAGTGAAGAGAGGAAAGACAGGCATTATGTAGGTGGATGTAGAGCTTGGGCAGAGTGAGGTTATGTGACTTCTGTGGATGGTGGGAATGTGTTTCATATCGGCAGCTAGCCATGAAGTATCCTGCTGTTGCTGGGTCCCTGGAGCAGGCAGTGGAGATGCCTAGTTGCTAACACCACATAATATAAATGGACACCTATTGTTTCCAGAACAAAGGGTTTCGGTAATCACTGCTTTCTCCACACATTGTTCAGTTTAGGTTTCCATGGTGACCTTGGAGATCACAAGTGGAAAATTATAACATCAGAAAATGAAAGTGGCCTAGATATCTGAGGCTAGAAAGAAAATTGCTCAGAAAACATCTGATGAAAAGCCCATGGGTATGCAGGTGCACATGCATGAGGAGGCCAGAGGTTCAAGAAAAAGAAAAAAATGCTAGACATCAACCTCTGGCTTCCACAGGCATGTGCATACACCTACAGGAACATGTGTGTGTGCACACACACACATACATACATACATAAAGTTGGGAGCAGAAGGAGATATGTCAGGAGAAGCTGGAGGAAAGGAGTGGAATACAGATTTGACCAACATATATTGCATACATCTATGAAATTTAAATATATACAGTTTCATTAGCAGAACAGAAATAAGCTTAATTTTATTTCTGTGTGTCTTGTTGAAGAGATCTGAATGGCACTGTCGTTATAGACTAAGATACACAAGAAGTACCAAGATTTGGGAGATTTTTTTTCCCATTAAGTGTGTGTGTGTGTGTGTGCGCGCGCGCGCGCGTGCATGTGCATGTGAGAGAGAAAGGAGGAGTGAGAAAGAGAAGGGCGGAAGGAGGGAGAAAGGGAATTTAAAGTATTTCAGATCTACGCATTTGAACCAAAGCACTAGGTGACAAAAAAGAACTATACATAAGGCATAATCTTATTAACTGCAATTAACAAAACAAGAAAAAGATCAGTGTAACTCCAGCTTGCAGCTAAAGGTCCTGGCCTGAGTCTCTAAGAGCATCCTGTGTGTTAATTGCTAATACAGCTCCCTTAGCTGGATGAACTGGAATGTTCAGCATTCAATTCATTCTGCTCTGTGCTGCCTCAGTGAGAATAAAGTGGCTGTGGTGAAGCACACACTTAGGGTTCCCAGGACAACCAGAAAAACATTTGTATGTGCCCTTCGTCTCCATGTATTCCTTAGGACGGGTAAACCTTATTTAAAACTGCTCTTAAGTCAAAAGCAAACCTCTGACATATATCCTAAGGCACCAAAGACTGCAGATTCCAGCTCAAAAACTTTTTACAACATAAATTCCTAGAGATTTAACTGCATGTCTCCATCAGGGCAGAGGAATTATGGCCTTAAGTGTTGGCACCGAGCGGTGATTTTCCAGGCTGGAGCTGGCAGTAAGACAGAGGATGGTGAAGAGGGCATGTGAGGCTCACCAACGGCATGTTTCCCCTCCCCCCCACCTCACACACCCTGCCTCACATCCCACCCCTCACCTCAGGAGCCTGGTATGCATCCCCTGAGAAGAACGGAATGCAGGCGGCATGAGGCTGAATAATCCTGCTGTGTCCCCAAACCCTACCGCGTTCAGAACTTTTAAAATACAGAAAACTCAAACTTAGAACTCTCAAACTCTTGACAGAATGAGCACAAACAAGATGTTCAGCAGAAGTCTGTGTTCCTGACTGAACCAAATGCTTCCTGACCATTCTCCTCACACCTCTGTTATCTAGGGACAGGCAAAGCACCATCCAAGTCCAGCATTCTCACTTGACTCTCACATTCGAGGTATCAGAATGTTCATAGTATTGACTGCAGGATGACTCCTGTTAGCGTCTATCAAGTATTAAAGGGACCGAAGAATTTAATATACTGCTCTGAGTTCTTCCTCCAAATTGCATTTTTGTCACATAATTCTATTCTGTCATTATGCTCATTCATTAAAATGATACATTTGAATAAGCTAATATGCTGACAAATATGAATACTTGTCAGAAATAGCTTATTAACTGTCTTTGGTTCACTTGCATAACTCAGCTCCCAACCCTCAGTGTTCCTGTACTATGCCTTTCTTTTCTCTTTACTTCTGGAGAGCGGGCAAATCCATCATCACAATGACAGCATCGTTGTCAGCCTCTTCACTGTATAATACAGGGTGTGTCTTCAGCTAAAATCTCATCAAACTACACAGTTATTATGGCTGAGTATGAGCTGAACGTGAGTGTTGTCTACCATACAAAAGACCCTGGGCTCAATCCCCAATACAGGAAAACAAAACAAACAAACAAGAACAACAAAAATAAAACAGCAGTTACATCTAGTACAACTAGTGGTATTTACCTCCATGGATAAACAGGATTTTGATCTAGCCCTGGTGGCAAAGGCCGATAATCCCATGTAATCACAATTTCTATGGAGGCTGAGTCAGGAGAATTAATTGCAAGTTCAAAGTCAACCTAACCTACATTAATGAGACCTCGAATTAATGAGCCAAGCAATCCATCAAATAAAGGAGCACAGCTCGCAGCTCAGTGGTAGAGTCCTTGCCTAGCATGGAAGAGGATCTGTATTTGATCTCCTGGAGTACACAACAACACAAAATTGCCCATTGCCTCTGAATGGCTTTCAGGACGAGGTTTAAGCATCTTAATTTTGCAAAAGACCTTTGGGGGATTTACTCTTGCAAGCACTCACTATCTATAATGTCCTCTGGTCTTGTTAAACTCATTAGATTTTTGAAGCTTGGTCCTAGGTGAATTAGAACTTTTTTGCGACTCTATATACGCTATGTACTAAAATTATGGTGTCTTCTCCAATTTCTTTGCTAAAACAATTAAAATTGGTTTCCACATTGGTTCTTTGTGAACCAACTCAAATTTTTTTTTCTTCAGAGGTAATTTTGCTAATAAGCTATTCCAGAACACACTGCTTTCCTTTCCAACTGGAGCTGCAATGCCTGTCCTTCGCAAAAGACCTTCCCTGTTTATTAAAGTCCCGCCCAGACTCCTGAACTGAGGATGGAGCCTCTTTTTCCAGGGAGGGTTATCAAAGAGCTTAGATATACTTTAAAACCCAAACAAAAAGGTGTTAAGGATCTCCTCAGAGAAGAAATTATTTTTTCCTTGTGATGCATATTGCAAGATACTATGTAATGGTTGAACATTAATACTCAGAAAATAAATTTCTGTCTTACAGTTTCCATATCTTTAAATGTCAGAACACCTAAAAATGGATGCCATAGGAATATCTGGCTTTTATAGGGATAGTCATTTGGCAAGAGGAAGATGTATTTGTCTTATTCTTTACATAAAAATGCATTCTAAGAGGACTAAATATTTTTTAACTTTGTAATTAAGTTGTATCGGTGATTTGGACACATGTCTATAATTCTAGCACTTGTGAGCATCAGACAGTAAAATCTTGCCTTTGAGGCCAGCCTTAGCAACACAGGGAATTCAAGAACACCTTGGGTTACATAGCATTTGGGTCCCAAAAACAAAAATATAAACAAAAGTAGGCCTTTAGTACCAGACTCGGAGAAAGAGGCAGGAGGGTCTCTGTGAGTTTGAGACCAATCTGGTTCTGGGTGAGCCAGGGCTAAGCACACACACACACACACAGTTCAGCTTCCTGCCATGCTTGAGTCTGTGTTATCAGCTTCCAGTGGCTGGAAGTCCAGAGGTGGTGGACAACTCTAAGGACATGGTGTTTCGTAGATATGACAAGACTGTGATACACATTAAACCATGGAGATCACAACATCGTGAACAAGACACATACAAGTTCAAGCCAGACAAAACCTCAGCCCAAAGAAGATGAAATGGACACAAAGTCCTACCCCTAACCAAGAAGTTATCTGTAATTGACGGCTGTGAGGAGAGGGGAAAGTAAGTTTTCTTCAGCGGTGTGACACTGGATCTATCAACCATTCCCCAGAGTAGGTCCCATGCTCAGGAGTAGTTGGAAAACACAAAGCAGACTCCAGGTTCTGTGTGTGTGCTATTTTGTTATTTGTTTGGGTTTTGTTTCATTTTGTTTTGGTCTTGGGTTTAGATTTGTTTGTTTTTAAGAAAGAGGAAGAACATGAAGTTGGGTGGGTAATAAGGCAGCAGGGATTGAGGGAACTGGAAGGAGTTGGGGGAAGAGAAAAGAATATCAAAATATACATGAATATATATATATGATCAAAAATATGTGTGAAAATATTTTTAAAGGTAAAATTAGATATAATATAACAATCGTTGATCAAAAACCTATAAACAGAACTGCTGTGATATAGTTTATGACAAAAGATTCACCTGTGCTAGTAATCATTGCAATAAAATTAAAACTACTATGAGGCATTATGCAAACCCGTTAGATCAGAGGAGCAGATTTAAAAGAAGATTGGTAATCCCAAGAGTCTGTTTAATATACACATACATATAAATATATTAAAAAAATAAAAACTAAGAACTTGGGGCTGGAGAGACAGTTCAGCAGTTCAGCATTGACTCCTCTTCCAGAAGAACATGACAGCAGCCACATGACAGCTCACAACTGTCTGTAATTCATTGGATCCAGGAGATCAATGCCCTCTTCTGTCCTCCATAGGCATGAGGCACATGTAGCTGCATGGACATATATAGAGACAAAACTCTAGCACACATTAAATAATAAATTAATTAATTTAAATTTTTTATTAAGAAAAAACAACTCAGAACCCTGAACAGTTGTGGGAAAGTTTGAAAGTATATAAAAGGGGAACTTAACACACAATCATAAAGCTTTGCTCCTAAGTAGATGCCTTAGAATGACAATTGCAGATGAAAATCATTTTTGTCATACTACTGAAACACTCTGCTTTTCCATAGTGTTTTATTTTTTTCACTTGACTTCCTGATTATATCTACCTCCCCGCTCTCCTTCTGGTCCCATCCTCCCTCCCTTTTTCCACTCTCCCTCCTCCCGTAATCCTCAGAAAAGAATTGCTCCCAGCAATAACAACGAACGCCAGCATATGAAGTCACATCAGGACTCTGAGCACATCCTCTTCCACTGAGGCTAGGCAAAGCAGCCCCACCAGTGGGTGGTGACCAGAGAGCAGACAACAGAATCCATATCAGAGACAGTCCCCACTCCCCTTACTAGGAAACCCACATGAAAACCAAGGTGTCCATCTGCTACATCTGTGTACCCATTCATGGTCCTTGGTTGATCCTTCAGTCTCCATAAGTCCCCCTGAGCCTGGGTTATTTGACTCTGTTGACCTTCTTTGTAAAGTTCTTGTCCCTTCCAGGTCCTTCTATCCTTTTCCACCCCCCTTCCACAAAGTTCCCCCAATGTTTGCCTAATGTTTGCCTAATGTTTGGCTGTGAGTCTCAGCAACTGTTTCCATCTGCTGCTGTGTGGAGCCTCTCAGAGGACAACTATGCCAGGCTCCAGTCTACAAGCACAGCAAAGTGTCATTGATAGTTACAGGGGTTGGCTCTCTCCCATGGGGTAGGTCTCAACATAGTCATTCTTTTACAACTGTGCAATGTAGTTTTGCAGCTAACACATGATATGCACACTTGCTAGAACCATAATCAATGGATGGTTACTTCTAAGGAAAGAAAAGATGAAATATGACCATAGAGGGACCCACAGAGTAATGATCATGTCACAAATTTTATCTCTTGATCTGGATATTTTTTATTCTTGTGCCCATATTCTCCTTTATCTAAATTTCTATGACTGAATTTTTTCTTAAAAATTAAAAATCAAACATTAAATAAAAAAAAAAGAAAAGAATCTGATGGTTAGATTTTCATTATCACTTTCACTACAGAGCAATAGAAATAAAAACTGCATGGTATTGGCATAGAAACAGAATAGTGGATCAATGGAACCGAATAGAAGACCCAGAAATGAACCCACACACCTATGGAAACTTGATTTTTGACAAAGAAGGCAAAACCATTC
>CM053759.1:44883373-44930652 GCA_028658305.1 Pachyuromys duprasi
TGGGAAGGTAGGGAGGTCCTGTAGAAGTGTTGGGGAAAAGATGGAAAGACCTGGGGGGGGGGGGGAAGATGACAGAAACCTCACAAGAAGACCAACAGAGACAACTAACCCAGACCCAGAGGGGTTTATAGAGAGTCATACATCAACTAAAGAGCACACATGGTCTGGTCCTAGGCCCCTGCACATATGTGGCCAATGGACTGCTTGGTCTTCATGTGGGTCACCTGGTGAGTTAGGGGTGGGGATGAGGCAGTTTCTAACATCGACTCTATTGCCTGCTTTTGGATCACTTCCCCCTGGTAGGGCTGCCTTTCGTGGCCTCAGTGGATGATCAGTTCTGATGTGACTTGATTTTCTTAGGAGTGTTGATGCAGGAGAAAGAGGGTTTCCCTTTTCTGAGGGGAAAGAGAGATGGGAAAGGGGAAGGAGACAGAGACTGTGAAGAGAGGAGGAAGGGGCACCTTTGGGATGTAAAGTAAATAAACGTAAACAAAATATTTTTAAAAATCAAACAAAGAGAATTATAGGCCAATTTCCCTCATGAACATAGATGTAAAAATACTCAATAAAATACTTGCAAACCTAATACAAAAACACAACAAAAAGAGCATTTACCCTAAGCAAGTAGACTTCATCCCAGATATGCAGCAATGGTTTGATACACAAAAATCAGTAAAGGTAATACACTATTTAATAAGACTGAAAAAAGATAAAACACATGATAATCTCATTAGTATCAGAAAAGCTTTTAAGAAAGTCCAACACCCTTTCATGATAAAAGTCCCTGAGACAGGGAATCATGAAATTTGCAGGCAAATGGTGAGATCTAGAAAAGATCATCCTGAGTGAGGTATCCCAGAAACAGAAAGACATACACAGTATATACTCACTTATAAGTGAATACTAGACCTATAAGATAGAATAAACATACTAAAATCTGTATACCTAAAGAAGCTAAACAAGAAGGAGGACCCGGGGTAAGGTGATCAATCCTTACTTAGAAAGACAAATGGGATGGACATGGGAAGCATGAGAAAACAAAAAACAGGACAGGAGCCCACCATAGAGAGCCTCTGAAAGACTCTATCTAGCAGTGTATCAAAGCAGATGCTGAGACTCATAACCAAACCTTGGGCAGTGGCAGGGAATCATATGAAAGAAGGCGGAGTTAGTATGACCTGGAGAGGACAGGAGCTCCACAAGGACCAAATATATCTGGGCTCAGGGGGCTTTTCTGAGACTGATTCACCAACCAAGAACCACATATGGCTATAACCTAGAACCCCTGCTCAGATGGAGCCCATGGCAGCTCAACATCCAAGTGGGTTTCCCTAGTAGGGGAACAGGGACTGTCTCTGACATGAACTCAATGGCTGGCTCTTTGACACCGCCCCTCAAGGGAGGAGCAGCCTAGCTAGGCCACAGAGTAGGACATTGCAGCCAGTCCTGAAGAGACCTGATAAGCTAGGGTCAGATGGATGGGGATGAGGACCTCCCCTATAAATGGACTTAAGAGAGGGTCAGGGAGTAGATGAGGGAGGGAGGGTAGGATTGGGAGGGAATGAGAGAGGGGGCTACAGCTGGGATACAAAGTAAATAAACTGTAATTAATGTAAAAAAATAAAAATTTAATTTAAATAAAGTCCTTGAGATAGTAAGGATACAAGGGACATAACAAAGGCAGTTTCCAGGAAGCCCAGAGCCAACATAAAATCAAATGGAGAGAAGCACAAAGCAATTCCACTAAAATCAGGTACAAGACAAGGTTGTCCACTTTCTCCATAGCTAGTTCATAAAGGACTTGAAGTGTTAGCCAGAGCAATAAGACAACTGGAGGAGATCAAGGGGATGAAAATTGGAAATAAAGACATGATATCTTTACTTGCAGATGGTACCATAGTATACGTAAGTGATCCTAAAAATTCCACCAGGAAATTGTACAGATGCCAAACATTTTCAGCAAAATGACTGGGTAGAAGATGAACTCAAAAAAAGGAAAAAAATCAGTAGCCCTCCTTTATACAAATGGCAAATGGACTGAGAAAGAAATCAGAAAAACAACACATTTTACAATGGCCTGAAATGATATAAAATATCTTTTGGTAACTCTAATCAAGCAACTGAAAATTTTGTATGATGAACACTTTAAGTCAAGAAATAAGTTAAAGAATATATCAGAAGAGAAAAAATACCTCTCAGGCTCATAGATTGGTAAGATTAACATTGTAAATTGGCTATCCTACCAAAGCAATATACAGATCCATTAAAATTCCAACACAATTGTTTACCAGACCTTGAAAGCACAGTTCTCAACTTCATATGGAAAAACAAAAAACCCAGAATAGCCACAACAATTAGAACTTCTGGAACTATCACCATTCCTAATTTCAAGTTGTACTACAGAACTATCATAACAAAAATCACATGATAGTGACATAAAAACAGACATTTTAATCAATGAAATCAAATCAAAGACCCAAAAGTAAATCCACACACCTATGAACACTTGATTTTTGACAAAGAAGTCAAAATTATCCAATGGAAAAAAGAAAAGCATCTTCAAAAAATGGTGCTGGTCTAAGTGGCTGTCTGAATGTAGAAGAATGCAAATAAATCCACATCTATCACCCTGTATGAAACTCAAGACCAAATAGATCAAAGATCTCAACATAAAACCAGATACACTGAACCAGAGGAGAAAGTGCGAATAGCCTTGAACACATTGACACAGAAGACAACTAAAGGTGCATATGAGCTCACAGAGACTGAAGAAGCAAGCACAAGGTCTACATGGGTCTGCACCTGGTCCTCTGCCTATGTATTACAGCTTTTCCCTTAATATTTTTATTAGACTCCTGTAAGAATGAGTAGGTCTCTGACTCTTGTGCTTGCTCTTGGAACTCTTTTCTTCCTGTTGATTTGCCGTGTCCAACTTTGATATGGTTGTTTTTGCTTTAACTTATTATATTTTCTTTTATCATGTGTGGTTGTTATCTCTTAGAAACCTGTTCTTTTCTAATGAGGGACAGAAAGGGAGTGGATCCAGAAGAGAGGAGAAGTGAGGAGGAACTGGGAGGAGTAGAATGAGGAGAAACTATAATCAGGATGTATTGTATGAGAAAAAGAATCTATTTTCAATAAAGGAAAAGAAATTAATAATGAAAGCAACTACAAGAACATCTGCTGTTTTAAATCATCATATGCTAACAATTATATGTGATGCCAATGACAAAAGGCTTCTCTCTGAGCAAGTCATATTTCTGATCCACCATTTCGGTCAGCCACACGTTCTCACTCTGTGACATTCAGATTTCTGACTAACTCTACTTCAATAAAAGATTCAGTATATGTTGCATCTAACTCAAAAGCAGCTGATGTGACTAAAATAAAATAAAAAGCACAGAATGCTAAAAATGCCCTTTCTGTACTCAGAGTCTCATATCTCAAGTAGACCTCAACACTGATGGGTACTGCACAAACGTTTCTTGTTTATTTATTTCCCAACATTAAAATGACTACATCATGACCTTTCTGCCTACTTTAGTCCACATCATTTCTGGCCAACACTCTCACTATCCTCTAAAGACTAACATTATTCACTGGGCATACAGAAGAAATCAGATGAGTAGTCCCTTATTTTCCCACCAGCAAACTATTTCCCTACCTTTTAATTCTTTCTTTCTGTTCTAATGAATTAGCTGGTCCATTTCTTCATGCTTTGCTACGCTCTATGAATTGTTCAAGAACTTGGTTTGTTACATAACCTCCTATCTTTCAGTTGGATAATTACACATAATAAAATAATGGATGGATGAATTGGCAGATGGAAAATTATTCCTTTGTTCATAATGCCTTTACAGCTACAACCTTATTTCCCTGCTTCCTTGCCAAACAAAGCACTTAACACGATATCTAGAGTTGTTCTCTCCATTTCCTCACTACCTTTCAAGAGCCTGATCTAACTGGACTTCCACCATTTCACAAAAATTGTGCTAAACAAGATGACCACAAGCTCCATCATGTCCAATCCAACATAACTTTTCCCCCAACCTTCCACAACAGTGTTGGAGAAATTTCTTTTGCTTACTATCCATTCTTGATCCAAGCATATCTCTAGAAACAACCTCTATAGTTCAATTTCAAAAATCTGTATTCTAGGTCTGGCATCAGCGTTGAACTCTGTCTAAATGACATTCGATTCTATTCTAACATATCTCAAACTAAGTGTCCCTTCCCCCACACATGTTCTTCCATAATCCTCCAGGCCAAAGCCAGATCAAACCCAAATTAGTCTCTAGTTCTTACGTAATTGCCTGTGGACTACTATGCTTACCCTGTCTGAAAATTAAAGTCTCACCATGCAGTGCTTTGAATGCAAGGTTGTTATTCTGTTGATAGGAAACCATTGAAAGAGGTCTGACAATGAGTAGTCTCTGGATGATGCATTTGCACCTGATGTAGATATCTAAAGAATAGGAAAGGAAATACAACTCTGGTCTGCCCAAGCCTCAAAAATAACTCTGCAGTCCACGTGCAACAGTTTTTTGGTATGATTTTTATATGTGCCCCTACTGTATCAATTCACCTTGATAAATTTGCATAGTAGCATCCTTTCTTCTTCCAGGAATAAGAAGTCATTCATCCGTCTGTGCTACACAGTTGATGCTGGGCAGACAGGGATGTCTCAGGTCCAGCCTGGAGCACAGTGATCCTCCGCTTTCAAAATGGAAACAAAAGCTGGCTGTAAAACAGTTACTTAGGGCAAGGCACATCCTAATGGCACTGTTTCATATAATTTGAAGTAATGTAGGGTAGGGCATAGCGTGATCTCAACAGGACTCCGAGAACAGGATCTGGCTCGCCCTGGGTATTCAATAACTGTCTTTGAATGTACAGTTGACTTAAATGTATAAATAAACTCAGAGTCACCAGTAATGCATCAGTGTAAAATTAAGGAAAGAAATCAAATTACTTCCCCCTTAGTGTCATTTAACCAAGAGCCAATCCAGGTTTTAACTCACTACTTCACTGCCCTGCATCTTCCATTCCTTCTGTGTGTTGTATGAGCCAGGGTCTGTGCATGCCTGAAGAAGGTCTTGTGAACCTGTCCTTGCGTCTGTGCCTGACACTGTGTGTTCATATGTCCCTGTCCTATGTGTCTATGGGTGGGTGTGTTTCTAACAAAGAGCTTTGCTCTGTGTTTATTGAATAGCACATAAAGCACCACGTGGGGAAGAAATGAGGGACACTTTACAGAAATCTTTAACAGAGCTTTATAAGTAATTAAATCAAACTTCAACTGACCCAGATAACAGACAGTACTACAAACATCATTGTTTAACAAGCAATATCTACATGTTTCATTCAACATTTATGGTGGCTGTTCATTTTATAAGACTCCTCTCAGCCTATTTGCTGCTTCCAGAAAATGATGTACATGGAAGGACGCATGCATTGTTTTGCATCAGGGACATGGAAGAGTACATAACTGAATATTACAATTACACACTATCTTCGATTATAAAAGTTAATTACATGGGAAATGTAAGGCAAGCAAGGTTGACTTTTACATTGTTCTTTTAAAGGCATGTTAAACAAGTGGGCTGTGCACACAGCAGGATAGCAGTCTCCAGTCTTCAGTGACCTCAAAGAATATTACTAATAGCAAAAGTTCCAGTCCCTTAGAGTATAAAAGGTATTTTTATCATAATGCATTGCCATGAGATGAATGGAGACTATATTGAAATGCCTTACCTGCATAAGTGTTTCCAAACTTTGCCTTTAAAAAAATTTCTAAACTTTATTATTAGAACCAAAACCACTTTTTAAATGGTAGAGTATTCCACCCAGTTCTCTGTAGTAAAGTTTTATTTCTTTGAGAGCAGCAGGGCTCCTATACCTCGGCATTACTGATATTTTGCTTTAGATCAAAGCTGCAGTATCCATTCCATGTCTTGAAGAATGATTGGCAATATCACTGGGTTCTACCACCCAAGGCCAGTAAACACATTGTCTTTCATTTTTGTTATTAACATTTACCTTATAATACATGATCTTTTTTAGGTCGTGGTTTAATATACTTCACTGCAATAAGACGAAATGAGAAAAAAGGGGAGGGATTGACTTGGGATGGTGTGGGGTAGAGTAGAATAAAATAAGAGTCTTGTGAGGAAAAAGCAGGTAAGGACAGGTATGCCAATAAAAACACCTCCAGTCATTGCCACATCTCGTCCCCTACAGCAAAGAAGCAGTCTTTGTTGAGAACCAGTTCTTTAAGGCGGTGTTTCTGTTCCAACCTACTAAGTACTAATTTTAGGATGTAACAGACAATGGTACCATAGATTCTTAGGTTACTCCTTTTACTTTTCCTAAATTCTACCTTATCTTGAGGTCATTTACATGCAATAAAATCAAAATCAGACTCAATGGAGAAGAATAAATAGATAGATAAATAGATAGATAGATAGATAGATAGATAGATAGATAGATAGATAGATAGATAGATAGATAGATAGACAGACAGACAGACAGACAGACAGACAGACAGACAGACAGACAGACAGATAGATAGATAGATAGATAGATAGATAGATAGATAGATAGATAGATAAATAGAACACAGTCTAAACAACAGGGAGAACAGATGGTGCAGAGAAAGTGGGTGCTTATTCTGTGACCAAGTTAAAGCTAAGTCATTCATGCAGTGTAAGCAGAACGAGAGGGAAGAAAATGAAAACCATTTCTCAAAATAAATCACTGCCTACTTCAACTACAGTGAATGCTCCTTTGTAACAAGTATTGATAGGATCAATGCATTTTAGCTGATCATATCAAATTCTCTTCTTTCTCAAACACATTCCCATCCCACCCCTTATCCCAAACCACTCCTCCTTTCCTTTAAAGCCATGTGACAAAACACCATCAGGCATTGCTGAGCTGTTCAGAAATGCTTTATCCTTTGCTGATAGAACTGATCTTTCTGTCAGTATTTCCCTGTCAACTTTTCTAACTATGGAAGTATTTAGAAATGTGTATTTGATCTTGCAACTATTTTGGGGCATACTGATTAGAAGTTCTGTGTCTCCTCCCAACCAATCTCAGCATGCAGAGACTTGGCCTGGCAATTCAGGATGCTACTCCCTCTGCTGGGTATGTGGAATGTCAAGCATGCACACAAAGCCTTTATCTGGATGCATGGCTAATGAGCAGGGTAGCTTAGAATATCGCCCTACACAGATGAGAAGGCAGTGTTAGTTAGGAAGAATTTTTTTTAAGATTTTTTCTTTTTTTTTTAATTATTTTTATTTTTATTAATTACGGTTTATTTACTTTGTATCCCCCCTATACCTCCCTCCCTCCTCCCTTCCCAATCCCATCCTCTCTCTTCCTCACCCATGCCCCTCCCCCAGTCCACTGATAAGGGAGGGCCTTCTCCCCTTCCCTCTGATCCTAGTCTATCAGGTCTCATCAGGAGTGGCTGCATTGTCTTCCTCTGTGGCCTGGTAAGGTTCCTTCCCCCTGAGGAGGAGGTGATCAAAAAGCAGCCCAATCAGTTCCTGTCAGAGACAGTCCCTGTCCCCATTACTATGGAACCCACTTGGACACTGAACTGCCATAAGCTACCTCTGTGCAGGGGTTCCAGGTCATCTCCATGAGTGGTCCTTAGCTGGAGTATCAGTCTCAGAAAAGACCCCTGTGCCCAGACTTTTTCAATTGGTTGTTCTCCTGTGAAGCTCCTGTCATCTCCAGGTCTTGCTATCTCCCACTTCTTTCATAAGATTCCCTGCACTCTGCCCAAAGTTTGGCTATGAGTCTTAGCATCTGCCTCGATACCCTGCAGGGTAGGGCCTTTCAGAGGCCCTCTGTGGTAGGCTCCTGTCCTGTTCCCTGTTTTCTCCCTCCTCTGTTGCCCATCCTCTTGGCCTTTCTGAATGGGGATTGAGCATCTTAGCCAGAGTCCTCCTTCCTGATTAGCTTCTTTAGGTGTACAGATTTTAGTATGTTTATCCTATATTATATGTTTAGTATCCACTTATGAGTGAGTATATACCCTGTGTGTCTTTCTGCTTCTGGGATACCTCACTCAGGATAATCTTAACCCATTGATTCTAAAAATCTTTTTGAAACAAGCATTAAAAAAACATGATATGTTTTTTAGAAAACATTATAATATTTAGAATTTAAATTTTCTATTAATGTATACACTACTTCATTAAAGAATTAAGCATGATTACATAACCAAGAGGCAGAAATTAGTGTTTACGTAACATCAGGTCATGGCAGGTACCAAGTGAGGTATAGCAGTTCTCTGTTGCTGTGAGAAAATATGATGACTGAAGCAACTTACAAAAGAAAGCGTTTGGGGAGCACATGGTTCCAGAGGGGCAGGAGTCCATGGTAGGAAGGCATGGCAACAAAAACAGGAAGCTGAGAGTTCCCATCTTTAACCGTGTGCACAAAACAGGAAAAAAAAAAAAAACTGCAGGCAACATGAGGTTTTGATCCCACAGGACATACTTCCTCCAGAGGGGCTATGTCCCCTAAGCCCCCCATAACCATCAACTAAGGGCAAAGTGTTCAAATGCCCAAGACACGTTGTTATTAGATTTAAGATTAAACACAACTGCCTTGAAGATTTGTTTCTTCACTTTGAACCTTTTCTTAGTTTGTCCTTAAACAATCAGTCAGAAAAACCAGGAAGGTTCAAAATGCCAAGAGTCACAAAATGCCATTGCGATAAGCATTCACAGTGAGGACATGTGTCTAAAAACAGCTTTACTTATTTCAGGAGCTTACTAAAAGTGGCTCATAAGCTAAATTTCTCAGCTAATAAGTTTTGCTGAAACATCAAATGGGTCATAGGAGAAAATCAGAACTTTTCCATTTCAGACCATTGCAACAAACTATGTTATTCTTACTGCCCACAGTCAGTCATTGTGTAGAAGCACACTGCAGAATGCACACAGTTGTAAAGAATAAAATAGTAATAGTAATAAATCCATCAGAAAAATAAGGACTCAGAATTTTTTATCATTTTTCTCTCCACCAAATACAAATATTTACACAGAAAGACACAGACATACACACACAACAAAACAAAAAAAAAACTTTGACCCTAAAAGATTATTAAAAATAAAACATAGCAACTGTATTAAGGCTGAATCTTTTTGAATGGAGATTTTCTTTTCCCCTATGTTTTCTGTTTAATTCTTTTCTAAGTAAATATCTAGAAATAAGCATTATTTTTATACAGAAAAAAGTATAAAACTATACCAAGACAACTAAAAATAGATAAATAAAACTTTATTTAAAACTTGTATCACTTTATAGGATTAATTTTAGTCGATAAATCAATTTAGGTAAGACATAACAAATAAAAAAAAAACATTGCTTTTAAACTGATGAAAAAATTGAGCACATTTTAAAATCTCCTCTGAAAGGGGGTAATTCCCTTTTGTTAAATATTTTAGCCACTACCCTACTATCTCATTAGCCAGCTGGCTTTTCTACTTCATTGCTTTTCTATCATTTCTTCAAACGTAAAATAGACATATGAATTTTCCTACCATAGAGGAAGTGAATTTAAGACACTGTTTTTGTTAGGTCCCTATCTGGTGCAGGGTGTGGCTGGCTTACCCTGACCTCCACCTAGGGGCCAGGCTTCCCCTCTCCCAGAGATCCTTTCTGCTCTCTCTCTCCCTCCTTCCTCCCTTCCCCCCCCTTGTCCCCCTTTCCTCTGCTCTCCTCTCTCTCTCTTTCTGTATCTCTCCTCTTCTTTCTGTCTATCTCTGTGTCCTCCGCAACCCAATGGCTCCCAATAAACCTGCATTTATATAATATAGTTTCGTCTTGCCATTAGTTTTATTCCAGTAATCAGTTTTGTGATCATAATATGCAAAACAATTAAAAATAAAAACCTTATTTTTAAAGCGACAATCAGCAAGACAGTTCTTCAGGTAAAAATGTTTGCCATAGTAGCCTGGCACTTTGAGTTCAAACCCCAGATCCCAAGTAAAGGTAGAAGGAAGTAACTCATGCCACAAATTGTCCTCTAGTTGCCATACTTGTGCCATGGCATGAACACACGCACGTGCATTCACACTCATGCCGTGCCTACATAAAAACATACTAATATTACATTTTTAGAAATAAAAATCAGCTATTAAGCGCACATGATATTGGATGGCTGCTAGAAATTTCTCTGTATCTCTTCATCCCTGCCTCACTCTTCTTATTACAGAGAGTGGGGAAAGCAGGAACAGGAGTCATGAGAAT
The DNA here is from genome assembly GCA_028658305.1 of Pachyuromys duprasi. Taxonomy (NCBI): domain Eukaryota; kingdom Metazoa; phylum Chordata; class Mammalia; order Rodentia; family Muridae; genus Pachyuromys; species Pachyuromys duprasi. Next base: position 44,893,649 of record CM053759.1, read on the forward strand.
CACCTCAGGGATGGACTAGTATTCGGATTACTTGTTTTAGATAGTAGGTCAACCTTGTCATCCTCAAATCCTTTTAACAGATTCATGCCACTTTTCTTTCCCAACCTCATGAAATAAGAAATTGTCAAATCTCAAGAAAAAAAAATCAGTCTTCAGGAAGGCTGTCTTGTCCTGACTAAGGAAAGTGATTTAATTGTATTAGAATCTCAAAAATAAAAGAAATATTTTTAATTTAAAAAAAGAAAGAAAATGTAGATAGGCAAGGATGGTGGCCCACACCTATGATCCCAGCATTTAGGGAGGCAGAGGCAGGTGGATCTCTGTGAGTTAGAGGCCAGCCTGCTCTACAAAGAGAGCTCAGGACAGCCAAAGCTACAAAGAAACACTGTCTTAAAAAAAAAAGTTCTCAATTTAAAGTTAAAACTAAAAAAAAATTAAAATGTCTTTTGGGGCCTGGACTTACCTTATCACAACTAAAAGAAATAACAATTTGCCACAAAGCCCATCACTTTTAAAGCTTAAATGTGGGTAGAGTGAAACACATCTGCAATTCCAGTATTTTTCTAGGAAAAAGCAGGAAGATCAGGATCAGCCTACTTCCAGAAGACCATGTCTGCAAAACCAAAATAATCATAATAATTTTAATGACCCATATTTAGTAAGGCTCCAAATTGCTATTCACGTTTTCTTATCCCCATTAGCAGACCTGGCTTGAAAATCACACCATTATGTTCTAGGGGCTATTTCTTATTCCACAAAAACCTGGGGACCAATAAGAATAAAAATGTGGACCACACAGGTACCTAGAGTCAGTTATAATAATAGGGCACACAGCGAAGATTTCCAAATGGATTTCAGAAGAGCAGAAGAACAAAGCTACTTTTCAAGCAACAAAAGTAATATAACCCATGAGAGTGAGGAAGATACTATGTGGAAAACTGAGTAGAAAAAGGCACCCTACGTGTACACCATCCCTTCTGAGGGGAGCTATAGTTACATCTTTTATTTACATTGCATGTCTGAATAGAAATAGATGGGCTATGAAGGGGGCCTAATATCACTTCTTCTACTATTTAAGAAAAAAATACAAACCAGATTCAAAGTAGTGTCTCAAAAAAAAAAAAAAAGTAAAGCCAATTATTGAAAATAACTAGCCGTGCATTCTATAACCTTGAAATTGAGCTAATGGCAATGAATTGAACCCATATTTGTGTCCAATGCATGACATAAAAATGTTTTAAAATTAGAGCTCTGTCTATCAGGGATCCTCTAAACCTGATAGTGACGGGCCAATCTAAAATTACCATTTCCAAAAACCTTAATTTGAGATAAAACTGGGAAATTAACAGCTGTTCCTCCTGGAAGGTGTTGGGGCCTCATAAGATTCCGAGCCCTAAGGAAACTTACAAGATCAGGAACAAGCTTGGAAGGAAAAAATAATAATAAAATTCACAGGCCCCTCCACAGGACAGTACAGAAAGAGAAATGAATACCTGCTTAGGAGAGGAGATTCTCCTATGAAGCACTTTGTGCAAGAAGTCCAGGGATTTGAGCTGGAGTGACGGCTCAGTGACTAAGGGCGTTTGCTGGTCCTGCAGAGGTCCTGGGTTCAATTCCCAGCATCCACATGGCAGCTTACAACCTTGTTTAACTTCAGTCCCAGGGGATCCAGTGTCCTCTTCTGTGTGCAACAAGCACATAGAGAACACATACATACATACAAGCAGAGCATTCACACACATAAAATAAAAATAGCTAAATCTTCAAATTTTTTAAATAAAAAAATTAAATAAAGAAAGAAAAGAAAATGTAAACAACTCTAGAGATGCTGTGTGAGTTGCCATCCATGTTAGGGTGGGCTTTTGGTGATGTAACTGCCTGTGAGTTACCTAAGGCCCTGTAAGCAACCCCAATAAACTCACTGTAGTTTGAATCACTTATCTACTCTATTGTCAGTGCCCTACTTCACACAACAACAAGGCACAGGGATAGATAGACTTAGTATGTGAAAATAATGTGAGTTGGGTGTGGTGTCATCCATCTCTAATCCTGACACCCAACAGGCTCATAAAGGGATCCCACATTAGAGGCCAGCCTAGACAACACAACGAGCTCAAGACTGACGTGGACTATGAGACCATATCTAAAAACAAACATGAGGATGTGACATCATAGGTCTATTTCTAATTCCTGTCTTCTTATCAACTATAAAACTTGAAAACAAGTAAGTATACTGTTCTGATGTATATACAATGAAAAATTGCATAAGAGTTATTCTTTATTAAATATAAAAGAGCAATTGATACTAATAAACAAGTCACCTAGAAATAAAGTGATTACAACAATAGTCCAAAATTTATCAACAAACGATATTGATTTTAGCTTTATCATAAAAATTAAACAGCATTACAAAGAATATTTTAAAGATATTAACAATATTTAGGTTGTAACTTTAAGAATTACAAAGCATTAGAATGAAAATGTTTAAATTGCCCAGTTACAATGAGTAAACAACATACTAGCATAGCACAGTTTATTTACATTTTACAGTTTACTTTGATTTGTTTTGAGACAGAATGTCACTGTGTAGCCCTGGCTTGCTTAAACTTATCTTTGTAAGTCTGCCTCTACTTCTCAAATGCTAGCATCAAAAACACATCATGTTTCATTCATTTAAAAAAATTTAATATATATCTAAAAACTTAAAAAATTTACATATGATTTTACTACTCAAAACTTTCTCTTAGAGGATGCTTATTGTGATACTATCTGTGTTTGTTTTACCTCTCCTACATGTCAGTGGCATACACCCAGGCCTTCATTTGTCAATGGCTTTCCTTCTGATTTCCACTTCACAAAATTCTACATCTTTTGCAACTGTTGCTGCTGTGTTCTGCATGGCATTTATATAATATGAGTAATGGTTAATTCCCAAAACTAATCATTGTGGTTGGAATACAGGCTAACAGAATGAATGTGTAAACAGGACCCAACATTCTACTACACAAGAAACACACCTCAGCATCAAAGATAAACACTACCTCAGAGTAAAGGGCGGGCAAAAGGTTTTTCAAGCAAACAGAACCAAGAAACAAGCTGGAGTAGCCATCCTAATATCTAATAAAATAAACTTTCAACAAAAATTAATTAAAAGATATGGAGAAGAACACTTCATACTTATCAAAGGACAAATCTACCAAGAGGACATCTCAATCCTGAACATCTATGTGCCCACATTTGTAAAAGAAATCATCTATCAACCCCACACATTAATAGCGCAAGACACCCTACTCTCACCAATGAACAGATTGTAAATAGAACTTTTCTTCTTCTGTTCAATTGTTATCTTGGAGGCTTACTGCCTTCGCCTACTAACCTAGGCCTAGTCCTGGAAGCTTCTAGCCTCCCTATAATCGAACTTAGGCTTAGAATGTTTCCAGCCTCTGATACTTACTGCTTAATAGGGTCACGCTTTCTTGTTCTTACTGAGCTCTGGGCTGGCTGGTTCTACTCAGCTGTTATGGGTTAAATGCTTCTCCCAGATAACTTAATCAATCTGACTTTTCTCTCAGCCTCTGAATTGCTCTACCTGGCCTCAAACTCCACCAATCTGCTCTAATCTTCTGGCTCCTTCTCATTCTTTGGCTCATTCTGTCTTCACTTGTGTTCTTCCTCTGCAACTTTTCTCTCTGTTACTATCCTGGTAAAACTACCTCTTACTCTCATTCTCTGTGTTGTTCCTTAAGTAGCTTGCTCCCCTGACCTCTGTCTTCTCCTGAGAGTTAGGCATACCCTATTCTGTCAAGTCTTTCTCTGATTCATCACTGTTTCTGTCACTCAATAGACATCACTTTCAAACATTGGTGTTTCCTTCTACAAACTAACTTTACCTTCATTGTTTGGGATTAAAGGCATGTACCACATGCCTAGATCTAAGCTTTTCTTTACCTGAAACTTGCTCTATACCAGACTGCCCTTGATCTCATATCTGCTTGCCACTGTTACCTGGATTAAAGGCATGTTTGTATTTCAGCCAGTTCATACAGACTTTGAAGGTCTTTGGATGTGATCTCTTGCCAGAACACCAATGTTCTGAATTAACATTGTTCTACAACAGATCATCAAGACAGAAACTAAACAGAATAATGAAACTAACAAATGTCATGAATCAAATGGACCTAATAAATATTTATAAAACTTTTCACCATAATAAAAAAGAATATACCTTCTTCTCAGAAAATCATGGAACCATCTCCAAAAATCAACCATACTGTTGGTCACAAAGCAAACCTCAAATAATAAAAAAAAAATTGAATTAACCCATGGTATTTTATCAGATCACCATGGTCTGAAGCTGAACATCAACAACAACAGAAACAACAAAAAGCCTACACATTCATGGAAACTGAAGAACTCGCTGCTCTATGATCACTGGGTGAGGGAAGAAATAAAGAAATTAAATATTTATTAAAATTCAATGAAAATAAAGGCACCACATAACCAAACTCATGGGACACAGTGAAAGCAGAGCTAAGAGGAAAATCCATAGCATTAAGTGTCTTCATAAAGAAATTGGAAAAATGTCATTCTAGCAACTAAACAGCTCACCTGAAAGCCCTAGGGGAAAGAAAAGAAGCAAATAGACAGCAGGAAATAATCAGACTCAGGGCTAAAATCAATACATTAGAAACAAAGAGAGTAATACAAAGAATAAATGAAACCAAGAACTTGTTCTTTGAAAAAAAATCAACAAGATAGGCAAACCCTTAGCCAAACTAACTAAAAGGCAGTGAGAAACTATCCAAATCAACAAAATCAGGTGAATAAGAGCTAGTTTATTCTGGAGCTAAGGTTGAATGACCGTGGCCAAGGAACACAGGTTTTAGGTTACCCCAAATTCCATGTTCCAGTGTGGAAGCAGTTTCATGGAGTTTTACAGATTTACAGAACAAAGAAAATCATAAATCAAGGCAAGTGTAAAATACAAAGCAAAGAGGCAGTTAGAGCAAGATGGGGGAAGCTTTTCTATGGATCCCAATGTTATCTGATGATATTCTTGGCTTTGGGCTTGGTGGAATCTAATAGTCTCCTAAGTTAATCGATTTCAAATGGGTTTTCTTTCTTAGTCACAGGATCTTAGTTATGACACAGAGGTGGGCAAGGAATAGCTAGGAATAGCTACTCATGGGGCTAACACTAGCCCAAGATAAGATAATTAGCCTCTGGCCCAGCAACATTCCAACCTCTGCAAATCACTGCAGTTCTAATCACCCAGTCAGTCTCTGTAGACACAGCTGCTTAGAGTTCAGAATTCCCTGTTGGTGAAGCAGCACATTTTGTGTCTGTGAGAAGACACTTATTGCTTCATCTCCAACCTTTGGGCAAAATTATGTTCTTGATTACTTTCATTTTAGGTATAGTAATCCTACCATGTATCAAATATAAATGTTTTATCAGATACAAAGTCTATTTAAAAAAATTTTTTTTAAGTCAGATCAGTATCATGATGGCTAATGGTTTTTATCTGATCCAGGAGATTCTTTCTTAAAACCCTTAACAGCCCTTCCTCTTTCCTAAAGACTGGTGTCCTGCCCATTAGTCAACCTATTCTACATCAGATCCTAGGAAAGAGTCTATCTATGGGAGTACCGTATGATGTTTAATAACTACCTTTACTTTTAAGGTCTTTCAGAGGGCATAGGGTCCTGAGAAAAATCTCTTGATGGCAACCCAAAAATTCCACATGTGGAGATAGAATCCCAGATCAGGCCTGGACTGACTACAAGTCTCCAAGCAGCTATAAAATGGGGACAATGGCTTCTATCTTAAGGCATGCTATGCTTTAGAGATTAAATTTCCCCTCCCCACCCCCAAAAAAAGACCAGCATTGAAGCTTGAAGATTACCAACTTTTGACTCTATTGGGAGGTGCTGGAACCTTTAAGAGATGGAGCCAAGTGGCAGGGAGTTAGGTCACTAGAGATGTACCCTTGAAAGAACCTCAGTGTCTCCTCTCCTTTATTGATGCCCAGCTGCCGTAAGGTGAGCGACCTTGCCTTTCTGTACTAAGGCATAATAAACTTCTCCTTTTAAGTGACTATTCTCATGTTTTTTTGTTTGTTTGTTTTTTGACACTGGCCGGCATGACAAGCACTGGGAATAAGGAATGGAGGGAATGTAATTGCTGCTTGGTAACAGAGCCTATTAGAATTGGTATTGAAATGAGGGTGACTATTAAAATTAATATTGAAGTGGGGAAAAGCCACCCTGTTTTCCAAAGAACATTCTTGGAAATCCCAATACCATATATCTTCCCATTTTCAAGTTGGTTAAGCCATTCATTCTTGTCACAAACTTTGTTGACACCTACATGAGTCTGACCAGTGCTGGTCTCTGATATTCAGAAAGACTGGTCTTCACTAAAAGCACCCACCAGCTCATCAAGGAAATAACAGAGTGCCACCTGCCCCAAAAGGAAGCATGGGTTTGGGTTTGTTGGAAAACACAGCACAATGAGCTCATTCTGAATGCTGGATAGTGTGGGTGTCTGGGAGGCTCCCAAGGGGAAGTCTTAGCTGAAGGAGGAGGAAGTACCCTGACAGAAGGTGGTTAATCATTAGCAGCCTGGCCTTGAAATCAAATCCCTGTCTCCAAAGCCAGTGAACTTCTTACTGTAACACAGCTTCTTTGATTAGATTCACCTAAAAAGTATTTTTCTTGGCACTGTTTTATGGAAAAATTTGTCCTAGGTGGTGACAAAGGTGAACAACTATAGCTCTTATTTCATGAGAGCAAAGAAAAATAGGTCAGCCATACAGGTGACCAATGGAAGACATTCAGAAACAGAAAGGAGCACAAAAGCAGCAGAGTGAGAATTCTGTATCAGCTTCCACCTGGCTCAGACTTAGGACCAGATACTACCAATTCTTTATACTTTATGTGGGGCAGGTGAACAGCAGGGCCACATCCACACATTCTACCCCACAGTTAAGGGCATTACTAAGGTCAAAACTAGGTAGATATTATCAACCACCTCATCTGTAAATCATAGCATGGTATCTTCCATCCTTCTTTTCCTAAGCTAGAAAGTAATCCTTTTAGTAGAAGGCAGGAATTTTATATTCTACCGTTAAAAATATTTCTACTTGCTTTACAATATTTACTGGTGGAACCCATTTGAAAGTATTTTAACATTTCCATGGCATTGTAATTGGAATTGGTTTTTAGTTTACTCTTGGGTGCTTTCTTTTTTAGACTGTTGACTGTAGTGATTGAGAATAGCACTCTGTTCTTTGCAGCAGTGTGGGAATTATTTGACCCTTAATGGCTTGATACAGCTCATCTAAACAGCCCACCAAACCCCAATGTCAGTACTCAACAGCCATGTTCCCTCTTAAGCTCTGACTCATCTTCAGAATCCTTAACGCAATCCTTCCTAAACCACCAAGCTTCTAACATGTTCACTGATTTATTTTCATTTTTTCTCCTAAAAAACTAACTTTTATTGAACTATTTTTATACATGACTTTGACACATCTCAAAAGATCATGTGTGATGCCTAATTTGTAATTTCTAAATACCCTTTACCTTTCATATTTATTTCCTCTTTGAGTTATAAGATGACTTATCACACAGTCCATGTAAGGTCAAAACTAATAGAAATTCTTCTGATGAGTGTTGAGAACTGCAATTATTCAATGGATACAACAATAAGCCAAAAGGAGTTAGTTTAACACCACATTCATTCAGCAAAGTAAAAGTAAAAAATTCTCTTCTATGACCTATGACCAGTCTAGTCCCAAGCTGTTTGTGCCAGGGAAGCTCCTATTCACAGTAAATAGTAATTGGCACAGATACTCAACAAGTGTTAAGGGGCAGGGACTCCTGTGAAAGGCCACACATCCAAGGCTGTATGCACAGCACAAATTGTACTTTATGAGTATAAAAATAAAGGGAGACACAAAGTTGGCTGGAAAGGAGACATGGGTCATATAGGAGTCAGGGACAGGGTGAATGTAATGAAAATGCATTGAACAAAATTCTCAAATAACTCAAAAAATGTGAAGTCAAGCTTAAGCAAACATACCTGTGCACTACCTCAAGTTCTGAAATAGCTAATTTAACTCTTGCCTACTGCTTTCCAGTACGACTACATTTAAAGCACTATTCTCCAAAATCCAGGCTTTTTCAGGACCCCCTGAAGAAATGAGCCACTTTAATCTGAGGAGAGGCTGTATGGCTCTCACACGGGTCAGCTCTGTTTAGCTGTACTCTGGTCCCAGAACTGTCTTTCATATTTCAGGATTTCAATCATCTTATAGAGATCAATGATCCATCTTCCCTCTTTTCCATTAGTTCTATAGCAGTTTCCATTTTTATTTCTATTATTATGTTAATTTATACTTTTCATTTTTTTTCAATAGGAGGGGAAGCAGGAACAAAGAGGTAAATATATAGAGTCAAGAAGTGATCTTAAAGAAAACTGAGATTCTTGTGTTTTACTGTTTCAAGCACAACCCAACTGACCATATTTCAAATTTGTTATCATTTTCTTGAATCTCAGGATTTGATCAAAACTGATAATTTCATATATTATGGTCATTATAATAAATTTAAGCTTTTTCATCTAAATGCAATAGTATAACATCATGAATACTTCAGAACAATAAATGGAAGTTTTTTATAACTACAAAAGATGAAATTACTAGGGACTATTCTAGCCTCTTTTAATATGTAATGTATTAATGTATTAATGTATCTCCATCCACTAATCTGACAGAAATAGCCTATTATGTAATGGTCCAAAATGAAAATTACAAAGGTCTAAACAACAGGCTATGTTAATAAAATATTTTATTTATTCACAAGTTACCTAAGTAAAAAATATAGCTTCCGTCAATGTACATTACATGTGACAGTGAAGTAAGAAGACTAAGAGCCTTGCTTCCATTAATAAAAGAGATGCGGAGAAAATTAGAAGGTGAAGCTGGGAGTGAAGAGAAAGACACGTTCTTATTTTAAGAAGTAAAGTTAACCAGCAGGATAAATCCAATACAGAATTGGAAAAGGGCAGGCCACTGCTGACTATTATTGCCGTCCATATTTTTCTCTAAAACTGTAGCTGTTAGCATCATCATAGAAATAGCTTGGGAATAAAATAAGAAAAAACAAGTTCATCTAAACTGAAGAATGAACCAAGATAAGACAATTAGCCACAAGCGTCTGAAATGAGCTGAAAGGTCAACACAGAGATCCACAGCATAAACAACACGAGCAGATGCGGAATGAAAGTGGAGCAAAGAGCGTGTCTCAGTGATGTCCGTGTTTATGGGGTCAATAAATGCATGTTGCAAAAGAGGCTGGGAAAGAGCTCTTCCAGACAGGGAGCAAATTCAATGTCCTACATGGACTCTTTGACTTCGATCTAAGACATTTATGGGGAAAGTTTTCTGATCATCGTGTACTGAGCTCAATGAGGTGTTTCAATTCTTGTAAACATTATCACTTACCTTCCTCCATTGCATGTATTGAAAAACATATTTCCTCCTTTATGTGATCCAGAGTTCTTGTTCCCCTTCAAACCAAACAGCAGTCTGCAGTCTGGTCAAGAAGCTCATTGGCACACCAAACACTTAGCATGAGCACAGCCCTGAGTCCAAACCTGAGTATATGCATTCAAACACAATTAGACAAAAGTATCTGAGTCCTGCCCAACCAGATTTACTATATGCAGTCTATTCACACTTAAAGATATAAAGGACTCCCCTGGAATCCTGCAGCTTCTCTGGACAAGGTCTTGCTGTATCAGCACGTTGGCCACCTTAGCTCTCTATAATGTGTACCATGGAGTTTCTGTTTCCATGATCAGTAGACTGTAGGAATTTGAGAATATAATTTAGGAACCTCTGAGCTGAAACTCACTAGGCTTTCATCTCTTTCATGTCAAATATATCAACTATTCTTCACAGAGAATCATGAATGGAGTCACACAGGTAGAAGAAATGAGTAACTTTATCACCTATTACTTTGTCCCTGTCTCCCAGTTGAAGAATATGACTTAATGAAAAGGTAAAAGTAATGTGTTTGTATCTCATAGTTAGGTAAACTTTGGGAAATGCAAATTATATAACTTTCCCATTAGCTTTTTTTTTTCTAACACTAGCATGGGAAAGAGAGATGCATCTTTTACCTGAGTTATAAGACAAAGATGAAAGTCATATGGGGCAGGCATGGAGTTGCAGGACCATGTATGGGCTGACCTCAATACACATGAGAAAGCCAACACAATCAGCCAGTCTTCAGCATATTCAAGATGCTTTGGTGAATCTGCCTCAACCAAAAAATGATGGTCACCCAACCAACTTATATTCTCATTGTTCACAAGTTCAAGTTGCCAGTTGAGTTAGGCCATTTGGGTTTTAATGGTCTATAAATCAGTCTTGTTGACAGCAGTTGTCCCCAACAGCTGAAATACCCAGAAAGGATAATTTTTAACAGAAGCACCTTCTGCAGACTTCAGCAGGACTTCAGCAGAACGTACATCAAATAAAAGAAAAGTTTGAAAAAGACAAGTGTTCCTGGTTCTCAAGTGGACAGTATTCTCTAGACATGAGAAATAACTTTTAAATTCTACTTATTTTATCTTTCTGTTTTTAAACATGAAGTTGGAAAGTTACCTTGAAATCTTATTTAGCGTACTTCCTAATCCTTCCCCAGTTCCCCCAGTCTTACTTATGTAACATCAACTAAGATACCTGGGGGCCAGGGGACTTTGAGAGAAAAAACTGTCCTGTGCTTCTGTGAGAAAAATGAGAAACCAGACCAGAGGATTAAATGTCTGTCCTAGAGAAGGTGAAACAGTAGTCAATCATTTACTCCCTTGTCTACATTGAGGAGGGGCAGGGGCTCCTATTATTATCAGGCATTATTAGCTTGGTCCCGGAAGCATGCTCATCGGAGTTCTCTGATGGATTGTGGGTAGCCATCAGAGTCCTGAAAACCTACAGTGACATGTGAGAGTCTAGAATACTGGATGGGAGCTGCTCATGGCTGGGAAGTTCTGAGTGCCATAATTCTAGAGACACAGGGCCAGCTAACTGACAGCCCCACCAGAGGACTTGCAGGATATGGGTTTGCTTACAGTCATGGTCAGTATTTTAATCTTTTAAAACCTATCCTATGCTAGTCAACTAGACACTTGGTATGGGGATTTAGCTCTTGTCTGATGCATGTAAGACCACCTTGAAAGTTCTGCATGTCCAAATAGAGGAAATCACCAAATTTCTAAACTGTTTAACCTGCAAAAAGAATTTGAAGGGCTTGAATCATTTCAACAGAAGTCAAGCTGACGAACACATCATCAAACAGAGAAAAGCTGGAGGCCATTGATAAGGAGTGGGAGAGCTCTAGCCCTGAGCCAGCTTGAAGCAGTTTTACAGTGGATTTAACAAGGAGAGATCTAAACAGTCAGAACAAGTTGAGCCTGACATTATAAGAAATACTCATCTTTAGAAGATACATCAAAACAATCCAATTCCAAGCAAGTGTAAGCAAAATGGCTTTCAAAACCCATCAGAATAAGGAAGAACAACTTCAGAATCACCAAAAAGGGTGCTTCATATAAAAAATTCCTATCTTCAAAGAGTAGGAAATTTTATTTCCAGTTAAATATAAAACCACTCTCATTTGATGTTAAAAAGTAGATAAAGTGCAAAAACTTTTTAATACAGAAAAATATTAATAAAAGAAACTGGTGCATATGGGACAAACTCTAAATGATGAAGTTAGATCACGCATGAGAAACTGTCATGGATTGTGTAACTTGAAAGAATCCACAATCACCTGAGAGATAGCCTTTTGGAATGCCTACAAGGGATGATCTTAGCTAGATTAACCAATGTTAGAAGAAGAGTGTCAACCATGGGCGGAACCATTCCTTTTGCAGGGACCCTGTACTGTATAAAATGAAGAAAGGGACCTGAGTACACATATTCATTCCTTGTCCTCTTCTATTTTATTGCAGATGCCTTCAAACCCTTCTTCCATCCTGCCATTCTGCCATAGTGGGTTGTGCTCTGGAACAGTGAGCCAGAATGAGCCGTTTCTTCTTTGAAGTCACAAGCATTGGCTAAACATGAGAGATAAAGCCATCTGAAGCTCAGAAAGAGGATAACCTGAACCGCAGGGCCCAAATGTTAGTGAAGGCTTGAAACTGAATGTCATGTATGTGGCAGAACCCTCTAGAAAGATGAACCCGAAGAAGTTTATTTTTTTTTTACATTTTTTTTTATTTTTTGTTATCAATCACAAGTTAGGTACTTTGCATCCCAAGCGTAGCCCCCTCCCTCATTCCCTCCCACCCTCCCCAACCCTCCCTCATCTCCTCCCCACCCGCTCCAAGTCCACCAACAGGGGAGGACCTCCTCCCCTTCCATCCAACCCCAGCTCATCCTGTCTCCTCAGGGTTGGCTGCAATGTCCTCCACTGGGATCTAGCCAGTCTGTCACTCCCTGGCATGTATGGGGGAGGGTCAAAGAGTCAGCCATCAAGTCCAAGACTGAAACAGTCCTTGTTTCCCTCACTAGGGTCTTTAGTCCTACACCGAGCTATCCTGGGTCCCATCTGAAAAGGGGTTCCAGGACACATCCACACGTGGTCCTTGGTTGTAGAAACCATCTCATACAAGACCCGAAGAAGTTTATGTGAAAACAGATGATACTGCTCAGTTAAATACAGGTTCTCTAGAAGAAGTTTGCCAAGGTTGCTAATATGTCTTCATTTGGTTTACTTTAAAATTTCTCTTAAAATTATTAAAGAAATGAAACCAAATAAACACTATAAAATAGTCACTGAAGAAGAAAAAAGAGTTGATGCACTGAAAGACCCCAAACGAAAAAGCATAATTACAATGTGACAGGATACAGTTAGAGGAGAGGCAGATACTCTAAGCCCTTGGAAAGCTGCATTGAAAAAAAGAAATGATAATAAACATCTGTAATCCCAGTATTTGGGGAACTGAGGCAGAGGGACTGCCAGAAGTTTAAGGCCATCCCATCTTGCACAGAATGTTTATAGGCTTGCCAGAACAGACCCTATCTCAAATACAGGCAGGCAGGCAAGCAAACAGACAGACAGGAAAAGGGGGTAGAAGGATAGAAAAAGAGAAGAGAGAAAGAGAGGGAAAGAGGAGAGGGAGAGGGACATGAGAGAAAATGTGTGAATTTTACCAAGTACCCAATTTGCCACGGGAAAATAATGGATAATTTTGTTGAAATTATTAACTCTATAAAAAGCTAGACATTACTAACATATATTTGAGGGATAAAAAGTAGTTTAAATGTTTCAAAACTAACTCTATTTTCCAGGAGTCCTCAGAATGGATCACAGACCTAAATGCAAAACATAAATCTATACAAAGATAATGGATGAGAACATCAGATGGTTCGGGGTTTGACAGTTTTATATAACAACAAAGTCCCAGAAGAATCTGTGGAGGCTGAGAGAAAGGAGTTTCAGACCAGTGCAGTCAACAAATACCAATAAGGTTGCCAAATTCATCAGTGTAGGTGCTTCAACAGTAGGAGGTGCTGTTCCTGATGTAGGTTGTGTTGGTGTTTCCTGAATGCCAAAAATCCTTTGAAGAAACAGCAGAACCTTTAATGTGCTGTCCTGGAATTTGCCTTGTCTGGGTCTCTTTCTTTTGAGAGTTGCTTTCTTGAACTTGTTTGCCATGTAACATAAATTACTACTTGAAATTGTTGGCACTCATGGTAATTATGGGTATAATTTTCTTGATTTTACCATGAGTCTGAAAATGTAGTCTTGGTGTCACAGAAATGTGTGTTATCTTAAAGTCATTTCATTAAAGATGAAAACTAACTTTTGGCAAAAATGAGGTAATACTAAGATGAACTTATCTGAAATTAAATTTTTCTGCTCTGCGAAAGATACAAAAGGAGAACAAAAAGAGAAGTCACAGGCTTAGAAGGAAAAATATACAAAAAGAACTGCTGCTTAAAAACATTAAAAAAACGTAAAACTCAACAGTAGGAAAATAGCCTGATTTGAGATTGGCCAAAAACAACAGAACCAAAATATCTGGGCACAGGGGTCTTTTCTGAGACTGATACTCCAACCAAGGACCATGCATGGATATAACGTAGAACTCCTGCACAGATGTAGCCCACACCAGCTCAGTATCCAAGTGGCTGGCTCTTTGATCACCTTCCCCAGATGGGGGAGCAGCTTTACAATGCCACAAAGGAAGACAATGCAGCCAGTCCTGATGAGACCTGATGGGCTAAGGTCAGATGGAAGGGGAGGAGGAACTCCCTTATGAGTGGAATGGGGGAGGGGTGCGGGAGGGCAGGTAGGATTGGGAGAGAATGAAGGAGGGGGCTACAGCTGGGATACAAAGTGAATAAACTGTAATTAATATAAAAAATTAAAAAAAAAGATTGGCCAAAAACTTTGACACCTATCCAAAAAAAAAAAAAAAAAAAAGAAAAGAAAAAAAAGAAAGAAAGAAAAAAGAAAAGCAATTGACAAAAATACATAGAAAAAAAAAAGACATCAGTGTATACCCTTTCACAGGATGCAAATGTGGACACTGAGAACATCAAGTGCTGCCAGAGTTGTAGGAAAGGCTATTCAGGACAGAAACATGATAGGTAAAGCCACTTTGCAAGACAAGTTGATGTTTTCTTATGATACTAAACATGTTCCTATAATTAAACAATCCAACCCTTGCTATTGAACCAAGGGCTTTGAAAACATGCTCGTACAAAAATTTAAACATGCTTTATTTGTGTTTGGAAAACTTGGAAGCAACCTAGATATCTTTTAGTAGTTGAATAGAGAATCGATGGAAACTTCAAATATGGAACTATTATTCTGTAATATTAAAAAAAAAACTATCAAGACATGAAAGAAACTTACTTAACTAAGTAAAAATGCTCCATATACTCTAGATGCCAAACTCTAATTAATGTAGCATTCTGGAAAAGTCAAAACTATAAAGATGGTTTAAAAAATTAAAAATACATAAAGGTCAGTATGTGCTGAAGCTACAGAGAGGAGGAAACAAATATGAGCAGAGAGGATAATTAGGGCAGTGAAAGTGAAGGTACTCTACAAAATAATGTGATGGTGGGTACTGGTCACTGTACATGTGCCTAAGCCCGCAGACTGTACACCAACAGGAATGCACCCGAATGTCAACCAAGGACTCTGGATGATAATGTGTCAATACAGGTTCATCATATGTGTCATCTGGGTGAGGTATATTGATAATGGGAAAAGGTATGAATGTGTGGGGAGAGGAAACAAAAGAGGTATTTCTTAACCCTGGTCTCAATTTTGCTATAAACCCAACTCTGCTTCTTCTTTTTTTTAAAGTCTTTTTAAAAGATAATCTTACATCACTAATAATCACTGATGTATCCAACAGGACATTTGGAAGACAAAAGAACCACCAGGAAATTCAGAGAGGAAACAGATCACCAATTCCCCTGCCCCCCACAACAAAAAAAGGGGGTGATAACTCAAGCTGACATGGCAGGGCACCTAGGACCAGTCAGGTTAGATGCAGATTCAATACATCAGTTTGTATGAAACTCTTTCAGAAGACTTGAGTCCCTGACACACCAGGCCCTCCCTACACCAGGGTGTCATTTGTCCCAATGACCTTTAAACTGGCATTTTCTTTGATTCATTCTTTCCAACTGAAAGAGGAACATGCCACCCTAGTAGTAACAACTAAAAGTAGACTTCAGGAAAACAGCAACAGTAGAAATAAAATGCAAGTGCCCCAATCATAGACAAGAAATTCATCCAATCTGCTGTTAAATGTGTTTATGAAAAAAAAAAAAGTCTGGGAAGCTTGCGAAGCACTGGCATTATGAGCTCAGCATTTAGAGTTGTACATTCACAGCACAATGTTGTCAAATCCTTTATCCAGTTATTTCGATTGACACCCTGGTATTTTTTTTAATGTGTTTAGTGTGATCATAGTACTTCAGTGATTGGGGCAACAAAATCAAGGGTTGGGAGTCTAGCCTGGCTACACAGTAAGAACAGAAAGGGGAAGGGAGAGAGAGGAGGGAAGAGTGAAGGAGGAAAGGGAAGAGAAGAGAGCAAAGGAAAGGAAGGGAAGAAATGGAGAGGAAGGAGGAGAGGAAAGAGTAAGGGACACAAAAAAAAAGAGAAGGAGGAGGCAGAGGGGGAAAATAGAAAAAAGAAGAGAAAAGAAAATAGGGGAAGAAAATATGTACAAGGTTGTCTATTGTTTATAAAGTAGTCTGTGAATATTGTTATCAAGTAGTCCAGGACTAAAACAATACATAAAATAGATTAATGCTCCCTACTTAAAATTTTTTAGTATGTTGGGGAGGGGTGGGAAGTAGTGCATCAGATTTCTTGTTGCCAATGGCCCTTTCATGTTTAAAAAGAGGAAGGGGAGAAAAACATCCCAGTGATTGACAGCTAATAAGCCTTTGAAATCTGACACGTCCTTAACCACGCCCTAGAACAGTCTGGCCTTGAATTTAGAGAGTCACCTGCCTCTGCCTCCTGAGGGCTAAGGTCAAAGGTGTGTGCCGCTACCGCCCTGCTACAGGAATGTCCTTCTAACCACATTCTCCCATCAGTTTTCCACTCCCAAAAAGCAACAGAAAGAATGGTCCCCTGATTTAGATGACACAGTCCTTACAACTACTGCACACACCTATTCCAAGTGTTTTATGTTAGCATTTTTCATTAATAAAAAAAAGAAAACTTATGTTCCTATTATTCCTAATGTTTTGGTAAAGAAGGTAATTAAGTTTCCAACGTCTTGCCTGCGTTTGGAATACATACTCCAAAGCACAGAGGCAGCAAGGGGCACAACTAACTGAAACCGCCTGCTAGCACATACACTGGTTGAATGACTAATTCCCCGAAAACACAGGTCAAGCATTGAAGCAATACATTCCTGACAAAAACACTAATTTTCTCTCTTAGCTCCTGTGCACGGAAGTTAGAGTTTAAGAAATTAATGATAACTTTTAAGTCTGAGATCATATTATAGGAAAAGGGTGATGTAGAAAGTCTTGTGAAGTCACGTGTTCACTTTGATAAAATATTTCACAAACCAAAGTTAGACAAAATAAAACAGAAAAAAGGACCCATGTCACATTTCGACTATGTGAACCTTACTAATGTTTTTTTTTTTATGTTTCAATTACCTTTCCCACTCTTTTCCTGGTTTGAAAAAAAAATTAAATCAACATTCCACAAAGGTGAGACACAGGTTCAGAGCTCTTTCAAATTAGTAACTGAAACATTTTGCCAAGTGAAAAGAAAGCACATAGTTATAACACAAAATAATTCTGTTTTTTTAAAGCATGTGTCTTGGTTCCAAATTTCTAAAGCATAAATTAGTATATATAAATATTTGAATTCATGACTAATTAATGGAGAAGATAGGCTTTATCAAGGGAGACATTTTACTCTTGATATTATCTGTGTGGTACTATTTGAAAGAGAAAAAAAAAATTTTTTTTTTCAAACCGCACTTTGGGAGAATCTATGGGGAACGGGCTCAGACATGCCTCCAGTAGAGGGCATAGCAGATTCAACATGGAAACCTAGGCTTTGTTTATCGGCCAACCTCATGCTGAGGCTTCGCCTGCCGACTTTTACAACCCACGCCATTGCTGCTTCCACCACCGCAAAATGGAAACTCTGTGTCATCTTCACGTTTAGCAATCCTATTTACCTAAAAGCCAACTGTAACAACAACAAAGTCTAAAGGGAAGTCGCCAGACAGGAAGCTTTTACTTTAAATATGCAAGTTAGTCTCTAAAGGCACCTTAACGCGCGTGCTTATTTTCGGGGGAGATAGAATCCATGGCCCCCTAGGTCCCAAGCAAGCACCCTGCCGCTAAACTCCCTCCCTGCCCAACGTCAAAACTTCTCAAGGAAAAGGTTTCCGTCTGAAGTAGGTTCTGCCTAAACTCTCAAAATCACCTGTGGTTGTAAACTCACACAAATTTATCAAGCAATCACTTTCCAAGGAGAAAAAAAAAATAATTTTGTGACTTAGTATCAATTGTCAGTCTGAAAGGGCTTGTGAAAACAAAATACTTGTATTAAGTGCAAAAAGCATCTAAGACAGTCTATCCACCAGTTGTAGGTAGGTACATGGATATTCACTTCTGTTAACATATAAAAAGGACAGAGCTTTTCTGGCTTCAAGATGTTGAAGAGGTTAAATATGAACTATTTTGCTTATTTTTCTTATTCGTTTTTTAATTATCCAGACAGCAATTTATCCTAAGTTTGACACTACAAGGCTGCATGGTCTTGATAATTAATAGAATTCACACCTTTAGAACCTAATTGATTTTTAAATTAATCCTCGTGATTTTTCTATCCTGAAAAGCTGGCTTTAGATTGCCCCGTTTACATGCGCAAATTAATGCATTTTGTTGACGTTACGAAAGGTCTTAAATGTAAGATTTGCATAGTGTCTCATGAGTCTGGCCATTAAAAAAAAGTCACAGTCCTGCTATTAGATGTGAGAAACTAGGGCTTCAGCAGGGGGAAAGTGACTGTCTCAACAGATACTTAGCAACTGCTGGTTAAACACTGACTCTGATTGCACCTGCTGACAGATAAAAGTTTCCAGGGACAACTGAGCTATAAGGGAACATCCATGTTTACGATTTTTAAGAACCAGGGTTGTACGTGAAAAATAACTCATGTTTTGTATTGTCGAGAAAGATCAAATATGTCTGCACATTACACATATTTTAAGTAGCAACACTATTTCTATTATACTTGCTTAGTAAATAAGTATTAAATCATCAGAAATTAAAATAGATGCAGGCACAATGCAGTTCTTTTGGGTTTATTAAAAATTCCATCTTACAGATTCATAAGCATGCTTTCAAGCATTTGTTATTAAAATCAAAATAGTATTTCTCTTGTAGTAAAGGCTATACCTATTTCCTTTAGCGTCTGCAGACTTTGTTCTCCAACTCAAACCTGGCGCTCAACTACCCGCAGCTTGTGGCAATGTGTTGCCTGATTCTCGGTTTTAGGAATGAGCCTTCATTTTCCTTTTAGCAGGTTTACCGTGCAACAGAATGACCGGAGCCGAACCGTACCTTTTTGTTAAATCTGTCTGCTCAGACTTTATAGGAAAACCACTTAGGTATTCCGCAGCATCATTCTGGTAACATAGGAAGCTGAATCAGCTTGTAGCTGAAGTCATGTATTAGTTCTTACAAATCAGGTCATATTGAAACCTGCGAGAGTAGAGATGGGTTTCTTCTGAGGAGATCACAGATGAAGTTTGCCCAAACTGTTTACATCTCCCCCACTCCCTTAATTTAAGCAGTTCGACATCTGCTCAATTCTAAGCCTGTTCAACTAAGAATGACTCATGAGGAAATCCTGATTCCTTACACTCTGAGAACTACAAAGGACCCGGGTGCAGCAGAACTAGATCTCAGGTTGCACTTTGTATTTCTCACTGTCACTCAGATCTGTGCTGTGCCCTTCAGGTGTCCTGGGGAACGACCCTGCGACGGAACAGCCTGCTGCAGCTTTTAAAGATCAAAATGCAGAACCTTTTAGAACAGCAGGTTTTAATAGGCACTTTCTCCCGCTTCCTCCCCGGGCAGAGTGCATTGCCTTTAAGAAATTCCAAGATGCCTGAGCAAGCGAGCCGCAGAGTCTCCGCACCTCGCCCTGCATCCCACGTTTCAGGTTCCTCTAGTAGTTGATTTCCGCCTCCTAAATAGGTGGCGGGGCTGAGCGGAGCCAGCAGGGCTCTCCCCATCCTGGCTGCAGTTGTTTAAAGTAGGTGTCCGGATGAGTCGAAAAGATTGTGAACAACAGAGAAGTTGCAAAGGTGGGGCAAAAAAAAAAAAAAAAAAAAAAGGTAAAGGTACGGCCGTGAAGGGTGCCACGGACCCGGGCACCTTCGCCACGGCTGTGGCCGCCCGAGCAGCAGCATAGCGACCTGGCTGGGTCCCCGCCCGCCGCCTCCCACCCCGTGTGCGCACGAGGCTGCCGCGCCTACGTCAACAGCGCCCTGGTTTCCAGACCCTTCGGCGGCTGCCGGGACTGCCGCAGGCCCGCGCGGCCCCGCCCCGTGCCGTCCCCGGAGGCCCAATCCGCGCGCCCCAGAGGCGTGGCCAGCGCCTCCAGGCCCCGCCCTGTGCCGCGGCCCGCCTTAAAAGGCAGCGGAGCCTGCCCGTCCTCAAACAGCTCCGGAGGCTGCGCTTGTCTGAGTATGCAAAGTGCCATGTTCCTGGCTGTCCAGCACGACTGCGTACCCATGGACAAGAGCGCAGGCAACGGCCCCAAGGTCGAGGAGAAGCGGGAGAAAATGAAGCGGACGCTGTGAGTATGCCCTCTCTCCCTAAGAGCTCCTCCTAGTCTGCCTGGCTTTCCTGCTAGGAACCTACTTACCTTGAGCAAACTCTAGTCTGCAACCTCTGCCGAAAAAGGGAAAAAAGAAAGGAGGAAGTTAGCTTGCTAAATCTGGTGGTGTGTGCTTTTTCTGTGTGAGCTCAGAGAGTTTAGGAACTGTGGGAAATGGTTAGGAAGGTGGCGGTAGATGGGCTGGTTGGCTTTTTTTGTTCTGCATTTGATCAGAATCCTGCCGCCGAATAGCACAGCGCCTATACATTGCATTGTCAGTTCTGAGTTGCTTACACAGCTGCTGGGTGGAGATGTTTGAGCTGAATGTATGAGATCCCGTTTTTAAATCATAAAGTAGGTCCCACCCAGTCACGACCGACCGTGGAATGAGTAATTTGCTCTGCAGTATCTGCTGCAGAGAAACACCGGTAGGCGGTCTTGGAGAGGAGCTAAAGAATCCATCACACAGGCACACACCTCTCTGCTCTGCCTCTGGTGTAGTCCAGACCCTCCTGCCTCTGGTGCGGAAAGAAAAGGGAAATGAGCTTGCTCAAGCCACTTCCACTGCTGTTCTCAGTCATAAAAATGTCACCAACTTACAGTTAGCCATGCAGAAAAACCGATACCTTTTTGTGGAAATTAAAAAATCTGTGCTTGTGAAAATGTAAAATACCGAAGCTGTGTTATGAAGTCCCATCCTGCTTGTAGAACTCGTTATAGTCAGATGAATGGATAAAACTATGTTCAGTCATGAGGTGCTGGGTTTAAATTGCCTGTCCGATTTGTTAGTAGCTACTGCAACTGATGATAACTTTCCTATTCAGGAATTGCCGCCTGAAGTATTTTCCTTTCTCCCCCCCCCCCCAGCTTAAAGGATTGGAAGACCCGTTTGAGCTACTTCTTGCAAAATTCCTCCACTCCTGGGAAAACCAAAACTGGCAAGAAAAGCAAACAACAGACTTTTATCAAGTAAGTTGTGAATTGTGGTAGTTACAGAGATGATTATCAAGCCAAGCCACTGAACAGGAAAGGGGAACTGTCATGTGTGGTGTAGCTCATGTGCAGAACTTCTCTTGCAGGCCTTCTCCTGAGGAAGCTCAGCTCTGGGCAGAAGCATTTGATGAACTGCTGGCCAGTAAATGTAAGTTGGCCTCGTGAATGTGCTCTCTTACCAGTATCCCAAGGGCCTAGAAATGATGTGTTCATACCACAAATAAGCAGCTTGCAGGAAGTGCATTAGACATTACCACTATTTACAGCATAAAGCCTGTTTTGTTTTGTTTTTTTCCTTTCCCTTCCCTTATTTCACCGAGTGTAATTATGGAAAAGCATGAGGTATTCACCTCAGGTGGAGAAGAAAACAGCCTAAAAATTAAAGTGACAGTTATTCATAGTTATGGTTGAGCCAGCTTTTCCATTGCATAGAATGTTTTCAAAAACCCTAGTTCCTAGTGAACTTAATGGCTGTCCTATAAAAATATTTTTTTGCGTTGACAGTGAAGTTAAGTATATTGTTGTTGCAGAATACAAGCTTAAGCATTTGCCTACTGGCATCTTAGTACTTAGCTAAATTCTGAGGATGACAGGTTGAGTGAAATCTAGGAAACTGATCATTCTGGTACTAGAAGAACAATGTGCTCTTTGGTCACTCGATTCACATTCTACATGCTTCTTCTCTTGCGCTTTCAGATGGGCTTGCTGCATTCAGGGCATTTTTAAAATCTGAGTTCTGTGAAGAAAACATTGAATTCTGGTTGGCTTGTGAAGACTTCAAAAAAACCAAATCACCCCAAAAACTGTCCTCAAAAGCAAGGAAAATATACACCGACTTCATAGAAAAGGAAGCTCCCAAGGAGGTAAGAAAACAAGTTATTCGTATTAGCATTAATTTCAACATCTTCAGCCACACTGTAGTGGAACACAAGAGTTAAATGAATGAAATTAAAGTGCAAGTGGGGAAGGCCGTGTATGGCTCTTCACCCCATCCTAACACTTATCCTTCTCCGAAACTGACAGTCATAACTGATCACAAATTATACCTTATATGTTTTATTATTAAGCATCAATTTGTGGTGTTGAATACCAAATACATCAAGTTTTGTTTTGTCCTTCCAGATAAACATAGACTTTCAAACAAAAACTCTGATTGCCCAAAATATCCAAGAGGCTACGAGTGGCTGCTTTACCACAGCTCAGAGGAGGGTCTACAGCTTGATGGAGAACAATTCTTACCCCCGTTTCTTGGAGTCAGAGTTCTACCAGGACTTGTGTAAAAAGCCACAGATCACTATGGAGCCCCATGCTACATGAGACAAGGAGCCTCAACAGAGGACATTTCATTCTGTCTCCCGAGAGGAAAGGCTGTGACCCTGCCAAAAGACTGACCTTGAATTCAGCCTGAGTGTTAGGAAAACATCGCTCAGAACTATTGATTCAAAGTTCGGTAGAGAATCAGGAAGCCTAGGAGAAGCTCTGTGTGAGAACAGCTTCCCTTGCTGTGTGAAGAACAGAGGAAGGGAACAGTGTTCGGAATGTGCTGTCCCTCACTGGGGAAAGCAGAGTGTGAGATGAAAGATACAATGGAATGTTGTTGGTCCAAACATCTAAAATCAATAGGTCTGGGATTATGTGGCCTTAGCTAGCTGGCTGTACACCCTCCCCTAATCCAGTCTGTGTTTTAGTTCTAGTTTTAATATTCCAGTACTATTAACATTAAAATGTTTACTGTGTGCAAGGGTGTTGAAGTTCTTAGGACTACAGATCATTAGTGAATTGTGTCCTGTATCACTGAAACTGAGAAGTATGTTCCCATTGTTACCTGGTGTGTGCGATGGAATGAGTGCTATTCTGTAGAAAACCAGTGTCTGTTCTGAGTGCCAAAACTGTCTTGCAGGCAGCTAAACTTTGAAGTGGTTTTTGAATACTTTGAATAAATTTATTTTGATAAATAATGTCATTGAACATTTGGAAGTCCAGATGTGATTTTGTTCTGTTTGATTTCAGTAACTGGAAATATGTCAGATACAAGTGAAAACAGACTTTCTGGTAAAGAGATATGAGCATGGCTTAATCACTGTACCTGTCCACTGAAAAATGACAGCCCTGAGAAGTGAGAATGATTGCTTTTAAGATGTTCGCTTCAAAACTATACACACGTTCCTAGAACCACTCATTGTGAAAGTCAAACGTGTTCTTTAATAAAAGAAGAAAAAAAAACATTGACCGGTGTGTTAAGGAACAGCTAAAAATGAGTACTAAGAGACCATGGTGGAAAAAAGAATCAAAGTTACTCACATGGCCAAGCAGCCTAAGAGAAGAAAGAAGTTTAGGTAAATGTGGACCTGCCTGCTTCTTATATTCTTGGGTCCACACACCCAGCATGGGCAAGACACATACCTGATTAATTGTTTCTTCTGTGATGGGTCAATACAAAAATCTCAGAGTTTTCCTGCATCTCCTGCCTTCATCTAGCTAATAATCTGTGTTACTCTAAGTGACACTGAGGAGAAAGCAAATGCATTGCTTAGGCTAAATGCAGAAATGTATTTTCCCCAAGAAAGGCCTTCATTCTGGCTAGTTTAGAGGAACTCCCTTGTGAAACAAAGTTTCAATCTCTGGGAAGGTTTTAGCAAATGGGAGGGGACAGGGGCCACGGGCCACTCTCTGCTTGAAATTGGAAGACTTGAGTCCAAGTAATGATATCCCATAGCTTCGTGACCCTTAGAATACCCATTTTTTGCCCTGGTTCCTCACTGATTCCTCTTTTGCTTATCTCACTGCCTATACACAATAAAGGGTAGTTTAGAAATGTGAAACACTGAACGATGCCTTTTTTCTTATTTTCCAAGGGAAAATGGCCTATATTATTTCAGATGCTGATTCTTTGGGACTACCCTAATTCACATCTTTAACCAGATATCTAGAACAAACACAAGTACGAGTGGGGCAACTTTGCTTTTTTCTGTATCATCAGCAGCCTGAATGGCAAATAACAGATACAGAATAAATTCTGGTTGCATACGTGGGTTCTGAATTTACGGCTTTAGCTAACAACAACAACAACAAAAAATCCTCCTTGCCACCAAGTCCTATCTACTTCACCTCACACTCTGTCCAGCTTTTCCTCAGTCCCCACTCTGATGGAAGATACCACCATGACTGCAGTTAACCCACCTTCCTCTGCTTAGCATCTCCTATACCTAGCATATTTCCTTCTTAACTCTAGGGATCTTTTCACACAAACCTGACCTTGCTTCCTGCCACTTCTGAGCCTCTGACAGGTCTCCTAAACATTAAGATGAAAGCAACATCCCTAATATAGCCTACGCCTGCAGGGCTGACTTCCTCTTACCTCCCAACCTTGTACACAATTTCCTGCGCCAGCCTCACTGCCCTTCTTTTCTTCCGTTTGCTTGAGATGCCCCTCGGCCCCAGGGACTCTCTCCTCCTAATAGTTCCTCTCTGCGCAGAGTAATTTTAGTGCTTACTCACCACTCTCCTATCGATGCAATGGCCGCTTCCCCCAGGGAAGTGGTCTCTGACCTCCTCACCAGACCACATCCCTTTGCAGATGTTATCACAGCACCAGGTTCTGCAGTTTAGGGTACCTAACAGAGGTACTTTCCTTTACTTTCAGAATTATTTATAATTTTATATTTTCCACTTAGATTATGAAAAGCACAAGTGGAGATCTTGTGCTGCTTTTCTTCTGTCTGCTGATTCCCAGCACCTGATATACAATGTGAAATTTACTAGGGATTTTCTTCTTTGGTTGTTATTTTGTTTGATTGTTTATTTGTTTGCTTGTTTATTTAAAGAAGATATCAGATTAGGATTCCCAATCTGGTCCTAAATTTTTAGGCTCAAATGACTCTCCTGTCCCAGGCTCTGGAGTAGGTGGGACTGCAGGGATATTTCATTGTACCCAGATTTTTTAAGAGGGCAAGGCTTGAAAAGTTCACTGGCTCAAATGACTGTAAGTATTTCCAGAACTTTTTCATTTGATAATCAATCAATAAATATTTTTGACTAGGCATATTCCCCATGACATTTGACCTTTGGTAGAAAGAAAAGTCAAGAACAAACATAATAAATAAATCAAAAGTTTTGACTTACAGTGCTTCTGAAAGCATAAGCTTTATTGAGATGGCATTTTCCATGTCCTCTTGTGTGGAACAAACTGAAACAGATTTCAGATTAGAAACCACATACCTCCACAAATAAGTATGACTTACTGTTCCAGTGTTCCACAGTTCAAACACTTAGGACCCACAGTCCATTTATTTTGATAATTTTCATTGTGAATGTATTTTAATGGCAAGGATGTTTCAAAATATAGTCATTTCGCAGTCAGACTGAAAAAAATAGAAAGTTGTTTTTGTCATGTGAGCAGTGTTGTCACAAGTGATTTCAATGAAATCACCCAAATTTTAATAGGAAAGGCAGGTGGGGTACTTTTGTGTTGTTTGATCATTGTATTTGATCATTTGGGGCTGGAGAGTGAGAAGAGACAGGGGCTGTGAACTTCCATCAGGAGAAGAGCCATGAATGAAAACACAGTAATTGCAGACAATGTGAAGATGAGGAGCCTGCCCTATGGTAAGCACCATTTCCCTGAATTAGCCTGAAATTGCAGCTCAAGAGTTGTTCTGGGTTATAGAGAGTATCACCAACACTGAAAGGTAAACTTTGACAGGTCTGGCTCAGATGCTTTTTGACGTATGTAGTCCCTTAATCAATGGCAGCCAGGTGAGTCTTTAGCACTTGTTGGTAATTCTTGGCTAAGGAGCAGCTTAGAGTTACTCAATGGGATGATAACAACCTAGAAGTTCTTCTGTGACCTACCAGATAAAAGAGGTAGTCTAAGGCCATAGCATGAAATAAAAGAAGGCCTGGCCTTAACCATATTGATCCATGGTGCAGCATGGGCAACAGAACAACGTTAAGGGTGCAAAGTATAGTGCAGGAGGTGGAGGGCCTTGAAAGCTAAAGGTTAAAATTTTATTATGAGAACATCAGACACCAAACCCAACTAAAATTTATGGAAATAACTCAGACAACAATACGGAGATTGAAAATACGGAAGTTTGGCAGTCAGTTAAAGACTGTAGTCTTAGGTCAGATATGAAATTCTACCTGTCTACACCAGAACATTACCAAATAATCCCATTTAGCTTATATTAAATTATGCACTTATCTATTCTGTGCAAAACCCTGATATAAGCCACAAGGCAATTGCCCTGTTCTCTAAGTGGCACCAATTAAGTAAATGATGAAATAAATCTAAAACCCAAATTACAGCCAAGTATGGTGACATGGTTAATTCTAGCCCTTAATACAATGACAGAGGAGGATCAAGAGTTCAATTGTTTGACATGAAGAAAGGGGGGAAAGAGAGAGAGAGAAAGAAGGGAGGGAGGAAAGAAAGGAAGAAAAGGGAGCATTTTTGGTTTAAATAATGTGAAAGATTTTGTAAACAGAGATGGTAACAGTCAGGAAGAAGCAATCATCTGAAACAGACACAGCAGGATTTCATCTTCGTTTTATGATGGTAATTTGGAAAATGGGTATTTTTAAAGGATACATACTTGAGATTTACTGTTATTATTTTCCCATAATTGTGTTTGTTTCTCAGTTTCTCTTTTAACCTGGCTATAACACAAATAACTGAGACTCTTTCATATTTGTTTAATAATAAGCTTCACAACACAGTAACTGAGCAGTTACTACTCTGTTCTTAATTCTCTAAGGAAATCTGGTTTCCTACAGTGTACATCCCAGAGATTCTTGCACTGGGTAGCTTCCTTGCTCCAGCTCCTATCTTCCTGTCACCTGGACCTCTGCCGGTGGCTCAATCCCCTACTTCCTCTTCTTACTCCTCCTCCTGGGGCTGGCAGAAAAGTCCAGCCTTATTCTCCACTGTTTATTGATTAGATGTAAGCTGCTTTATCGATATATCATGGGACAACTGGACAACTGGGGAGCAGTGTTTACACAACATTGAGATAAGAGATTCTCAGAATAAGAATTTCAACCAGGTATAGGGGGTACAGAAAATCAGCATTTGAATTACACAATAACTTTATGCCTACAATTTATTGTTGATTTTATTTTTGGCAAATATTTGTGAAGGGTTTGTGAGTATAGACAATGGACAAGAAGTAGATGAGATGACCCTCTGTTGTGAAAGACAGATTAAAAAGCAGAACTCGGTGACTGCATTTCATTTCCCTTTATAAAATGTTTTATACATTTTAATTAAAATAGAATCAAATCACTGTCCTCCTTCCTTTGTATCTCTGCAACATCTCTCAGGTACCCTCCCTTCAACCTTTTCCATTAACCCAGGACCAAACTTTCAAATTGATAGCCTCTTTTTCTTTAATTATTATTGTGACATGTCAGCTATGTATTTATATATGTGCACAAACATAAAAACAGTATGCTCAATCTGTTTTTGTTGTTTATGTGTGTACGGTTTCAGGGCTGACCACTTTGTATTAGCTAAGTCATAAGGAGAGGCCGGTTCCTTGAGAGAGGCTAATTTTCCCTCTCCCGGCAGTCATTAGTTGTCTGTAGTTCTTTGCCTAAGGATGGGGCCTGCAAAATCTATCCCCTTCCCTGTATTTTGATATATCTATTGTCCCAGTTTTTGTTCATGCAGCCATTTCTAGGGGAGACTGTTTGACCTAAGACTTCCTGGTATTCTGGCTCTTACAATATTTTCAGTATGTTCCTGAGCCATAAATACAGGAGCTGGGATAGAGATGACCCATTGATCTCTACATTGTGTCCACTGCAGTTTTCTGTGATGGTCCCTACTTTCTGCGAAAAGAAGGTTTTATGGTGAAAGTGTTAGCTACTCTCTGTGGATATAAGGATGAGACTTAGGATATAGTAAGGAATTATATGCTGGTCTAATAAAGTGGTGATAGCAAGTTCTTTTCTAAGGCCCATGACCTCACTAGCCCAGGAAACTTGGTAGCATTTATAGTACAAGACATGATTTCCATTCTGTTGAGTGGGCCTCAAGTCCAATTAGACATTTGCAGGTTACCATCAATATGTGAGTGACACTTATTGTACATTTACATATATCTTACCATGCTAGTGATGGCTGTTATTCATTGGTGTTGCAGCTGGGGTGGACTACTAATTCCTTCCTTCCCTTAGTAGCTAGCATAGTATTTTCTGGAACCATGGAAGCTAGGTCACAAGAGGGAGGCTTTCAGGTAACATTTCCTTATTTTTAAAACTAAATTCCAAAAGCCCATCAGCCATATGTTGTTGGTCACGATGCTTCAAGCTTTAGTACATCTTCCTTCTCAATATCCCAGATATCTCTTTTCTTCTCTTGCCATGTTGGTCACTTTTCATCACTGTAACAAAACACCTGAGGAAAACAATTCTGCTAGATAGTTTTATGATATCTTAACACATGCTAAACTCATCTGAGAGGAGTGAACCTCAATTAAAACAAATGCTTCCATAAGATCTGGTTGTATGCAAACATAGAAGGCATTTTTTTTAAATTAGTGAATGATGCAGGATGGCCCAGCCCAATGTGGGTGGTACCATCCTTGGGCTGGTATTCCTGGGTTCTATAAGAAAGCAGACTGAACAAGCCATAGAGGAGCAAGCCAGTAAGCAGCACCCCTCCATTGCTTCCCGCCTCCAGGTTCCTGCCCTGTATTGAGTTCCTGTCCCGACTTTTTTCAATGCTTGACTACAATGAGGAAGTGTTAGACAAATAAGCCCTTTCTTCCCCAACTTGCTTTTGGTCACAGTGTGTCTCATTGTAGCAATAGAAGCCCTAACGAAGAAAACAGCATAAAGGAAGAAAGATGTATTTTGCTCAGGTTTTCAGAGGTACAGTGTCTGATTGGCTAATTCCATTCTTTTTATTCCCCATAGCAAGGTATAATATCATGACAGAAGGGCAAGGTGAAAGAAAGCCTTTCATATCATAACAAGTCAGGAAATAGATGGATCAACTCATTGATTCAGTCAGGACTCCTTGTGATCTGGTCATTTCTCAGGATTGGATCTGCAATGTAGAAGCCAAACCTTCAACAAATGAGTCTGAAGGAACACCTTACCTCCAAACCATAACACATACCCTAGCCATGTGCCTGCTCAGCGTTTGTCACTCTTGCTGAATGTTCAGCGAGCTCTGGATCCTATACCATGTTCCCAATCAGTTGCTTAGAATAGTGTGTGAATAGTGGTATTCTCGCCTGATTTTTATGCTTAGAAAAACTTAAGACCTCTCTGACAAGGTAAATTCTTGGGCTGAAGGCTAAAATATTTCATAGATGTCAGTTTGATTTTTCTGACCATGTGACCTTATTTCCTGATACTGACTAGGAGCATTTAATACTCGGTTTTCTTGGGTTTTTTTCCCCCACAATAACTAGATTTTACCTAGTTATTTTACCTTGCTTACAGCCGCTTTCTCTTCCCCTAAATGTTACCTATTTTTCAAGGTACAGATGAAGTTTCTGCTCTGTGAAACCTTCCTAACAGCATGTTTGTTTTATACTCCAATGAAATGAGCAACAATAACCTCTGACCTTTTGTGCTTAATTTGAAAAGTAACTAGAATTGTCCAGATGCGAAGGATTTAGTCTGACTAACTCATGGGTTTTGGCTGAGTGATTAAATCACAAATTCTTCAATAAATATGTCTCCAATAACAAGCAATTTTATTTAAATATGATAAACTCATCTGCAAAAAATAAATTCATGAGTCTATGTATTTTTTTTTCACCTTGACGGGTCTTCCATAAGGTTTTTAATGTTTGATTCTCTCCAATCCCAAATTCATCTGTTAGTTATACAGTTTAAAAAGTGCACTGACCCATATGCAAACTTCCTGGGAATCAAATCTGAGTGTTCATTTAGCTTGAGTATACCTTAGACATGTACAGACATCATCAAAATAAAAAAAATTAAAATAAGAGAAGTATTCCAAAAGAAAGTGAAAAGAGGCTATTATTGCATGTTGACTGCTTTGCAGGCGGGGAGGAGCCCAGAGGGGCAGCTGTAGTTGCTGTTTGGTTTGGTTTTGTTTTTTCCTTCTTGTTTTGTTATTTAATGCACGTGGATTTGCAGTGCTTTAGGCCTCTTTCCAGCCTTTTTTGAATCACTCTCTCAATCTTACACTTCAGAATGTAATCTCAGGTTCTCAGCAATGGCAGCATTTTGAAACCGCTATTGAGCACTGTTAAAAATACTTCAGACACAGGACGTTGGATAGTCTGGCAAAGGTGAGCTAACAAACTTCGGCTCAGAAAAAAGTGGTATTCTTCCCTGTGATGAGGAAGCTTACGATATTGAGAGTCATTTGGCACAGACCCTCATGGAGGGGGTATCTCAGAGAAATAGACTTTAATCATTGGAACACAAAGGTCAGGACTTCAAGCTCTACTTCTTTTTAATGTGTTCAACTTGTTTCAAGTTCCACAGTCTCACAAATACTGTAAGTTTTCAAAAAGTACAACTAAAGTAATCACCATTTTAAGGGCAACATAATATAACCAGGTTAGAAATAATTTTGTTCAAGAATCATCTGAAGGCAACCATGGTTTTCTTAAAAAAAAAAAAAAAACAAAAAGGCTTGTGAGTATCCCACAGTATCAAACAATGCTAAGTAGCTGTTGGACTGATGTATTTGTCTTAACGTCACTGAACAGTTAACTCATGACTTGGTATTTGGGGTTCCATGGTGCATCTGAATTTGTTTCAGCCTGAATAGACTATTGTCTTTATCCAGTCAAGCGTGGCCGGGAAGTGTTAGGTATGGCAGCTGCATGTTTCGGCTCATGGTGGGATGTAGGGGAGGAAGAGACAACCCTCTAAATATTCCAGAGGAGTTGTGCGTAAGTAAAGTATGACTGATCAATTTTTTTGCTCCTACAACACAGAATTTGGTGACAAGAAAGAAGTATCTGTTTTGTCCCTTTTAACTGGATTACTGAGTACTCACATGAATCTTCCACCAACTATGTAGTTTGTAACATTGTCTCTCAAGCTTTAGCTTGTTTCCTCATCTAAATAAGAGTTTTGATGAACTCTAAAATTACTTATTTTTATTTTATGAATTTTGCTTTTGATTTCAAGCCTATGAACCCCTAGACACTAAGGATTTTCTCAAATGTTCATATTAAAGTTTTACCTAAATGTTAATTCCTTACATTTCATAATATGAGCCATTTGTATTGATTTTTCACCTGAAGTATGAGATAGACTTGGTTTTTTTTCTTGTTGTTGTTATTTTTATCTACAGGTGTTTAGTTATCCAGGAAGCATTTTTCTTTAAACTCTCCCCTTACAGTCTACTCTTCCCAGAAGCAAGATAGCACTCAGAAGGACAACCTCTCAGGGAGGAAACTTAGTTAAAATTGGATGCTTTAAAAGAGGTGCAGATTTAGACCATCAAGCTACAAGAGATGGAATTGTTCAGGGAGATGCTCAAGAAGGAGTATGAAAGAAGCAAGATGCCCCAGTGCTTTCCTGTGCTAACAACTGCAAGATCATAGGGCTCTGGGCATGACCTTGCCTTTGGACTAAATGAGTGTAGCTTCAGAATAAACTAAGCAGTCACTTAGAAGGCAGACGGCTGCTGTCTTTAAACAAGTGGAAGAGATCTCCACTAGGTTTAGTGCAGCTGCCAGTCTCCTGGGTGGGACAACTAACACGACTGAATTAGCTTTCTATTGCTGTGGTTTGAAGGAAGGACCCTGCCCTTTGAGGCTGCAGTCCTCCCAATCCAGCTAGCTGTTCTGAACTTGGCTTTATGGTGCAGACTCCCTCTCCCAGAAGGGCCTCCTGCTCTCTGCCTGACTTCATCTGGAGAGTGTCTGTAGACATAGATGCTCCTACCCACATTTGATATATGGCCTTTGACACAGCTCTCTGCTAGCTCTCCCTTCCGTGTGCCTATAGGAAAATTAAGTGCTGTGTTCTTGTTCACAGAATAGGAGAGTGCTATTTAAAGCAACTCAAGCACCACTGAAGTGCCTAGTTTTAACCAGTTATGTACACCTATCCTTGAAGCCCAACACCCATTCCCCAAGGGGTATATGGCCTTTGTCCTCTGGAATTAAAATTGAACTAGCTCCCTGAAGTGGGTTCTGGAGTGTCTGATCTCCATCGTACTCACTGGCCTTCCAAGCTCTGCACCTCATCTTCTGCCCCTCCTGCTTTTGTGGGCTGGTGGAAACAGACCCCCAGGCAGGAGGAGAACCATACTGTGACAAAATACCAAAACCAAAGGCAACCTGGCGAAAAGGGTCTACTTCATCTCTCAACTTAGAGTTCATCATCCAGGGAAATCAGGGAAGGGAGCTGGAGTCAAGAACTGATACAGAAGCCACTGAGGAACTTTGTTTAGGATTTGCTTGTCATGACTTGCTCATCATGCTTTCTTATAGCACCCAGAACCACCAGCCCAGGGGCTTACCACCCACACTGAGCTGAGACACAATCATCAATCAAGAAAATGTCCATCCACAGGCTTGCCCACAGGCCAACCTAGCGGGGACATCTCAGCTGAGGTTCTCTCTTCCCAAATGAGTCTACCTTGAGGCAAGCTGACATAAAACTAGCCAGCACATAACCCTTCAAATGCACTCCTGAGGGGAGATAAGCAGGCTGCAGCTGGAAGAGAGGATGTTCTCCAGGCTGTAGAAACAGTCTTAGGTTTTGAAACAGGAAAGAGAATGGATACAGAGAAAGTATCCTGGGAAAGGATCCCCGCAACCCATTACCTAGATAGAAAACACAAATTATAGGAAGAAACCATTAAAGCAAAAGGCCCTTAAGGGAAAGCCACAGCCTCACACTTCAGATAAACAAGATCAGCTGCTGCTCCCTGCAGGGCTGTCAGCTATAGCAAGAACATGGCAGCCTAGCAAAGAATGTATGTGAAGTCTGCCAAGGAACCTTCCATGATGTCTGTGCTACAAGATGACTGCCCATCACTCAAGAGGAAGGGACATGAGGATTCATAGTCCCTGTCACAGTAGATGATGAAGCAGTATTCTACCAGCCCATCCTCAGACTCAGGCTCAGGGCCTGAACCAGAGCATCACATAGGGCCACTCTCTACTTATGTTAGATGTCAGGATCCTCTAAGGACCCCATCCTTAAAAATCAAAGTGAAGCCAAATCAGGCAGAGATGGTTTAAATAAACCAGCTGCATGGAGAAAAAGATGAAGTATTCTATAAATTTTGCTCATTCTCCATACTTACTGTACAAATTCATTCTGCTAATACTTCTTTTTCTAAATTAAAAGACAGGAAGGAAGAAAGGAAAGGAGGAAGGAAAGAAGAAAGGAAAGGAGGAAAAATCAGCTCTTTCCCCTTTTCCTGCAGAAATGTCTACAGAAAGTTGAAGAGGTGAAGGGGTGGTTTTTCCAAAACTAATTATAGAATACAGTTCTTTGAATTCAGGGACCACCAAGAACGATAAACACACACACACATCAAATCATCTTCAAGTTGCTGAAAAGATACACATTGGAGGAAACATTACAAATCATGTTAAGAGAAGTTTATTAAGCACATAGGAGCTATGGTAAGAATCACAGAAGACTTGGGACTAGAAACCACACAATTAGAAAAAAAGCATGATGAAGTAGTTTATGTGTTCAAAGAATTATAAAGTATTCACATGGCTGTCTGAATTCAATAAAAATTGCTCTTCCTACAGACAAGCAAAACAGTCCTACTGGACTCGAAATGTTAACATATTCTTGTCAGAGCAAAGGTGAAGGATATGAATCAAAAGCCCAGGTCTCAGAAATGATCACAGAGGAGAAACCAATGAAGATAAAGAAAAATAACTTATTGTTCTTATTCTTAACTGACATAAGTATAAGTGCTTCTTCACAATAATAATAACAGCCATGGTGGGATGATGAAATGAAAGGAATGCTAGTGTTGCCATTGGAGATAGAAGCAAGATACCTGGAATTTCCTAACTTACACAGGCTATATATAAAAAGTAGTGTGTTGTTTTTAGATGACAAATTGGATGCTTTGTAAATGCATGTTGGAAACTCCATGGCAAAGTTAATTTTTCCAAAAGAGAAAAATCAAGCATAAAGGAGGAAATAAAACAGGATCTTCTAATGCTCATTTAAACCCACAGAAAACTGAAAGAGAAATATAAAGCAACAAACACAGGTCACAGTCAGGAAACAGGCATAAATGTGGAAGGCAATGTTGACATAGAAAATACAAGTCTTACCTCTAAAGGGATAAGAGATAGTTTATCCTGAAGCCAAGTATGAGTGACTATGATGAGGAATGCAAATTTAAGTCAGCCCAAACTTCATGTTCCACTTATTTGTTTACTGAAGTCTCTATAGTAAAAGAGCAAAGAAATTCAGACAAGCACTTTCAGATACATTGGTGGAAACACGGGAGGGTGGGTGGGTTACAACACAGCAGAGACATCTCCTCTGCAGGGCTCCCTCCCAGGCTCTCTGACAGCATTTTTAGGACTTTTGTTTGTGGAAGCTATTAGTGTTGTTAATTAGTATGTTTCAAATGGTTTCATCTGATAGTCAAAAGAATTTTATACCAGGTATAGAGGTGGGAAAGGACTGACTAATAAGGGGCTAAATGATAGTGCAAGGCAAGTTGTAATTAAGCTCTCTAGACCTGCAGCATTCCAACCTTTTCACAAACACTGGCTTTCTAATCAGTCAATCAGCTTTGCAGAAGGTAAGTTGAAAGAGCAATTTCTTTCTGGGTACTTTTGTTCATAACAGGAAAAACATCTTAATTGTAAAGAGGTCTCTGAACAACCTCCGATTTCATTCATAGAAATAATGAAAACTGAAGCTGAAATAAGTAGAAGAAAGGAAATAGCAAAGATCAGAGGAGGAATCGACGAAGAAAAAAAAGACAGAGTAACTTCAAGGAAGCAAAAAGCTTCCTGGGATCAGAGAATTGGACAAGTCCGTAAGTTAACTACGTAGAGGGGAAAAGGTGACACACTGCCAAGATCTGTATGTGGCAGCTAATAGCACCACAGTACCTACAGATACTAAAATGAAAGAAATCCAAAATTTTAACAATTCACAAACTATATAAATTCCTTCAAGAAGAAATCATCTGAAGTATTGCATCTGTTAAAAATAGATTTAATATGCAAAATCACTTCCACACGTACACTACAGGTCTGACTAGGCCTCTGGCAAGTTGCATCAAACGTCAAGGAAGAAATAATACCAAATTTGCATAAAGTCTTTCTGGCATTTTAATTTTAACTTTCAAATGCATATAATATCAGTGACACCCTAAGACCGTATAAGGCGTTCCCTTACAGTGACAAATAGCTGGAGGAAACCATTTATAAGAGGAAAGATTTGGCTTTACTCAGTTTCAGAGATTTTAATTCATCACTCTTGATGCCATTGCCTCAGGGTCTGCAATGAGTCAAGGTGTCATGGTAGGTGCTTCAGGGTTTGTGGGTGCATCAGGAAGTCACAGTAAAAGGACACTATTGAGCAAAGCCACTCATCTCCCAGGAGCCAGGAAAGAGAAAGTGACAGGAAAATGCCACAGACAAGATGCATATTTCCAGGTCACACACCCAGTAGCCCACTTCTTCCAACCAGGCTCCATCTTCTACATTTCCTTCACCTATCAATAGGCTATCCAGATTTTGAATCCATTAATAGATTAACCTATTAACCAACATAAAACCCTTAAGAACTACTCATCTCCCAAAAGTCCCATTTCTGAGTGCTACTTGCATCAGTGGCCAATCCTTTAATATATAGATCTAAACATAACAGATACTAAAACAAGAACAAATGCTTCATTAACAGGAAATGCAGAGGTGGGCATGATGGCCTGTGTCCCTAGCATACACGATGAGGAGGCTGTAGGATTAGAGGCTTGAATGAATGACCCTGGTGGCTCTTACCTGTAATCCTAGTACTTGGCAGGCTGAAGCAGAGCATTACAGCAAGGTAGGTGCCAACCTGGCCTACACAGAGAATTCTAGACAAGCCTAGAATCAGCCTACAGTAAAACACTGACGAAAGAAAATGGATGAACAAAGGGAGGAAGGGAAGAAGGAAGGAACTGAAGCAGGGAGAGAGAAAAGGAAGCAGGGAGGAAGGGAGGCAGGAAGGAGGGAGGGGGCAGGGAAAGAGAGGGGGCAGCTCATTCCTACTGGGATCAGGAGAAAAACAAGGAGATCCACTCTTGCCCTACCTGTGAGTGTTCAAATGAGAAAAGTTAAATAAAAGATACCAAACTACCTCCTGAAATTAAAATGATATTTGTCCATAGAAGAACATAGGAATTCAGTCAGTAAGGATTCAGGCTACAGCATCAAGGTTTACAAGTCAGTTTTACTGATCTATCTTAGCACCCCACTAAAAAAAATGGAAACAAAACACAGATCATAAAATACAGTGTTTTAAAGATCTAATCACTGAAAACTCCTAAGAAAATAAGTGCATAAGGAATCCATTCCTGCAAAAGGCACAGCCTAGAGTAAACATTGGAGACAACATAATTGCTAAGCTCGCAGGCCTGCCTTCTTCAGCTGAAGAAAGAGTGATGCC
>CM053759.1:44940887-44966480 GCA_028658305.1 Pachyuromys duprasi
CCCATTTGTTCATTCAAACAAGCATTGATCATACCAACCTGGGTCCTCCTTCCTGTATATCCTCTTTAGGTGTGTAGATTTCAGCTTGACCTTCCTATCCTATAGGTCTATATGAGTGAGTGTATACCATATGTTTCTTTCTGTTAAAAAATTAATTTTATTTATATATTTATTTATTACAATTTATTTACTTTGTATCCCCAATGCAGCCCCCTCCCTCATCTCCTCCTAGTCCCACCCACCTTCCCACTTCTCCTCCTATGTCCTTTCTCTAGTCCCCTGATAAGAGATGACCTCCTCCCCTTCTACCTGACCCTAGCTTATCAGGTCTCATCAAGACTGGCCACATCATCTTCCTCTGTGGCCTGGTAAGGCTGTACACCCCTCATCCCCCCTGGGAAAGGTGATCAAAGAGCCGGCCACTGAGTTCAAGTCAGAGGCAACCCCTATTAGGGAAGCCACTTGGGAACTGAGGAGCCAATGGGCTTTCTTTGAACAGAGGGTCTAGATCCTCTCCATGCATAGTCCTTAGTTGGAGAATCAGTCTCTGCAGGACCACCTGGGCCCAGGTATTTTAGCTCTGTTGTTCTCCTTGTGGAGTTCCTGTACCCCTCCAGGTCTTTCTATCTCCTTCTTATTCTGTAAGGATTCTGGCACTCTGCCCAAAGTTTGGCTATGAGTCTCAGTATCTCCTTCCATATCCTGGTGGGTAGAGTCTTTCAGAGGTACTCTATGGAAGGCTCCTGCCTTGTTCCTTGTCTGTTACTTCCAATGTCTATCCTGCTTGCCCTTCTGAATGAGGATTAAGCATTTTCCCTAAGGTTCTCCTTGTTTAGCTTCTTTAGGACTATAGATTTTAGTATGTTTAGCCTATATTATATGGCTAAAATCCACTTATAAGTGAGTATATATCATATGTGTCTTTCTGCTTCTGGGATACCTCACTCAGGATTATCTTTTCTAGTTCCCACCATTTGCCTGCAAATTTCATGATTTTCTTGCATCTAATTGCTGAGTAGTATTGCATTGTGTAAATGTACCACACTTTCTGTATCCATTCCTCTGTTGAGGGGCATTTAGGTTGTTTCCAGATTCTGGCTATTACAAATAAAGCTGCTATGAACATAGTTGAGCAAATGTCCTTATTGAATCCTGGGGCATCTTTTGGGTATATGCCTGGGAATGGTATAGCTGAATCTTGAGGTAGCACTATTCTGTGCTACCTGTTTCTCTGTGTCGCTGTGGCTGTTCTGGACCAATGTTGAACACCAGGCTGACATTGAACTCACAGAGATCCACCTGCCTCTGTGTTCCTGATTGCTGTGATCACAGGTGTGTGCCACTGTGTCCATCTGCAAATCTAAACATTCTTTAAAGCCCCCCTTTCCCTGAATGGTTCTGTTATAAATGATAAATATACAAAGACCCTGTCATGAATACTTTAATACATGTTTTACCATAATTATACTTTTGTTTTCTTTAAGGCAAAACAACTTTTTAAAAATAATCTCACACCTCCAAAATTAACAGTTTATTTTATTGTACAGATTCAATATTATATATTAGATGTATGTGCAAATTACACATATTGGTGGTGATAGGGGAATGGAGTGGCGAGTTCAGAGATGGTATCAAGGTAAAGGCCTTCTGAGCCATTCCTGGCAGATGAGTGCACTAGGGGTTGTCACCTGGTAACTCCATCATCAAAAGCCGCCATTCCCACCAGGGCGTGGAGCCCTGTGATGATGGGAGTCCCTCCCTTGCTGCCTCAGAATCCTGCTGTTAGTATTCTACTGGGATTATCCTCTCTGCCCCCAACATAATACCATGCAATCTCAGAGAAGAAATGAACAATGCTTAATACCCTGGAAAGGTTGTAGATTTGTTTCTA
Organism: Pachyuromys duprasi; assembly: GCA_028658305.1. Classification (NCBI taxonomy): domain Eukaryota; kingdom Metazoa; phylum Chordata; class Mammalia; order Rodentia; family Muridae; genus Pachyuromys; species Pachyuromys duprasi. Next base: position 44,942,779 of record CM053759.1, read on the forward strand.
AATGTATTTACTATTCACGGCGTTCTACATACTAAGCTAACACTCACAAGGAATTTAATATACAAAATCTGCCCACACTACTGTCTCACCTTTGAAATATCCAAGGGAAAAATTCAGAAAGCAATTCACTAATATTCCAGGCTTTCTTTTTTTCCATGTCATATTTATTGGTAACAACAACAAAAAAAGATTCAGCCAGGAACCTCTCCTTTACTCTGGCAGGAATTTGAGAATATGCCTTAAGAGGTACCTTCATCAGTCTTGGCCTTTTTTCCTCACTTGAACTTGTGGGTAATTTACTCTACACCCATAAATATCAATTTCTTTATCAAAAATGACTTAGATGATAAACATGGGAGTGAATCTGAAAAACTCAAAGAAAGAAAATGTTTATGAGCCACCGTGTGGCTTACTGGGAATCGAACTGAGGACCTTTAGATGAACAGCCAGTGCTCTTAGCCTCTGAGCCATCTCTCCAGGCTGAGACTCATAGCCAAACTTTGGGCAGAGGGCATGACATTTTATGAAAGAAAGGGGAGATATAAAGACCAGGAGGGTTCATGAGCTCCTAAAGGAGACCAACAGAGCGAAGAAAACTGGGCCCTGGGAGCCCTGCAGAGACTGATACTCCAACCAAGGATAACGCATGGAGAGGACCTAACCTCCCGGCTCAGATGTAGCCCATAGACTCAGTCTCCAAGTGGGTTATCTAGTAAGGGGAGCAGGAGCTGTCTCTGGCATGAATTCAGTGGCTGGCTCTTTGATCACCTCCCTCTAATGGGGGAGCAGCCTTACCAGGCCACAGGGGAAGACAATGCAACCAGTCCTGATGATACCTGATAGGCTAGGGTCAGATAGAAGCGGAGGAGGACCTCTTCTATCAGTGGACTAGGGGAGGGACATAGGGAAAGAAGAGGGAGGGAGAATGGGATTGGGGGGAGACAAGGGAGGGGGCCACAGCTGGGATACAAATTGAATAAATGGTAATAAATGATAACAACAACAACAAAAAAACATTTAATTGGGGCTGGCTTACAGCTCAGAGGTTTAGTCCATTATCATGGTGGGAAGCATGGTGGCATGAAAGCAGCCATGGTGCGGGAGAAGGAACTGAGAGGTCTGCATCCAATCCACAGGCAGCAGTAAGAGAGAGCGAGCTTCTAGGCCTGACTGGAGCTTCTGAAACCTGAAAGACCACACTCCAGTCACACACTTCCTCCAACAAAGCCACACCTACTTTAGCAACCCACACCTCCTGAGAGAGCCGCTCCCTGTGAGCCTATGGGGCCCACCATGCCCACCCACACAGGACAATTTGGATTTGTGATCAGTGCTGAGGTTGGATCTGAAGCATTTTTCAGAAGATGCTGGTATTGAAGCCACAGGGTGCAGGAGCTTGTCCATGCATGGTGCAGGTGCAAAGTAGAGGGTCAGGCAAGAAGGAGAAGCCAGGAAGAAGCCAGGAAGAAGCAGAACGGAGAAAGCAGGAAACCTCAGAGGTGGGAGTCTGAAGTAAAGACCATGCATGCTTCGAGAATGAGGCTATGATCCTCTTTGTCAAACAACAGGCAGGTTATAAACAACAGGCAGACTTGAAGATCAAGGCTCATTAGAAACTCCAAGATGGCTACTGCCCTTCATATTATTGAAAAATTCCAGTTTTGCTCAGAAACAATATTTTGGTGTAGACCAATAATACAAAAGTCCAGTGAGTGCTTTTTTTCTTACTTGTAGAGCTTTCTTCTCTTGTGTCTGGGTGTTCCCTTATAACCGTGGCTCTGTAGACAGTGAAGGCCAACTAAAGAACAGAAAAAGCATTAAGTGGACTAGTTTCCAGTGCACAAAACAGCTTTAGAAAGACAAAAGCCATGGCTAAACGAACAATGATGCTTTGATGCACTTAGAAAAATACTGTTTAATGAAGTAGCCTGTCAACTGTGTACCTTTCCCGTACAATGAACTGACAATAAATTCCTATGCTGGCACACAAGTAGCTGGGCAGTGTAATGTCGGAAACTTCATTATGTATTTATTCACTAAAGATTTGAGCAAGTGGTTTCTAACCTTTTCGGTGTTACAACAGCCTTTGTCTCTGATTTGTTTTTTGTTTTTTGTCATCTGTGACACTCTGCCCTTTCTCGTAAAGGCTATAATGGCAGAATTTGGCTGTTTGAATTAAACATAATTTTGTTTTGAATATTCTCACATTTCTGAAGGTTCCTGGTCCTAGATGCGGCATTGTAAGACCACACAAGGGAATAGCTGGGCCAAAAGGAAAAACAAGTGTACAATGGTGCTGGGAATTCATTTCAACTTGAGAGCATTTCTGAGGAATTGGTGTCATTTTAAAGTCACTTTGAAGCCTGGTCTTTTGATGAAAGCTTCTGGAACATGAATGGATGCAGAGCGATGTCTACACAGTTATTTGTATTGGGCTTCTCTTTTCTGAATTCAAAGTCTACAGCAGGCTCCTGGTTCTTCTTCCAGCACCAGCCAATTCCTCTCTTTCCACTGTTGTCTGCGTTCCAGCAGGTTTTCTTGAAAACCATCTCTTTTCTGCCTCAGGCTCTTTGGAAAGGATGCTCTTCTTCTTTGATTATACGTGTAAGGTACACAGCATGCAATGAACAGCTGGACTTTTCCAGGATTGTATGAGCTGAGCTGGGACCCTTCAGAGAGGTCCGCATACCTGAAGACATTCTGCATGGTGCCATGGAATGAGACCTGCTTCTCTCTGTGGGGGTGCAAAGCACACTTAGCCATCATCACAGCCTTGTGATGGCTACTGATCATGCCAGGGAGAACTGCCACAGTATCATGGTAAGGCATTTCTTCTGCCAAGCAGAGAGCACTGTTTTCGTTGAAGCCACTTCTCGTATGGACTCTAACACATTCTAAATATTGATAAATAAACGTTTTGGCCCAGTCATGTGCAGTACCTCAACTTGCTCATGCCTCACTTCCTTCCTTATTCAGTCTCTTTTTGCAATCTTCAGTTATGACCAGCCATTTTCCAGCATTCACATTTTTGCCTTTCTCCATCTGTATTTGTTTTCTAGACCAAATATTCATAGATTTTGTGGCTTAAGACAAACCTATATGTCATCATATAGTTGACAAGAGTCAGGAGTTCAAACATTTCTTAGCTAAATCTCATTAGGTTTTACAAGTCTGCATCAACTAGAATTTTGGAGTTGGTAGCAGAATGTATGCATCTGTAGGCTTAACTGATTTATTTCTAGAGGGCATGGCACTGGAGCTGAGAGCTTCACATCCTGATCCACAGGCAGAGAGAGAGAGAGAGAGAGAGAGAGAGAGAGAGAGAGAGAGAGAAAGAGAGAGACTGGACCTGGTGGTTGGGCTTTTAAAAACTCAAAGCCCACCCCTAGAGACACATCTCCAACAAGGCCATACCCACTCCAACAAAGCCAATCTTCCTAATCTTTTTGAAACAGTTCCACTAACTAGGGACAACATTCAAACATTTGAGCCTGTGAGGGTCAGTCTCACTCAAACCACCACAATAATGTCAATGTTTCACCTGTCAAGAAATGAGTTACATTAAAAGCATATGTAACTGACATTAAAAAAAATGGGCTGGCAGAAAGGCAAAGCAGATTAACATCAGAAGAAGAAAACAGGAAACAAGCTAGGAGCCTGTCACAGAGGGCCCCTGAAAGGCTCTGCCCTGCACAATATCAAAGCAGATGTTGAGACTTATGGCCAAATGTTGGGCAGAGTGCATGGAATCTTACGAAAGAAGTGGGAAATAGCAAGATAGGGAGAGGACAGGAGCTCTACAAGGAGAGCAACAGAACCAAACAATCTGAACACAGGGGTCTTTCCCGAGACTGATACTCCAACCAAGTACCATGGATGGAGAAAACCTAGAACATGGCCCATGGCAGTTCAGTATCCAAGTGGGTTCCATAGTAATGGGAACAGGGACTGTCTCTGACATGAACTGATTGGCCTGCTCTTTGATCACCTCCTCCTGATGGGGGAGCAGCCTTACCAGGCCACAGAGGAAGACAATGCAACCACTCCTGATGAGACCTGATAGGCTAGGTTCAGAAGGAAGGAGAGGAAGACCTCCCCTATCAGTGAACTTGGGGAGGGGCATGTGTGGAGAAGGAGGAGGGAAGGTGGAATTGGGAGGGGAGGAGGGGGGGTTTATGGGGGGATACAAAATGAATAAAGTATAATTAATAAAAAACAAAAATAAAAAGTCGATTCATTTTTGTGTCAAGAACTGAAAGTATGGATGAACATTTGTTGAAGACTTCTGTATTTTTCATAGTGCTTTGAAAATCTAATAAAATTTTTGTATAGTTAAAAAAAATGGGCTGGTTAACTGATGTCAGAACAGGTATCAAACCTGCAGGTACTGTGGGCATCTGGGCCACCATCATCTTAGATGGAGACCTGGGTAACTCTTATGTATGTGTGTATGTATGTATATGTTTGTATGTATGTATTTATTTAATCACTTTAGAGCTTGATACCAGCCCCTCCCTCCTCTCTTCCCTGACCCACCCTCACATCTCCCCCCCCCTTTCCCCTCTACTCTTTTCCTCTCTCCTTTTTCCCAGGGAAGGGGAGGCACCCAACAGGTACCAACCCATGCTGGCACCTCAAGTTGCAGCAGGATTAAACACATCCTTTCCCACTGAGGCCAGAGAGGGCAGCCCAGCTTGTTCAAAGGGATCCAAAGGCAGACAGCAGAGTCAGAGACACCCCCCATTCCAATTGTTAAGGGACCCACATGAAGAACAAGCTGCTCATCTGCTACATATGTGGTGGGGGGGGGGGTCTAGGTCCAGCCCATGCTTGCTCTTTGGTTGGTGGCTCAGTCTTTGTGAGCTCCCTTGGGCCTGACCTGGGAGGGTTTTGACACACAGCATTGTGTGTCTTCAGGTTTCTCTGCTCCCTGAACAATGGCACACAGGCTTCCTGTGTGGATGTACTTATGGTAATGTAACCCACTACTTTAATTCACTTGTGAAGCAATCTCAATGGGAAACACTGTTCACTAATAGCTTTTTGCTTGAGCGATAACCAAAACAAGGCAGAGTTATAGTAAATATAATGATGTAAAAGAATTGAAGTGGTGCACATCTGTAATCCTAGCACTCAGGAAGGCAGAGGCAAGGGGATCTTTGTGAGTTCGAGGCCAGCTTGGTCTTCAAAGCAAGTCCAGGACAGCCAAGACTATACAGAGAAACCCTGTTTTGAAAAGGAAAACATCTCCCCCCACACACACACACCCAAAAGAAAAACAGTTGAAATATTTCTCAAAATCCTGAGACACTGGAGAAATAGAGAGATTTAGAGAGAAGGTAAAATATAATATCATTTAGTTAAATATGTTTCAAAGGAATCTTTAAATACATATTCATATATATTTCTAGACACTATTATTGTTAGAAGTTTATTTCTTTCATACACAGTAGAGTTATTGTTCTATAGTAATTTTGTCAGCTCACAAAAATGGATAAATTTAAGTTGTACAGTATTGTCTTCTATTATGATAGTGACAGATGGTATTTAAAAGTGAAAGCCCCTGTGTGTGTCTAAGTACTGTAGAGGTTCTTTTTAAAATTTTAATAACTGAAAATGAGTCATGGAAATTTTTTTAATTGCTCTAAGAATCCCGACTTTTTTTCTAACCTGAATCTGACCCTTCAGTAACCTTTCTATTTTACATTTTACTTGGGTTTATGTGAATACAGTGGCATTGCTGTGTTAATATGCACAGCATGCTAGGATGCCATGTTCATATCCACAGACTTGTTACAGGAAATTCAAGTTGCAGATCGTGTTTACTCATGAGGATGTGACCACTGTCTACACCAGGTCTGCTTATACACTGAGGGCATTGGAATCTTGTAAGGCTTTTGGGGGGCCGGTTATATGAAATAGGCATAAAGGAGAGCATGAAGTATCATGCTCTTTAGGTATTATTAGGATGAAAATGGGGACAAAAGTTCAGACTTGTGGCAAATACTTAGTGTTAGAATTTGGAACAAATTTTGTAAGGTACAGGAATTCAGCCCAAGGATTGCATGAACTTGTAGAAAAAATGACTTCCCTAGGGATAGAATGTGAAGTCCCAGGGTGCATGATATTTCTGGAGTCACTGCAGCACACTCTGGGCAGGACTAACTCTGAGTTGGATGATTGTGGAAGATGACATTTCACATCACTTCTGTTTCTATTTATATTCTAGGACAGACGCTCTTGACCTTTTCTGAGTCTTGGACTTTTTTTTTTTTTGAGAATCTAATAAAAAGGTATCAGTTTTCTTTCCCCCAAACAAGTGAACACATGATGCCATCTCTTCCTGTAAGCGATATTAAACACACAGACGAAGAGAGCAGGCCTGGAGAAGAACCTAGTCTCCAAGGATCCACATTTGAAAGCTATAATATCAGGTTACTGTTTGCTTGCAGAAGGCTTGAATAATTAAAGCATAACCAGCAAGCCAAAGGTTTGCATTTTGCTACAAAAAATGCCATTTCTCTTTGAACTCATTTAAACACAGCATACACGTCTTCATTTATTTTAATGTGTTCTGTAACCAATGATCAAAAATAAGAATAGGTTAAATATTTACTAATTTGAAGAGCTTTTGAAAGTTATAGCTTGAAATTTACCTTAATTTAAGAGCTATTTACAGAATAGTTGATGATGAATTACCCATCTGTCTTGTTATTTGTCTCTTCTGAGAGTACAATATTTGGCAGAGTATTTATTTATAATCACTTTATAAGGGACCAAGCTCAGCTTCAGAGAAGTCAACTGGCTGGCCACAGAACACAGAGAGACGTATGTATTGGATGCAGACTCAGACAAAACTTCATCTAATTCCTTATTCTGGTTTGTGACTTCAAGGACCTTAGTATATAACTCAGTTTACTCTTTTGAAAAGCAAGTTGGTAGCCATGTCAACCTTCAGGGTGGTGTTACCAACCTTTGCTGTTTATGTCCTTCTTACACATCTGCATGGCGTTTCATGGCTTTGTCCTGAGACAGTATGAGTTAAGTGCTCAGCACAAAGGCTAGATCAAAGTAAGTAACCGATGATTTAAAAGATCATGCTGAAACCAAGGCAGAACCCAATACTTTAGACTGTGTTTAATAAAATGTCTTCTGGGAATGATAGTTTTAACAAAAGGAATGAATTAATTTTAATAACATTTAATTTTTGCATTAGTCCAGTGCTTAGATATTGTTATTTTGTCATTTTGGAAAGTCATTTAACTGCTCATTTTGGTTACTTAGAGTCTGCAACAAAATATCACAACCTGCAGTGGCACAATCCAGTCCTGCATTCTGTTCCTGGCTTCTGTAGGTCGGGATTTCAGTGGGGCACTGAGGAGAAAGTTCATCTCTGCTCCATTGAGTTACACTCCATTGAGGGATGGAATTTCAGAGACTCAGACATTTAGGACCTACGCTACTGGGTTTCTTCGGTTTCTCTCTTCAGCTTTATGTGACCTGTGCATGTGCTCTTTCTCCTATGGCAGTTTTAAGGAGCCAAACGTCTTACATGTCAGCAAGGAGTTCCTAAGCTATATGTCCTGGGAGAGTGTCTGCTGAAGCTGCACCCCCTTCCGAACCTCGGCTCAGCAGGTGCACAGCACTGTTCTATATTCAAGAGGCTGCCTGTCATCAGGAGTGGTTAATTTGATTCCCTTTTCTGGGAAAGTTTGAAGATCAGCATGTTCTCTAATCCTCATAATAATTTTTTTACTAATTAATATCATGTTTGACTTAGAAGTAAATACTTACTGGGGGTATGGATGGGAAGCAGCTGTACAAAGAGAAAATTACTTCATCTGTCCTCAGATGAGGTCACAGTCAAGTTGGGAAGATAATACTTCTGTACAGAAAGATAAGCAAGTGTATGTTTTACGCAAAAAGACCCGAATGACAAAATGTGCTTCCAAAAATTCCACCAACATGTTGTCACCAATGGTGTCTACATTTCCATTTCCTTATCAGAGCACTTAGAGACTGGGAAGCCCGTTGCTGCTTCCTGGGTGCTGCCTTAAGCAGCAAGCCTCGTAAACGTGGATGACTGGCTTTAACTTATTGATTTCTTAAAGCTGATCACTGTGTATACTGGATGTCCTGATAGTGGCTATAGGAAATGCAGAGGTAATTTATCATGTATGTAATAAGCTAGTACATCTACATCTATATTAACAATTACTGCGCACAGTATATGTATTCCTCTATATGGTGTTCCTTGTCATGTGAAAGCAAAATTTAAGACAAATATAAAGTAATGTGTGAGTACTGTGAATGTGTAATTTATAAACAGTTACAGCTCTAAAGATACATACACACATATAAAACAGTTGTGTGTCCAGTAGTTGTCTACATTGACAGATGTCCTTTGGGGTGATGGTCATGCACTGTCTTCAAGGTGTCCGACAGGGTAGGTTACTTATCTTCACTAAATAGCTATGTTTAGAGAATAATGGGTTTGAACTGTATCCTTTACAAGGAGCCGTCAGACTCTAGAAAAGCCTTGCGTTGTCTACTTTTGTGTTTAGCTTCGCTTTACAAACACGTGTCCAAACACATGTGTTCAGATTGTTTGTTCTTTTTCTAACTTTTATTGAAAGTCTATGGTTTAAATTCTTGAACTTAGTAAGAAAATCTTTTAGTTAAAAAAAAACTTTGAATGCTCTGTAAAGCAAAAAGAGAGAAGCCTTTTAATAACCCCATAGTAAACCCAGAACTTATATATTAAAAATGGCATCATATGTGTATCTAGAAAATCATAGCACCTTGCCTTCTGTGTTCTAATCATTTTTAAAGTGTTTAATTTGCTAGAATTTTGATTTTTATCTGTCTCCTGGGCTTTTCTGTTCTTGCCCTTTTAAGGGCCTTCACTGGCCTGTCTCAGAACTTCTGGGCCCCAGCCCAAACCGCTTTGATGGGTAAACAGTATATTCCCATATAAGAGGGATGAGACTGAATCTTAGCAGGCAGCAGTGCTTGTAAAACTATCTATTAGGGACAGGCAATATGCACTTCAGGAAAATTAGTGAGTCATAGTCTGTTTAGTAGGCTGATGTTCCTTATGTCTGGACAAAAGGAGTCTGTCTAGGTTTTTGAGAAGAAGAGCAAAATGTAATTCATAGTACGGCCTTATTTAGTCTTCAATCTTGTATCGTTAGCAACGTAAGGCACATACAAGGCCTGAGATTAGAAATCTAGTAAGAGTCAAGAGCAGAGGGGAAGATGACTTGCCCTCTCTTCTGTGGCCTCCACCCCATGCTAGCAGCATTAGAAATGCCTAGGCAACTGCCCTGGGATGTGGAATGCATCTTGATGTTGCAGTTGTAGTATCCTGGGGAGTCTATGGCATGCAGGAAGGTGGAAGTTGGGAGCTACCAGGCCCAAGGGCACCATGTGCCTGGAATTGTCATGTAGCCCTGGAACCTATGAGGGTCAGCACTCACCTCCTGACTATCCCTTAGTACAGTGATCACAACATTAAGCTATGACAATAAGCTATGACAGATTGTGAGAAATTATGGAGGAAGGAAATACACTTACACATTTGAGGGTACTTTTAAAACTGGCTTCTCCATAAATTCGGTAGTCTGTGGTCTTTTTTACTACTCTATAATCATCTTAATCTCCCCCTAAACATTCCAGTCTTATATTGAAGCCAGAGCATTCTTTTCTTTTTCCTGTGGGCTCTTGCAGTGTCAGCAGCGGGGAAAGGTTGCTTTGGTGACATGGTGGGACAGCCTCATTTCAACAATGTGAGAGTATTCTTTGCTCTCCATTGTTTATCATAATTACTCTGGCTCCACAGATATGGGATGGGCATATGCTGCTGAGGAGCTTAATCCCACAGAACCCTTCTAGGTGGTGTAGTCTCAGGACCTGGCGACCATTTTGGCTGCCCTCTAGTTGGTAGTTTCACACCGTTACCATCTGAAGTAGGTGGAGCCTGTGGGCTGACCAAGTCTCCACTGTGGACTCAACTTTGGCACCTTCCACACTGTGTCCTCTAAGAGAAGGTTTGACCTCCCTCTCCTGTGGGAATTCTGTACTGTGCTCTAGTTCATCTGTGGCAGACTGACCATTCTGATAATTCAGAGGACAACCAGTCAGAGACAGGGTCCTATTACCACCATCTCCTAGATATCAAGAACTTCAGAATGGGGCAAAGAGCTAGCTTAGTGATCAAAGACTTCGCTGCTATTTCAGATGCTGGACTTTGGCTCCCAGCTTTCCATGTTGGCAGCTCACAACCACCTGCAACTCCAGCTCCAGGGGCATGCCACTGTCTGAGTTCCATGAGCACCTGCCCACATGTGTCACATGCACACGCTCACATACATAAACACACACACCTAAATAAAACACAAAAATCAAATCTTTAAAGTCTTCTCTAAACAACAATAGCAACAGCAACAAAACCTCAAAAGTAAATTTCTTCTTAAATTTAGTTAGGCTTTTAAGATAGAGATTAATCACAGATGCTTTTCATGGAAGAAGATGACCCCTCCTGTGAACACCCCATTTCCCCCTCCACACCACATAGTTTTGGGGGGCATTGAGACTTTTTTTATCTTTCTTGTAGATAAAAGCTATAAAGCCATATGTTTTCATATTGTGACCAGGGGAATAACAGGAGTTTATCTACAAGAGCTGAACTGTCTTTGAGCTTAAGTGTAATATTTCTGCTTTCAAGAAAATAGTAGCTCCTTGGCAATGCCAGCAATCATTTGGTAATCTCTCAAGACAGGAACATATCTTAACTAGAAGTATCTAAAAAAATCCTGATACCAACATTAAGATAGATTATTTTGAAAGCTAAATGCAATAAATATCCCAGTCAATAAATATCCCTTAACAAACAAATATTTGCTTAATTTCTATTCTGTGCTTAGTGTGGCTGATGATTCTGTGGCAGCGGTTCTCAGCCTTACTAATGCTGTGACCCTTTAATACAGTTCCTCATGTTGTGATGACCCCACAATCATAAAATTATTTTTATTGATACATTATAACTATAATTTTGCTGCTGTTATGAATCACAATGTAAATATTTTTAGAGGTGGAGGTTTGTCAAAGGGGTCACGACCCACAGGTTAAGAACAGATTCTGTGTAAAACATAGCCCTTTCAAGGGAGTTAAATTGAAAGATCATATACATATAGATTCCAGGGACAGGAGTTAGAGAGAAGGAACAAATGGATAAATCCTCCAGGTATAGAAGACAGGTAAGGAACACATACGTAAAGACACCAAGGACAGAACTTAGAGACAAGGGTCACATATGTATAGACACCAAGGACAAGGGTTAGAGAGAAGGGACACACATAAAAATACCACAGACAATACCTTATAACATGAGGGTGGTGCTCACAGTTGATTTCAGCCACCAGGGCTGTATGAAGTTGGATGGAGAACAGTTTTCTGGGGAGATGTAAGGGTGGAATACAGAGAACACAGCAAGCCTTGAAGGGTGGTGACAATTCAGAGAAGTTGTATGAAGAAGGTATGCTTTTCAGAGGGAGAATAGTTAAATAAGTAGAGTACAGAGCATCTGCTGTGTTTGAGAAACATGCCAAAACAGCCACTTTACACAGACGATTCTAACACTTTCTCCTTCAGGAACTCCCAATCCATTCCCTCTAGTTTGTCACACTCTGGGAGCCGTTCCTTTTCAGTAGGAACACAGTGATCAGAGGCATTTGTGAAGGGACAGCGTGCCAGACTCTGGGGCATGATTTCAGGCCCCAGACTCTTCAATCATGCACAATAGCAGGACTGAACAGAAGGGCTAAATTGCCTTCACCATCACCTGACAGCTAATCAACTTTTCAGACATGCACAGACCCAAAGACAAATATTAATTTTCAGATACATGTAATTCAGTTAAGAAATACAATTATTTCCCCAAACCAAATAATGTATTTTTCGATGACTTCTCTAGAAGCAGAGCTTGTGCCAGGAGCTGAGGTGCCTGTAATCTACTGAGAAGGGAATCACTGAGGTGAAAAAGTATCGTAGAGAGCAATGGACTTGGGGAAGGACGTGGTCATGCCAGTGAGGTCTATACCTGGTCTGACTCAAGGGAGGAGGGTAAGACAATGGAGCTGGACACTGGGAAAACTGCAGTGCAGCGTTCCCACCTCAGGAGGCTGTAGGTTTTGAAGTTGGTGAGAGATATGAGTTGTAGCCTCTAGTGAGAAGAAAGGGGAGACAAAGCTCATAGGCTGGATTCCAGTCAGCAGAATGCTTGGAAAAGAGAAGCTGTTATGAGCCTGTGGCCACCAATAGTCTTGGCAGGCGACAGTGAGGGCATAGACTCAGTTAAATGGATCTAGGCACCACTAGGCAAACACACTGTAGAGTCTGCTATATACCAGTATATGGATATATTCATTATTGTGCAGTTCTCTGCTATTCCCCATCTTCATTCAACTACTTGTGTTCAGATCAAGCATGATCTGCACACACACACACACACACACACACACACACACACACACACGAAAACAGGGCCAGGGCCCATCGCAAAGTCTTCTCATGGTTATACATAGAAGCCAAAGCTTGGCATATATTTTTCTTTGCTGTAGGCTGGTGACTCTCCAAGATGGGCAGGGTGTCCCCACACCATACTTAAGGGCCAAGAATTGAGTGCAAGTAGGCTTCCTGTTTTTTTATTATCAATGAAAGTAACAACAGCTACTCTAGCCAAGGACCATTCATGGAACTAGCCTAGAATCCCTGCACAGATGTAGCCCATGGCAGTTCCGTATCCAAGTAGATTCCCTAGTAAGGAAAACAGGGACTGTCTCTGATAAGAACTCAGTGGCTGGCTCTTTGATCACCTCCCCCTGAGTGGGGAACAGTATTACCGGGCCACAGAGGAAGACAATGCAGCCAGTTCGGTTGAGATCTGATAGACTAGGATCAGAAGGAAGGAAAAGAAGACCTGCCCTATTGGTGGACTCGGGGAGGGGCATGGGTGAGGAGGGGGAGGGATGGTAGGATTGGGAGGGGAGGAGGGAGGGAGCTGCAGGGGGCATGTAGGGTAAATAAACTGTAATTAATAAAAATTAAAATTAAAAAAGAAAGTAACATCAGCTTTAAACTTGTAGCATCTATGAATTTCAGTATTTTGCAAGTTGATTCATACTGAACTAGTTTATATTAAATAGTATCAGATGAGCATACTTCCTCGTTAAGTAGAAAAACAAACCAGTGACAAATCTATCTTAGATCCTCGATGCAACTACAAAGGCTTTAATAAGTGTAAAAATAAATGGAATAATACAGTTTTAGCTTCCTATGAATTACGATAAGGATAATGTGGAACTAATGTGAGGAAGTGAGAAAAATAAGAAGGAATAATTCCAGATGTCAGGACCTCTCCTGAAAACAGCAGTTTTCATTAAGAGTAAAGAAACATTAAGAGTAAAGAAAAACACTTTGCTCAAAATTGATCCATGTTTCTTTTGTGTGGTGTGTGGCTATGTGCGAGAGTGGGTGCATGTACCTGCTTTCACACATGGGGCTACATAAGGACTTTGTGTGTCTTGCTCCATGACAGTGAATTTTAATACCTGGAGACAGGGTCTTCTGTTGAGGTGGTCCCAGCTGTCCTCCTGTTTCCTCTCCATGAGGACTAGGTTACAGGCACGTGGAGGCTTCATACAAGCATTTTTACCCACTGAGCCTCTCTAGTCCCCGATTCCACAATTTTATTTGACTTATTTTTAGAACTTTATACACATGGGCATACAAAAGAAGGATTATAGGGTACCGGCAATTTTGTAATCTTTTCAAAAAACTCGTAATAAACATTTTCATGTGTTACAAGCTTCTCCTTCCAGCCCCCCCCCACTCCCCATAAAATACTCCTTGGGATGTAGCCTTTTATTTTTTAAATGTGGTATAATATGTTTAGTTAATCTATAAAATACTTATTTATTCCCAGTGCAGTGACATTCTGATTTCAATTTTGTTCAGGAACAAAGTACTGTGACTAAACCCTGTACATAGTGACAAAGCTGCCTTTATCGTTGGTTGAAATCCTGAACTCTGTCCGGAGCACATTTGCCAAGTGGTCGTTTCTTAAGAGCATGATTCGTGTGATAGGAACCTATGACATTTAAAAATACGATTTTATTTTCAAATGTATTAAAAATATGTATATCTGCAATGGAATTTTCCACTCTAAGACTTCTAAAGTTAAGGAAATTGGTATAATCTTATTTCCACAGTGAAATTAAAGCAATGCCACAATAAAGGCATTATACTAAGCAGTGAGTGACTCCAAGAAAATGACTTTTAATTAAAAAAAAACACAAAAAAATGACAGTTAATCACCAGCTTTGTTTGTAAGTCATTTGTTACTAAGAAAGCTTGGGAAAGACTTAGAGCAGAATGTCAATACAAAGCCCGCTATTGTTCAGGCTTTCCGAGGTTCGAGTCAGGTGTTCCTGGGCTCATGTTCCAGCCGGTGGGTAGCTCCCAAGTTCTTACTCATGAAAGGAGGAGAGAGTCCTATGGTTTCATGTGTCCCAAGGATAACAATTCTAAGAAAAACATGTAAAAATTCACGTGAAGATAAACTCAGGCTTGTGTGTATTGTATTTTTTGAGATTTTCAGAACTAAGATATACATACACACACACAATGTACACACCACACATATGCAAACAATGGAACACACACACACTTGTGCACATCACACTCTCTCACACATACCCCCACACACATACAAACACCCTATACAAGCATACAACAAACACACACAATACACATCATACACAACACACATATATACACCCTGCAGAAACACATGCTATACACACACACCACAACACACCACACATACACAATATACAGAGACACACATCATATACATACAACACACAAACACACCATACATATACATGTATGTATATACACAAAATATATATACACAGCACACATATATATACACATAACACACATATGCCCACATATACAGCCCACAGAAACACACGACACACACATATATACAATATATATGCCGCACAAATACACAACACATATGCATATATACACACAGTATACACAACACACACCTGCACATACACATATGCTTGGGGTTAATACAAAGCAAAATATTGAAACCTTTTCAAAACTCTATTTTTAAACTTATACATATCACCATGTGTTGGATTTCGCCTTTGTGTATATTGGGGTTTGACATAAAGTGAGGGATTAAATTAGAACTTACAAGAAAGTCATAAACTGTCAGTACTAAATACTGCTTTGTGTACTCAATCCAACCCTGCATTTTCTAAACAGGAATCCCAGTCTCAAGAGGTTAAGTGACTTGTCTGGTATGGAGTAAACAGCCAAGGACAGAGTTGAAGTTTATGCCAGATCATTTAATATCAGAATCCCATGTTTTTCATTCAACTACTAATCTACACAAAGGTCACCTGTGAAGTTCATAAATTTACGATTCTACAAATGAAGCCCTATAATGTGAACGCTGTAAGATCAACTTTTTTAAGGTTGTCCCAAATTGGCAGTTAGCTCACCAGATCTGAATGCTCCTTTAAAAACAAAAAGCCTGTTTTAGTTTCATCCTTTGAGAATAAATTCAAACCCTGGTCTATCTTTCCCAAATCTCCATCTGTCTGCTCTCAGACTCACTCTTGTGGATAAAAGCATTGCTAAAAATAGTAACACAGAAAAGATGAGACGAAAAGTAACACTGGGGGAGCCAACTGTGGCCGGGCAGCCTGTGCTGTTTACTAGATCCAGATCTTAAAATAGGCGCGGGATAATCTGTGGACACAGCCTTATTTTGAAATGAAATATAGTCTTTCAAACAGCAGTTGTCCTTGAGGATGATGTTAATTCAAATTTGCAACAAGTTACTTTGTAGATGGCACAGCATGACAGCAGATAAACTTGCAAGGGACACCCTCGCTGGACTCATTTGACTGGAAGCCAAGGTTTCCATAGCGTCATAGCCTGCGGACAGTGCCAGAGTGTTCTTCAGAGGTAGCAAGATAGGAGGCGGGGAGAAGATCCTCTGATCCCAATCATTATCTCTGATGTAGATGTTGGGAGGATTATGTGGTAATAGCAGGTAGAATCAACAGTTCAACAGGGGATACAACACGGTCTTGAAAAATAGCAGCAGCCTGAGAACCAGACCTCTGGGGGTGAAGGGTGGAGTATTCTCTGCTTCATAGTTTTCCTCCCTGCCCCCGCCCCCTGATTCTTCTCCCTGTCTTGCTTTCATGAGTGTGACGTGTACAAGTCCTTGGAGGGATGTGTGTGTGTGTGTGTGTGTGTGTGTGCTGCATACTCGAATATAGAAGCCAGATGTTACCTAACATCTTCCTCAATCACTTGCCATATTATCTTTTGAGATGGAGTCTCTCAGCGAACCTAGAGCTCAGGATTTATCTACGCTTCCTGGCCAACGAGCTCCAGGGATCTGTCTTCTGCCCCAAGCAGGCAGCATGAGGGTTCCATGTACTCATCACCATGCATGGCTTCCTACACGGGTGCTAGAGATGAGAGAGGAAGTCCTAATGCTTGAGCAGCAGCGCTTACTGACTGGGCCATCTCTCCAGGTGGACATGGGCTTTACTCTTTGAAGCTCCCGGACAAGTCTCTTGGAGGGTGAGAAATAATTACATTTTTTTAACACTAAATGTTTGAGTCTGAGTATTTCTCTCACTCAGTCAGAGGCCTGGGCTGTTAGTTACTTAAGTGAACTGTTACTTTAGCCACCCAACATTTCTAAAGGAGAACTGACCTCTGGTTCTTACAATTTACAGTGCTCGGGCCAGAGGTCAGTATGTGGAATTTCTGTGGAGGGCTGTGTAAGTCTTTTCAGCTTAGCTGGCCTCGCAGTCTGTTGTGAGCATTCACCTCTGTTGCGGGGAGAAGCTTCTACAAACCGATGAGTTTGCTGTTCTCTGCTTGCCAAGAGGGAGCAAGAGAAATCCAGGGTTTGCAACCCCTGCTGCAGAACATGGGCCTGTTTCAGACCTGCCCCATGCGGTGCTTTTTTTCAGGTTACTCAGGTAGACATTTGAGGATTATCTTTGATTTCTTTCTCCTTTTATTTCTTATAGTTCATCAGTAGCCAGAGTCATAGATTCCAGTTTTTCAATGCCTTCCTGTCATCTCCTCATGAAGTAGTGTTTTGGACCAACCTTAACAAACAAGCAAGCAAGCTTCAACCCATCTATGTCACACCTTTTCACAATGCATGCTCCCTTAACAGTACAGGCCATTGCCAGAATTGGACTTGGTTTATGTGTTGGCAAATGGCAAATGTATTGACTCCTACAGCGGGCTATGAACTCCTGAGGGTAAGAATTTTTGTTCCTCCTTTCTTCTGCTTTTTCTCCCCACTCTTCTTTCTTTTCTTTAGCAAACTTGGAGTTTATTAAGGAGTGTATTGTGGGATGTATTTACCCATGACAGTACTACAAGTCCCGAGTGGGTGTGTCAGGCCTCTTAACAATCCACTCTCTTCTGGAGATGCTAACTCTTTCCCTGTCCCCCAGCACATCCATAACAGAGATTTTGGAGTCATTAAATCAGTCAAGGGGCATCAGGGAAAAGATGCTACACTTAAAGAAGACAAAGAAGGATTTACTTAAACAGGGAGTTTTAGAGGTTATGTGCGGGTGTAGGAAAAGGAGTAACACAGCACTGTTCTAAGCTCAAGGCTTCTACGGGATTGGCTTGTCACAAGAACCTAAAAAGCGAGTGGCTTACAGAGGTATGCTCCATGACAGGAAAGAGAAGGAGCCAATCAGTGGCAGCCTCTAGGATGAGAATGGAAGAGAAAATGTTCTTAACACAGCCTCACCTCACCTCACACCTCCTTCTGTGACTCAGAACCAAGCCAGGCAGCTTGCAGGAGGCAGAGGAGTCAGTCCAGTTGGCATAACCCACAGAGAACAAAGGTTTGGAGGGTAGACACAGCATGTGGTGCTGTTTTTCCTTTGGGTCCTCAGTATCCACTCCTGTTTTCAGGAAATCCTCGTCTCTACCCCAGGAACACAGAAAGCCCACCAGCCGCTGAGCCATGAGGGGTTGGTGCCAAGTCTTTCACACTCATGCCCAAACTGAAAACAAGAATGGTCACTGGGACACTTAGTAAGGTAGCAGGGAACAAAAGAAGGGGAAATAATACAAAGAGCAGCTGCCATCTCTTATTTGTAAGTGGATATGGCATAACTTGATCAATAGGCTTTCTTTTTTGTGTGCACCTGAATGCGTGCGTGCGTGTGTGTGTGTGTGTGTGTGTGTGTGTGTGAATTGTGTGGGCATGCATGTGAAGGCCAGAGGACAACCTTAGGCATCATTCCACCTCTTCTTGAGACAGAATCTCTCTGGCCTGAAACTTGTGAAGTACGCTAGCTGGCCAGTGGTTCTCAGGGCTCTCCCTGCTAGGTGGACCTCCCTAACATGTAAACATACGATTACAGGGAGGCAGCACCACAGCTTGCTTTGCTGTCGTTGCTTATAAACTCAGGCCCCCATGCTTGCGAGAAGAGCACTGAACCAGCTGATCAGTTACCCCATCCCAGGGTTCTTCCTTTTCTTTTTTCTTTTCTTTTTCCTACACATTCTATTTCTGTCTCTTTATCTTTTTGCCAGCACTATTGTTGGACAGGGATTCTCTCCTGGTAACATAAACTAAACTTTCATTCTTCTAAGATCCTAAAATAAACAAACAAATCAATCTCAGCCTCTTAATATGAGTGTCTGTTTCCTGGGGTCAGTTTTGGGACTATTAATAGATGCAGCAGGACACACGTGGCAACTCAAATGTAATTCAAGTAGCAGCTAATAAAGAGACTATCATCAAGAGTCGAAGAGCCAAGCTATAGCTTCTGAACTCCCCAGAATACTCAAATAGGGCATACCTTAGGTATAGCAAGGAAAGATTTATTCCTATAATCTGGTATTCATGAAAACCATGCTTCTAGAACTATTTATTGGATGGAGAAACAGAGTCATCCTGAAATGATGCAGGAGAGCAAGATTTGGGTCTTGTGACCTTATCTAACTCCCTGCTTTCACCCTGATGTTGTTGAAGTCTTCACCTGACTAATCTATAAAAGAACAAGATGAGGGAAAGCCTGTTGGTGTGGTCATACACAGTAGCTTCTTTTGTTGTTGTTTAGAGAAAGAGTCCTAAGATGGCCTGGAACTCACTGTGTAGCTAAGGGGCTAGGCCAACCTTGAACTTACAACACTCCTGTTCTGGTGTGCTGGGATGACAAATGTAAGCTGGGACACTTGACTATCATAAGAGCTTCTTAAGGGTAGAGGACTTGTAAAGAAAGGTGAGAGAGTATCTCGAAGGACAAATAAAAGATTTCTGGGGCTTTGATAGTTCCCAAACACAAGTCAAATAATTCTCCTTCTTCTCCTCCTTCTTTTCCTCTTCTCTCCTTCTCTTCCCCCTCCTCCTTAATATCTCCTTCTCCTCCTCCTCTTCTTCTCCTTTTCATTCTCCTCCTTCTCCTCTTCCTTCCTCTCTCCTTCTTCTCCTCCTCTTCTTTTTCTTCTTCTCTCTCTCCCCATCTCTTCTTTCCTACTCCCCGCCTTTTAAACATAGTCTCACTCTGAGGCCCAGGCTGGCCTTGGACTCACATCTATCCTCCTATTGCTTACACTCATGTGGCCCTAGTTAGTCTTGACAGAATTTCTCTCTCTATTCAATCTGCGCTATCTCTTTGCTCCTTATAAAGTTACCTTGCTTCTTTTGTGAATCTGTGTGAATCCTTGTCTCAAATTCTTTGCATAAGAAGCCAAGAACCTAAAATGTCCTAAAGTGCCCAGACACTGTGCACCATTAATATTCATTCTCAGGATATACTCATACGATTCAAACAAAATTCCATCTTTGATGACTCACCATTATTGACAAAGTAAAATTTGAACTAGTTTAACCAATACTTAAATACTCCTTCAATCTTTTCTCATCTTATCTACCCCACCTTGATTTTTGTGTCTCTTTGCCACCTGTGTTGTGTTAAGTTTGTTTTCCTTTGTAACTCATACCAGTAAACAATTCTACTTCATCTATTTTTATAACTCCATTTAAAATTCTCTCTCTCTGTAAAAGGCATGTTCAATTGTACTTTCTTTTGAGAACTACTTCTTTGGTTCATTAGCTCATTTACTATTTGGATGCTTTAGTTTTTGCAGAAATACAAATGTCAAAAAGGACATCCTTAGCCATCAAGAAAATGCAAACTAAAAATTGCTTTGGTATGCCATCTAACTTCAGTTAGAATATCTATCATCAAGAAAATTAATGGCAACAAATGCTAGTGAGGATTTAGGGCTGATGGCAATATAAACTTTATGCAGCCACTATAGAATTCAGGAAGGAGGTCCCTCAAAAAAAAAAAGAAGCTGAATTTGAAACTTAAATATGACAGAGCTAAATTACTTTGGGCTGTATAAACAAGGAAGTTTTAAATGAACATATCATTCATTGCACACCCATGTTTATTGCTGTTCTGTTCACAATAGCTAGGAAATGGAGTCAGCCTAGATGTCTATCAATAAATAAACAAAACGTGGTACACACAGAGAGACACACATACACACACACACAATGACATTTTCTTTATCCATAAGGAAAAAAGAAGAAGTCATGACATTTTTAGGAAAAAAGGTGCAACTGGAAAACTCTGTTAAATGAAGTAAACCAGATGGATAAAGACAAATACAGAACAAGATTTAAAATTATATATATATATGTGTGTGTGTGTGTGTGTATTACATACTTGTGTATATATGTATTTATATATGTGTGTTTGTAGTTCATGAAACTACAGAGAGGATCTTGAGAGGAGTGGATGAAATCTTAGGGAAGGCAGAAAATCAAGACAATAAAAGAATGCATGTATTAGAAAAGCAGAAGGGAAAAATAACTGGGTAAAGAAAGGGGGCCAGTTCGAGGAAGGAAGAGACATGGAGAAGAACAAGTATAACAGTGCACATATATGAAGACACCATGATGGAACTCATTATTTTGTATGCAAACTTGAAAGCTTAATCAAAATATTATTAACCATAGTTAAAATAGGTCAAAGCTTTCCCCCTTATCCCATTGTACTCATGCACCATACTTTCCTTCAATTCATTCCATTGTATTCTTGAAACATATGAAGGACTTTGGTTATACAATTTATTTCTCATGGGAATATAGCAGTATAGCTATTTTTATTCTGTACTATGAATAACAAGAACTGGCTGTAAGCCCTTACTCCACTGATGAATGTTAGCTTAACTAATGGCCACATGCCCAATGCAGGAAGCTTCCTGATATATCATAATGTGAAGCAATTCCATCCTCTGAAGGATTCCTGCCAGAGTGCTCAGTACAGACCTAATCATATCTTTACATCTGATAAACAACTGGCAGGAAATATGATGTAATAAAGAAACAAGAGGGCTCGACAACAACAAAAATAGCAAAAAAGCCTACACACACATGGAAACTGAACAACTTGCTACTAAAAGACAGCTGGGTCAGAGAAGAAATACGGAAAGAAATTAAAGTCTTCCTAGAATTCAATGAAAATGAAGACACAACATACCCAAACTTATGGGACACACTGAAAGCAGTGCTAAGAGGAAAGTTCATAGCACTAAGTGCCTTCAAGAAGAAATTCAAGATTTCTAATTCAAGCAACTTAATGGCTAACCTAAAAGCCCTAGAAAATAAAAGAAGCAGACTCACCAAAAAGGAGTAGATGGCTGGAAATAATCAAAGTCAGGGCTGAAATCAATCAATTAGAAACAAATAAAACAATTCAAAGAATCAATGAAACCAAGAGCTGGTTCTTTGAGAAAATCAACAAGAGAGACAAACTCTTAGAAAAACTAACTAAAAGGCAGAGACACCATCCAAATCAACAAAATTAGAAATGAAAAGGGGGACAAAACAACAGACACTGAGGAAATCCAAACAATCATAAAGACTTACTTCAAAAGTCTATATGCCACAAAATTTGAAAATCTAAATGAAATGGACAATTTTTTGATCGATTCCACTTACCAAAGCTGAATCAAGACCAGATAAATCAATTAAATGGTCCTATATCACTTAAGGAAATAGAAGAGGTCATCAAAAGTCTCGCATCCCAAAAAAGCCCAGGACCAGATGGTTTCAGTGCAGAATTCTACCAGACCTTCAAAGAGGAGCTAACTCCAGTTCTCTTCAAACTATTCCATGAAATAGAAACAGAAGGAACACTATCAAACTCATTCTATGAAGCCACAGTCACCTTGGTACCTAAACTTCACAAAGACCCAACAAAGAAAGAGAATATCAGGCCAATCTCCCTTATGAAAATTGATGAAAAAATACTCAACAAAATACTTGCAAACCGAATCCAAGAACACATTAAAGATATCATCCACTATGACTAAGTAGGCTTCATTGCAGGTATGCAGGGGTGGCTCAAGATATGGAAATCCATCAATGTTATTAACATATTAACCATATTAACAAAATGAAAGGAAAAAAAACCCACATGATCATCTCTCTAGATGCTGAGAAAGCATTTGACAAAATCCGACATCCATTCATGTTTAAAGTCTTGGAGAGATCAGGGATACAAGGCACATACCTAAACATAATAAAGGCAATATACAGTAAGCCTATAGCCAATATCAACTAAACGGAGAGAAACTTAAAGCAATCTCACTGAAATCAGGGACAAAGCAAGGCTGCCCACTCTCTCCATACCTCTTCAACATAGTTCTGGAAGTTGTTGCTAGAGCAATAAGACAATTGAAGGAGATCAACGGGGTACAAATCGGAAAGGAAGAGGTCAAAGTATCACTATTTGCAGACAATATAATAGTATACCTGAGTGACCCCAAAAATTCTATCAGGGAACTCCTACAGCTGATAAACACGTTCAGCAAAGTGGCCGGATACAAAATTAACTAAAAAAAAATCAGTAGCCTTCCTGTATACAAAAGACAAAAGGGGTGAGAAAGAAATTAGGGAAACAACACACTTCACAATAGCCACAAAAGACATAAAGTACCTTGGTGTGACCCTAACCAAGGAAGTCAAAGACTTGTATGAAAAAAATTTCAAGTCTCTGAAGAAAGAATTAGAAGAAGATATCAGAAGATGGAAAGATCTCCTATGCTCATGGCTTGGCAGGATTAACAATGGCTATTCTGCCAAAAGCAGTCTATAGATTCAATGTGATTCCCATCAAATTACCAACACAATTCTTTATAGACCTTGAAAGAAAAATTCCCAACTTCATATGGAATAACAAGAAACCCAGAATTGCTAAAACAATCCTCTACAATAAAAGATCTTCTGGAGGTATCTCCACCCCTGATCTCAAGCTGTACTATAGAGCAACAGTAATAAAAACTACATGGTACTGGCATAGAAACAGAATGGTGGATCAATGGAACCGAATAGAAGACCCAGAAATAAACCCACACATTTATGGACACCTGATTTTTGACAAAGATGCCAAAACCATACAATGGAAAAAAGAAAGCATCTTCAACAAATGGTGCTGGTCTAACTGAATGTCTACATGTAGAAAAATGCAAATAGATCCATACTTATCACCCTGCACAAAACTAAAGTCCAAGTGAATCAAAGACCTCAACATAAA
>CM053759.1:44966980-44994609 GCA_028658305.1 Pachyuromys duprasi
TTCTTGATTAATTTTGATTGAAAGTCTATTTTATTAGCTACTAGGATCGCTACCCCAGCTTGTTTTCTGGGTCCATTTGCTTGAAACACATTTTTCCAGCCCTTTACTCTGAGATAATTTTTATCTTTGTTGCATAGGTGTGTTTCTTGGATGCAGCATTTTGTTGGGTCCTGTTTCCGCACCTATTCTTTCAGTTTGTGTCTTTTTATTGGAGATTTGAGTCCATTGATGTTGATAGATAATAGTGACCAATGACTGTTAGTTCCTTTTATTGTGGAGTTGGTGGTCTTACTATGATTCTTTGCTTTTTTTCCCTTTTTGTTGGGGAGTTATCTGTATCCTACATTTTCTTTGGTGTAGTTATTTTCACTGGGTTGAAATTTTCCTTCTAGTATGTTTTGTAAGGCTGGTTTTCTGTTTAGATATTGCTTAAATTCAGTTTTGTCATGGAATATTTTGTTTTCTCCATCTATGTTGATTGAAAACTTTGCTGGGTATAGCAGTCTGGGTTGGCATCTTTGTTTCCTTAAAGATTGCATGACTTTTGCCCAGGCCCTTCTGGCTTTCATAGTTTCTGATTTGAAGTCTGGTGTGATTCTGATAGGTCTATCTTCATATGTTACTTGACCCTTTTCCCTTGCTGCCTTTAATATTTTTTCTTTGTTTTGCAGGTTTAGTGTTTTGACTTTGATGTGATGAGAGGTACTTCTTTTCTGGCCTAGTCTATTTGGTGTTCTGTAGGCTTCATGTATGTTTATGGATATTCTTTAAGTCAGGAAAATTTTCATCTATGATTTTCTTAAAAATATTTTCCGGTCCTTGGAGCCTGGAGTCTTCTTTTTCATCTATTCCTATTATTCTTAGGTTTCACCTTTTCATGGCTTCCTAGATTTCTTGGAAGTTTTGTGTTTGGGACTTTTCCGATTTTATTTTTTCTTTGAGTTAGGAATCAATTTCAGCAAGTGTATCTTTAGCTCCCGAGATTCTCTCTTCCATCTCTTGTATTCTATTGGTGATGCTGACCTTTGTGGTTCCTGATCTTTTCCTTAAGTTCTCCAGTTCCTGGTTTTTATTTGTTTGTTTTTTCTTTATAGATTCTAATTCTGTTTTCATGCTTTGTACCATTTCCTTCATGTGATTGAATGTAGCTCCTATTTTTTTTTTGTTTGTTTGTTTCCTCACTATATGTCTTTAATTGCTCCTCTATGTGGGCAGTTATATTCTTCTGTATTTCTTTGAGGGCTTTGTCATTTCCTCTTTTTGTTCCTCTAGTAACTGCATAAGCATAGCTTTAACATCATTTTCCTGAGTCTCTGCTGAATTAAAATCTCCATTGCTCTTGGGTGTTGCTAGTGGGGCCATGGTGTCCTGATTTTTGTTGGGTGAGTTCTTACGTTGACCTTTGGCCATTTGTTTATATATGATCAAGGAGTTGTTTGTTCCTTGAGGCTGAGCTTCAAACTGGAATTGTCAATCTCTGGTGTGTGGAGTATTCTTCAGGAAGATCAGGGAGTTTCAGTGGTTTGTTAGTGTGTGTTGTTGCTTCAGTTGTATCTGTGGGAGGAAAAGCCATTGGCACAGTATTGTTGTTGCGGGGCGGGGGATGGGAGTAAGTGTGTGTGTGATTGTGTGTGTGCGTGCACACGCATGTGCGATTGGAAGGTGTCTTGAAGAGGTGTTCTAGAGAGTGTATATGCTTGGGCTATGGGGTTTGGGAGCAAGCGTAGGAGGGGGTGTGGGTGCTAGCCCATTTAGCAAGCACAGATTGCAGGCTCCAAACACCTGCGCATGTTTCCTGAATTCCCAGTGGTCTTCACACTGTGGCAGTTCCTCAGGCTGGACTGTGAGGTCAGTGGGTGATGCTGTTAATCACAGACGCTGGTGTTGTAGGTCCCAGAGTTCACTCTCCTGGTCGCTGTGCCAACACTGCTGTACTACTCCTCAGACATAGTGCTGTCGCAGGGATGCCATCTTAGATTCTCAGGAGTAAGTTTTGAAGTTATGTAATCCTAAAGCTCTTGCTGGCTCCTTCATGTCAATGATTTCCTGTCTTGATTCAACCAATATTCTCATTGCTGAAAAGATGCCATTCTTCTGTTTATACTTTTGGCTTACGAACTTGCACAGGTATGGGTGCTGCTTTGTCTTATGTTGTTTCTGGTACTTAACTTATTTATGGTCACCCATGAGTGTTCCTAAGTCTAGGTCATGATTCTGAAGTAACTCAGGGATAGAAGGTAGTAATAGCTTACATAAAGTCTCGTATGCTCACTCTGCAGAACAGATAGAGATATATGTCTTTCCTCAACAGCAGAATTCACCGAATAACAGAAAATCCACAAGCTGAGTCAGTGTTGGTGGCTACAATTTACTAAAGAATCAAGATTTCCTTTGACAGCTGTGTCTTAGCAGTTACATATTTTTTGTTCAGTCTTAATTATGAATTATTTATCTGTCTGTCTGTCTTAGAATGGCTACAAATGTCTAAGGAGACCACAGAGTTCAAAGAGGTCTCAATAGTGGGTGAGGCAGGGAGAATGTCCACAGTAATGTCCAAGTGGTAGACAAATGGAGGATGATGGCAGGATGGCAATTTGAGAGGGATACACAAGCCTGAGCAACTGCTTTCTCTCTCTCTCTCTCCTTCCTTCCTTCCTTCCTTTCTTTCTTTCTTTCTTTCTTTCTTTCTTTCTTTCTTTCTTTCTTTCTTTCTTTCTTCTCTAGCTCTCGGTAATTGGCTAGGTTTCCAGGGTCAGTATGGCTTCCCTCTTGAAGAACAGGTCTTAAATTCAAATAGAGAACTGTTGGTTACCCCCAAGGTATGCATGCTGCTACTGAACCCTTATTATATGCCGTGCTGGCTCTTGATGCCTGGTTCACAGTCAGAATAGCTTGGCTATTGGCTGCTTCCCTCCTTTGCAAGATTTCATGTTATCTCCTAGTATCATTGTGGAAGTGGGGGATAGATAGATGAACAAAAGAATAAAAATAGTGAGGAGAGGATTTTAAATTTTTACTTCCTGTTCTGAATTGTTTATATTTTTATAAGCATGAATTGTTCTTTTATAATACGAAAAATGCCATTATATTCATAAAATAGCTGCAACATAGCATAAAGAGGCTTAGAGCTTATGCATAGCTTCATAATTTGATTCCTAACCTAAGATTTGTAATATTGAGCAGTTTTAACCAAAGAGTTGGATAATTTTAAATATTAATACCTTGTTTAATAAGAAAGTTAAGAGAAAACAAAGAGAGAAAACATCACAGGAAATTGATGTAATATATTATAGGCTTTCAACACAAATACAAAGAAACACACACACACACACTACTTTTTATAGATGCTAGGTACAAAAAATTCTGGTCAGAATGGGTTCATACACTTCTAAGCTTCACTGTGATCAAAGCTTTGATGTCAGTGTGTTCTCTTAAAAGAGCTTCATTTTTCTCAGAAGAGTATGGAAGAAAAAGATAGCCTTTCCTCAAGGCAACTAGCTATTGCATAATATTTTCCTCTAACCAATGTGGAATATAGTGGGAAAGAATTTCATAATTTCTTTTCAGTTGTCGGTATGTGGAAATGCATCATAATTAGTGGAATGTGATCTATCAACAAGGAAATCAGTTCAGCAAATATACTAAGATTCGCATTTTTGTGACTATAGCTCCCAGATTTAATGTCAGTACTGAAATGAAGAAAGCTGACTCTTCTATCTTATACGTTCAGTTAAGGGAATCATTAATTATTTGATTTGTATACATGTGGAAAACCTACATGATGTACCAATGGTAAAGTCCTGGGAAACATGACCTCTGGATATTGCTAAACTTGTTCAAAACTTCTAAATAAAACATTCCTATCTCTGTTGTGCTTGCCAAAATAATGAATCACAGTGGGCTGCTGCCGGTACTCGCAGCTGGTGACGTGTGTTCCCTCCGCTTTCCCTAACGTTAGAGTGTGTGGCTGGAGTCATTATCACACGGAACAAACTCCCAGAGCTTTACGGTACATAGCACAATTTACGCCTTAGGGTTTTCTCAGAAGACGTTGATGGACAATCATCACTGACTCGGTTAGAACTTGTCAGACCATGAATAAAATACACACGCTCCCCCCTCTTCCCTTCTCCTTTTGACCTTTTCCTTATGGCTTTGTCTATTTTCCCTGGCATGCCAATGTGGGGCTGGCAGGATGATTTACGGAAATATTGGCACATGCGCTAAAGGCGTTTAAACTTTGACCTATGTCACTACCTCTCCCGCCCACACAAGTTTTCATTTGTGCCTATTCGTATTATTGGACATGGGAATACTTACTGGAATTTTAAAACATTTTATGAAAGTTAAACTCTACATATTAATTATAGAAATATTTTAACATACATAAAAGTAAAAGAAAAAAATTAAAAAGTTGGAGCAGTGCTTTATTCTACAGCCTAAAGATGTTAATTATTATTTTTGATTATTATTATTTTTGTTATAATTATTATAACAAAATAATTAATATTTCTCAGTGGCTGGCTCTTTGAGCACCTCTTCCTGAGTGGGGAGGGGCAGCCATTCCTGATGAGACCTGATAGGCTAGGGTCAGATGGAAGGGGAGAAGGTCCTCCCCAATCAGTGGACTGGGGAAGGGGCATGGGAGGAGATGAGGGATGCAGGGATGAGGGATGAGGGGATGTGGGGATGAGGGATGCGGGGATAAGGGATGAGGGGATGTGGGGATGAGGGATGCGGGGATGCGGGGATGAGGGATGAGGGGATGAGGGGATGCGGGGATGAGGGATGAGGGGATGAAGGATGAGGGGATGCGGGGATGAGGGTATGAGGGTGGGGCTATAGCTGGGATACAAAGTGAATACATTGTAATAAATAAAAAGTATATTATTAATAAAAAGATAAAATATTTTTATTTTAACGAATAAGAGAATTTTACTTAATTATTATTTTTTCTTTATAGGACAAAATCTTACTCTGTAATCAAGGTTTGTCCTAGAGCTCATGGCGGAGTCTTACCTCAGCCTCTATAGCAGACTACAGGTCTAAGCTATTAGAGCTGGTTTTACATAGATAATTTTTTATCTTGCTTTTTTCGTATCATATATTGGCAAGTTGTTTATACTAGACTACAAATTAAAATCCAAACCTGCTGGCAGATGCCTGCATTCCCAGCACTTGGGTGTTGGGGTGGGAGGAACATGAGCTCGTGCCAGCTTTGGCTGTTGAGCAGGTTTGCCGCAGCCTCAGCTAAGGGAGACCCTGTTTCCACAACAAACAGCAGCTAAGCCAAAACTAAACCGAATCAGAAAGCTTCATTGTTTTAAAACTGTAAAATGCTACATAAACGAGAAGCCCGTGTTCCATTTCTTTTCTTGTCTCTCTTCACCAGGCTGACAAAGACAGGGGCATTGCCAAGGGAAACTGGAGAATTCTTTCCCTGACAGCTTTCCTGATAATGTGATTCCTCAGTGTGCAAAGCGGCCCTCCAATTTGTTGAGCTGAGACAGTTTTTGGAGCTCTTATCCTGGGTAATGGTAGTCCTGAGCTAGGACTATTAAAAAAGTCACATTTAAAGTTCTACAGAAAAGTACACTCATATGTTACTTTCCATTTCTGAAGCCTTTACCCAGTGTTGCAAGAAGCCCGAGCTTTGTTCGTAGCTCCTCTGGGGGAGAAGCTGAGGCCATTCTGTGGAATCATCATAAACAAATTAAAGAACTTTTCTTTTGAAGCTCTTTGCAAGACTAAGAACTTGGTAAATTTGGTGAAAAGGCTATTTTCAAGTTGTGGGAATTTGGGGTTAGAAACAAAATGTTTGAGGAATTCTAAAGTCAAAAAAGATAGATGAATATAATTACATGCAATTTACATAAAATACCAATAAGTTCTTTACTTTCCACCACCGTAAAAGAAGTACAGCGGTGCTCTGAGAGACAGATGGTCTTTTGGCTCTGCCATGGTGATACAGACATGGATGTCAACAAAGACACAGTTGGCCCAGCGGGATCCCAAGGGTGACAGGTGTCTGGTACCATGCTCCACACTGGCAGCGGGGCATCCCCTTGCATCCTATATTTAAACTTGGCACCTGCTAGGAAATACCCTGGCAGGGCTTTGGAGTCAGTGTCACAGCTGCTAATTTCCATAACGCGTTTTAGTTACTCAACACGGCTGCCAGCTAGAGGGGGAGGACCATATGGATGAACGCTAGAGAATTTCAGAGAGATCTTACGTGATAGGCCACTTGGATCCAGTAATACACAAGTCACTTCTTCAGTCCTAGGCTGTAAGCATAACCATAGTCAAGCAGCATAAAACAGAGTAGTCATCACTGACAGTCTGTCAACAGAGTTCTCATTCCGTTGACAGATAATAGCCTTGTTCTCTTCAGTATATATAATGAAGAACCAACTTTCTTATTTTGCTACTAAACTTAAGAGCTTAAAGTAGAAAAATATGAGTCCTAGTGTGTTGATCGAGCAGAGGAAAAAAGCCAGAACCTATGGAAATAAGTAAAAAGGAAAAAATTGGAATATGATAAATGGAATGCAAAAATGTCAACCCCAGCTGGAGGGAGTAACCCTGTGGCTATTTTATAGTGACAGTTAGGAAGATATTTCTTTTCTCAATTTTTAAAATGTGTGTGTATGTGTGTCTGTATATCTGTCTGTGTATGTTTGTGTGTTTCTGCGAGTGTGTGTCTCCCCACATATGTGCAGTACCCATGGAGGCCAGCGAGGGTGTGAGACCCCTTTGAGAACTGAACTTTGGTCCTTCAGAAGAACAAGAAGTGCTCTCAACTGCTGAGCCATCTCTCCAGACCTGGGAAGGTCTTTGTAAAGAGCTGGAATGTAAACTAAAAGCCAAAGCCAAATGGAAAGATGGAGTAGCAGAGCAAGGGAGAAGATCATAGTTGGAAGCAGCATTCAGGGCTAGTGCCCAACACTTCTTACTGTTGGGGAACTGAAGAAGGTGTGGTTGCTTGGTTACTATCAAGGGAACTGTGTCAATGGCTTCCGCGGCAGGCAAGTACAGGGTAACCCAAAGTTTCAAAGGCCAAAGTGAGAAATTCGAGTTTATTCCAAATGTAGGACATGGCACATGTTTACTGCACTGCTCCGCATTCTGAGTACCAGTCCTTGTGTATCCTGAATACACAGAGGTATTAGACATTTTATTTTAAAGGAGGCTCTAGTCTACAGGGTGACTCCTTTTTGCATCTTTTTCCTACTGTGGCATGGGAATACTCTGAACAACAGCCAAGGGTCTGGACCTTTGTAGCTTCTTAACACATTGAAGCTCTTATTGTCATCACTACTCCTGATCATCTTTAGTTGCATAAAGCTCTTTCAAAGTAACTAAAACACCAGAATAGAATTATTTAATATTTCATGCATCTATCTTACTCTTCATAGAATGTAATAATCAAACATGTAAGTTCTTTAAAACTTAAAATCCTGTCCTCTCTGAAGGATTGCCTTTAAACCTAGCTATTTGGGAGGATTTCATGACTTCAAAAATTCAAGGCCAGATAGAGTGTTGATGACAGAGCAAATAAAGGATTCCATATTAGTCTACGTTACTGAGTCAATGAGTTTATTGTGGTTACCTGAAGGAGCACAGGACAAGGATTATCTACAGGAGGGTAGGTGAGGTTTCTGTCAGGAGCATGGGTGACTCAAAGGCAAGTTGCATCACTGAATAAGCCACCCAAGCATCCCTGGAGCTCCCTGTACAACTTGTAGGCAGCTTGGCACATGGCAGGGAGAATCTTTGCTCTCTTTAGCTATTACTGCTTATATAATCTTGGGGAGGAGACTTGTGAGTCTTCTTTCTGGAGCTTTCTGAGACTGTCCAGTTTTGTTTACTTCCTGAGACTTGTATGGTTTGCTTGCTTCCTAGTCTTACGAGCCTTCCTCCAGAAGAGAATGTTCCAGTTCAGAAGAGATATCTGTACATTACTATCAAATGCAGAATAGTTCCAGAGTTTTCCAAAATTTCTTTAACCCCTCATCACTACGAACCACAGGCAATCATAGGTCAGTTCTCTGTTCCTTTAATTTTGACTTTTACAGAACATTATAGAAATGAAATCATACATGTGACTGATGCAGTGTCTTCCTTCACTTAGAATGCTGTTTGCCACATTGTAAGTATTGGCATTTTGTTCCTTCATAACACTGAGTGGTATTCTTCAGTAAGATACAGCAAAGTTTCTTTATTCTTTTGCCAGTTGAAAGGAACATCTGAACACTTTTCAGTTTTGTTGATTATGAATAAAATCACTATCAACATTCATATACAATTTCTTGTGATTTTTTTCACAGAAAATATTTAGTAATAAGAATCTAAGAGTGGGAATCTTATATACTATTGTAGATATATATTATGAATGTGGGTCTGTTTTCCCAAGTTCATGACATTTAAATTTTCACCAGCAGTATATGTGTGGCGTGGCAGTATAACTTGCCGTGTTATGAGGGTTGCCCTCGGCCTCTGATCTTCCTGTCTCCACCCTGCAAGCACTGACGTGTTAGTCATGTACCACCACATGTGGCTCAGAGGATTATGAAAGTTGCTTACCTCCATCTGGTGATGTCTGTGGACTTAGCTGAAATGGCTTAAATGTCTGCAGTCGGGCTGGGATACTATGTTTAGGCCTCAGCATTTCTGTGAGGTAGGGCCTTAAGCATCTTCTACATATTTTCCCCCACCCCCAAGACAGGATTTCTTTGTGTAGTCTTGGTTGTCCTGGACTTGCTTTGAAGACCAGGCTGTCCTTGAACTCACAAAGATACACCTCCCTCTGCCTTCTCCAGTGCTGGGATTACAGGTGTGTGCCACCATGCCTAGCCTCCAATAGCCAATTTTTAGCTTGCATTTTATGTGATATTCAGTGCTCCTAAATATAGACTTTTTGGTGTATTTTTAAAAATAATTTTGGCTGAAATTTGTAAATAATCAATGAAATAATGAAATATTAAGTCACTCTGCATTATATATGGCTATTTAAAGAAAACAACCACTCCACTCAATATTCCAGGTAATCTGGAGCTGACTGTGTTTCTGATAATAGTTCCAATTGACCTCAGACATCAATCAGAGCACTTCTTCTGCCTCAGCCTCCCATGTGCCAGGAGTACATGCATGCGACATCACACATAGCATTATTGTGTTTTTAAGTCATGCAGAAAGATTGTTACTCAAGGCCCTAAAGCATAAAGCAAATTCACAAGTCATGGGGGGTAGGCAGGTTCAGGATAAAGGTGGGGGAAGTAGATAGAATAGTAAGGAATGAAAGGTGAAGGCTCTGGCAAGGAAGAGCAGCAGCTCAGCTTTGGTAATTGCTACTAAAGTGGGAATGCGCTAACAGAATTGACAGATCATTAGTTAATTAATACTTGACAAGTTCATATGTGAGTATATTGATCATATTTGCCCTCATTCACTTTCTCTCCTCTAATTGAACCTTTCTTCCTTCTAACTGACCCTCCGGTGGATTATTGGCTAAACTATAATGAATTAAAATGCACATTCAAATGTGTTTAAACTGTTGTTTGACAAACAAACATGACTAGAGCTCACTCCGGCCTCTCTCAAAGAGCTTTTGACTTCTGCTCTAAGGCCTTCAGCCATACCTTTGCAGCAGCATGGCTTCCTGTTGAGCTCTGCTCACGGCACAGTGAGCGATTTCATTGCAGAATCATGTATTCATCCATCCAAAACATTTCCACACGCACATACTCATAGTAGTGTTGCACAGGTGGACTCAAATCACACAGTGATCTCCCGGTGAAAAAGCTTGGCCTTAGTGATCATGATGATGTTTGAGAAGAGGCTGAGGCCATTATTGTAATGGAGTGTGGAATAGTCAAGAAGTAAGGTCTCTGAAAGGACTCCCTCTTCAGAAAGGCCTACTGGGAACAATAATAGTTTATGGAAAAAGAATTAAACACATTTTTAATGTGAGCTATTTATTCTCACACATTATTAAAAAACATGCCAAGAAGACGTGTTATAGTTTATGATAGTTATGTACATATAGTAGTAAAAATCTTATTCATTTTCAAAAGCACTTAAAATAACAAAGAAAATCAGCCAACCTTTACTTGGACAAATTGGTCCCACACAGTGGTAAGTATCTAGTGAAAATGGCCTGAGAAGATACTAGAAGTGGACTGAATGCTGGATGGTATGTGTGTGTGTGCATGCATTGTGCACACGGGACGTGTGTTTTGTAGATGTGTGTATGCATGTGTGTGCTAATGTGCATGCCTGTGTGCACACATGTAGAGGAGGAGGTTGACTTTGTGTATATTCCCCTATAACACACTCCATTTTTTTTTTATTCCTCACATGGCTGCTTTATTTGGCAATTACTCAGGTGTTAGTTTCTGCAGTGAGAATATGAGTTTCTTTGGAGCAGATCTTTGATGTATTTGCCTAATTCCTGGCACATGGCAGATGAATAAAACAAGTTAGCCTTTATGTTGGAGAATTAAATCATGATGTTTATATAATTGTATTAAAAATGATTCCTAAAACATTGAAATATCTTAGCACTATTCACTTGTTACATATTACCAAAACAGATCATAAATCTTCAGCATCCTATTCTTCCTTAGCTTTCAACTTCACATTGCTCATTTGAGATGCCAATATCTTTGTTCTTATACAGAGCCATATTTTCACTAGTCCGCAACAAGTATTTCATTTGTGGAGATTCATATAGTTACTGATGAAGCCTTTCTAATGAAGTGCTTTTATGACTACTGAGTATGCTTATTTACAGAATATTAAGCAAGATGCCACAATGAAGTTCGCTATCTTAAAATTTTTACCTTTTTTTTCTACTCAAGATTATAAAGCCATCAAGTTTATTCTTTGAAATGGTTGAGTAGTCTAGCTATTGTCAGAGGCAATATATTTGTAAATACTTAAGAAAATACTGTGAGGAGCCGGATGTCTTTGGTTTTGACATATTTTATGTTTGACAATGAATTCTTCCAGACATAGCAGCTAGATGAAGGGCTTCCGTTTGTTAGATACAACACTTCTAACTTTATAACCCTGGAAATGAGAATGAAAGGAAGTTCTAATTAATTTCTGGCATTCTGGTCCCTTGGCCATGGTTGCTGAATGACTTACATGGTGTTTTGTCAGACACAACTTCTGAACAAAGCCTTATTTGCTGTGGGTGCTCATCAAAATCATTTGTGGGGTTAGGAACTTGCATTCTCAAAGAAAACACAATCCAGTTGGAACAAATGAAACCTCTAATTTAATAGATTCTAGACTTTTCTACTTAAATGATCTTTCTTTCTCATCTCTTTGATCATATTTATTCTCTTTTGGAAACATGCCTTTAATTTCTGTGAGTTTTAGTGCCAAACTCAGATCATCTTTTAATATTCAGCATCCTTCACTTGGTCTCCATGTCTACAGAACTCTCCGGCTTTTCATTTCCCATCATTTCATGTCTAATAAACCTTCCTGTGTCCTTCAGAGATAATCAGCTCAGTGAGGTAGCTCATGAGCTGCTATAGTACTCTCTACTTTCCTGAGAACTGGCCAAAAGGCTGCTTTGAAAATAGCTCATGTTTTGTAAAAGGATAACAGTTGCAGCTTTTTGTTCTTACCTTCTTTGGAAGGTCTATACATGACTTTCAAACTTAGTCTTTAAATGATAGAATAATACTGGAAAAAGGAGAAAAACAGCAAAATACATTACTTTACACATTCACCTGTATTTTGTGGGGCGTGGAGAAGTTATTGAAGAATTGACTGAATATACTTCTGTTCTTTATATAACACTCAGTCACATGCCACATGCTGTCATGGGGAGGTAGGAAGAAGACTAGAACAGAGCTCATGCTCTCACTGTTTGCGAGCCAGACAAGTGAAGTCACAGCTACCATATAGCATAGTATATCTTGTGATGCTGCCCCTATCCAAACTGTGCCAGGAGGAACATATAAAGAAAGGATGTGCAAACCGAAAGACAAGCAGCACTACGAGGAGGAAGAGGTGAGTGTGAAAAGAGAATTGCAGACGGGTCTGTGAGTAAGACAGCTCCCCATCCCCTGTGCTGCCCGATATCTTTATAAGGTCACCGAGTGACCACGTTTAAGTCGGCTGTACCATACAGCAGAGTTACATTCCTAAATTGATTACCTCTGAAGAACATGGAAGGAGGCTTATTAGAAATGACAATGTAGAGAAGCTTGGGAACCAGTCAAGAATAATTTGAGAATCATGCTGAGGATGCAGGTTCCTAGTATGGGTGCCATTATTTATTTATTAGTGATCCATAGTGTTCTGGGGACAATATATGCCCTAATTAAATACCTAAGTTCAGAGTTTGTTTCTGTTCTTTCCACTTGGATTTAGGCCACAGTGTAGGTGCTAGTTTTTAAACTATTTTATTTGTGGTTTCTTAAGACTCTAACTCCCTTCCTTCCACCACCACCCTCTCCAAGGTATCAGAGAAAGGTTAGTGGGGCAAGGGGGTAGAGGTCTCTTTGGCTACTTCCAGCTGGTTAGGGTCCTCAGATTCTTTGGGGCAGTGTCCTCAGTCACCAGGATGCCTAGCAGTCCAGCAAACACAGGGGAAGGATGAACCAACTACAGCACTGGGTGCAGCAGCTTTCTTTTTCCTCAGAGTCTTCATGTCTTCTCAGAGTGTTCTTCCTCTTGCTCTAGGCTCTGGTATTTATACCCTCCCAGCGTCCTCAGAATTAAACTAACTGCAGCTGGCAAAGATCATAACCCTCTCTGAACTGCATGAGGCAATTATCAGCTGTGGACAAACTAAAAGCGGCCCATATTCCACACTTGGGATTAAAACAAAAGCTTAACTGGGTTTTTAAGGAAACCAAAATCCCCATTATACCACAGAGCAGAAGAACCCGTGTCTATAGCGCTAAACCCAGACAGGCTAGCTTGAGAAGAAGGAGACAGATTGGGCATTTGTGAATTACAGAAATATAATTTTGGAATAAAGGATGGAAAGATTATGGACATAGGTGTCACAATCATGAGCCTTGACAAATCATAAATTCCGGTTTCATAAACCTGGAAAATGAAGGGATTGTATCAGATACTCTCTAAGTTGCTCTTGCTAAGTTTTCTGTGTTTTTCATGATTGTGAATATGAGAGCTGTGATGGGTATGTTGGATTTAGACTCACCGTTCTCTTCCTCAGACTTCTGAGTGTTGGGTTAACAGGTGTATACCACCATGACCAGCTATTCTTTTAGGGACATCATGTTCCCAGTTAGAACCAGGCTTTCTCAGACATTATTTTCACCACTAGGCCAGGCTCCTTATAAGCATTTTCTTAATTCTCTTTGTTTTCTTTTCTGGGATTCTTTTTTTTTAACTTTGTAACTAGTACCATGCTGTATATTTTCTGGAGTATTTTTTTTAATTTTAATTTTTACAATTTATTCATTATATATTCAGGTTGAAGACCCCTCCCTCAACTCCTCCCAGTCCCACTCTCCCTTCTTCTTCTCCTCTATCCCCTTCCCCTAGTCCACTGAAAAGAGAAGTTCTCCTTCTCTTCCATCTGTCCATAGCTTATCAAGTCTTATCAGGACTGCCTGGATCCTCTTTCTCTGTGGCCTGGTAAGGCTGCATCATCAGGGGCAAGTGATCAAAGAGCATGCAACCGAGTTCGTGACAGAAGCAGCCTCTGCTCTCCTTACTTAGGAACCCACTTGGAGACTGAGCTGCCAATCAGCTACATCTGAGCAGGGCGTCTAGGTCCTCTCCATGCATGATCTTTGGTTGGTGCATCAGTCTCTGCAGTACTCCCTGGGCTCAGATTTTTTATCTTTGTGGGGCTCCTGCCCTTCTGTGTCCTTCTATCCCTCCCTTTTTTCATAAGACTCCCTGCACTCTGCCCAAAGTTTGGCTATGAGTCTCAGCATCTGCTTAGATCTCAAGAATATGGAATGCTTCGTGAATTTACATGTCATCCTTGTGCAGGGGTCATGACAATCTTCTCTGTATAATTTTGATTTTAGTATATGTGCTGCCAAAGTGAGCACTCTCTGGATTATTTCGGTAATTTCTTAATTGTTACAATTTTTGTATCTGAGCTCTTGAAAATGGAAGAGGATTTTGAGGCAGACTAAAGCAACAGCTTTCTGTTGCCTACAGAGCAACACTCACATTCCTCGGTATGGAATTTAGAACCCTACAACATGCTCCAGCCAGCTCTGCATGCTCATATCCCAACACTTCAGCCTCATACCTTGGCTGTAGCATGTGGCTTCATTGAATGAACTTTTAGATTTCAGAGACTCTTGTCTCCTCTCTCAGTTGGGCAAGTTCTTAGCTTTCTATCCTGTATAATCCTGCTAGTTTTTCAAGACTCTTGAAATGGTGCCTCCCTATCTTTAGCCACTTTCATGATGTCTTTCATTAAATGTCTATGTTTTAAACACTCAAAAAGTTTCTTTTTCATGTCACTTAGTTTTAAAACACAATTTGACTTTTTTTTAAAAAAAGACTGACAAGTAGGAACAGGAACCTATTAAGGATAATGATTTGAACTTTTTCAATAAATGGTTACTGATTTCTTGGAAAATTTCAGAATGGGGACCAATCCCCAGCAAGGCCCATCGTAGGATAAGAGGTTTGGAGCAGCAGGTCTGTGGAACCTCCAGGGATGAGTTCAACTGTGTGGTCAATGATGTATCCAAACATGTCCACCTTGGTAAATGATTTAATCAAGCACAAAATGCTAGGAAAAAACCTAAAGCCCCTTTATAGTGAAAACGTTATCAGAAAATTGCATTTTCCTAAATTGCCATAAGTGATGAAAGCACTGAGACCTGTTAGCAGTCAGAAATGTAGGTGACATCTGAATGACAAGTTTGGTAGAAGATTAGGTCCTTACCCTGTGGAGTCTGCACTACTGCTGGGATGCTAGCCCTTGAAATTAATTTCAGTACACTATCTGGGGTTGAAACCAAATGAAGTCAAAGGAGTAAGACTATTTGATGATAGCAAAAGTTCAGTCATTTTCAGAGGAAGTCTTGAATGTGTTCTAAAATCAAATAGAACCAACTTTGTTTGAAAACAAGAAAGTCCTTGCCAAATAAGAGGATCTAAGTGTTCAATACTTAAGGTATGAATTTTTTTTTCCTTTAAGACAAGGTCCCGTTCTGTAGCCCAGACTGTCTTGAAAATCATTATGGAGCCCAGTCTGGTCTTGAGTTTATGGTAATCTTCCTGCCTTAGCTTCCTGTACTTTTGGGATTACAGGCATGTGCCCACAATGCCCTGCTTGCATCTTCTTTATTATACATGTTTAGGAAATTATTTTGTTGACATTCAAGATTAATGAGTCTAACTACAGTCTTTGTTTTGCAAATTAATAGCTGGTTTATTTTCACTCAGCATTTTCCTTCTCTATCTGCATATTTACTGCCTACCATACAGTTGCAGAGAGACAAATCTGCTTCATGTTGGAGAAGAGTTTCCATCATTTTTGCCACGGAGAAAGGGAGAAACTCAATGACTACATAGCTCTGCTCAGACTAAGAATATCGGAAAACTGTCTAGATATTCAGAAGAAAGTATGGTATCTCCTGTTCTCATTTTGCTTTGGATAGTACACTTTGTCATTTGTCATCAAAACTGGCTTTTATCTCTTTGGAGCAAAGCTTGATGGCTTCTGATTTTACCAGCCTTTATGGTTGTTGCATGGCTTATTTTCAGCAACTATCTAATTTTCCTTTCATTTTATCATCCTGATTTTTATTTCAACTTTGCTTTTATAGCATGTGCACTGTGATGACCTTTGTGTGTTCTTACTTTCAACCCTACAAGGTCACCGCATCATCACCATAGGAACGACAATGTGCTTTCTTAGCTCACTTCCTAGCATGGAGGTTTTCTTTTTTGTAAAGACTTCAAAAGCAATCTTTTAAGAAATGTCAGATCAACCAATTAAATCTCTGCTGGCAAGGTCTCTTAACCCAATGTCCTTTCTTTTACTTTTATTCTATTACTCATGGAAGGAAAATTTGCTTAGCTTTGTCTTAACCTTGTATTTTGCTCATCATTTAATACTTATTGAATTTCTTCCCACTGGATGAATAGTTCTCTTCTTTTGAAATAAGTGGCAAATCTTTGTACTCAGTGATTGAAACAAGAAAAGAAGTATTAAAATTCATCTACCAGATGTGTTTTGAAAATCTCATTTCTTTATAGAGGTTGATTGAGTTTCTCAGTTAATGTCTTTCCTTTGGACAATAGGATTAGCTAAAAAAGAAATGGTAAATTGCACATAAATGTGATTGCTTCTCCAGGTGAGATTCCTGAATTTTGGCATGAGGGTCCCTTTATTTATAGTTGAGTGGTTTCTCTGGTTACTGAAGAACATTCTGCATGTTGTAGGTGGCAAGATGACACATACAATCCTGTCCATTTAAATTCTAGTATGCAGAGTGGATTTACATGCAGCAAAGTAACTTTTTAATTTAAACTCAAAGCAGTCACAGATTTGTTAAGACAGTCTCTCAAAGCTAATATTGTTGGGTGTTTTTCTGGTTAAGGTTCTCATCTTCTGGGACTGTCGTCTTTTCTCTGAATTTCATGTAAGGTCTATATTCTTTTCTATCCTTTGTGTGAAGAGGGGATAAATGTCAACAATAACACAATTTAATTTAAAGAAAGCCTAAAAATTTACAAACAACTCGATTTGTCAAGTCAAAAGAATGTATAGAACATTATACAATTTTTTTAGTATTTTTTTCCCAAACACAAATTCATCATTCTTTTTTTAAAATCCTGTAGCCATATCAGGTGAACAGCTATAACTGGTTTGTCTTCTAATAATTTTGGGAGGGATAAGTAACAAAATATATACATATGAAGGGTAATGAGTAATGAGGTTCAGTCTCAGGGTCCATAAGGGAACAAGTCAGTTGACAACTGGAGGGCTATTCAACTGTTGCCAAATTTCTTCTCATCTTTTGATTGTTTAAAGAGAACTTAGAATTATAGGTTTTAATGTAATTTTTCCTTTATTTAGATAAAACATTTCTGTGGATGAGTTTTCAGTCTTTTCTCATTCTAATTTATATAGTTCACACAAAATCTTGACTTTTGTGTTTCGTTTGTCTAACTTCTCATCTTTTAGATCAGATGACCTACTTCCTCCCAGAGCATGCTCTGTCTCCCTAGGTTAGTTTTCTGACTGGTTTGATCCAGCAGTGGCCTGCTCTTCCCCCAGCAGCATGTGACTGTTTCTGCATTACAATGTTAGTGAGGACTGGGCACATCACTGTCTTTCTTTTCATTTCACTCATTTGCTCAACAAATATGTAATGGCCATCTCTCTGTGTACTGATTTGTAATAGGCTTTACTGCTTTAGCAAAAAGCGTGTAGAAAATTTCCCTACCTTTGGGGAGCTGGACATGAAGATAAATAAACAGGAGAAACATAGTATATCATGTATATCTCTCTTATTAGGAAGAAGAACTAACTTCCTCCTTTATTCACAAGCTTCTACCAGATAGGACAGGCAGATAGTGTTGCTGAAAACAGCCAGTATCAAATCCTTTACTGATAAAATTTATTTTCCCAGAACTGTTGCCAACTTCCTCCTCCTTCCATTAAATTTTAGCACCATGAGCAGACTGTGTTTCTCTTCCTCGCTTTTGAAGATTCATGGATCACTGTATCTTTTCTTTACAACCTAAGAATAAATTGTTGTTCTTTTGGGGTATTCTGCTCTGGCTTAAAGTGTGCTGATGTTGAAATTATTTTCAAGTGTCTATGGCCATGAGGCAAAGGAGATCCATACAGGCGCTTTTGTTCTTTTTTGATCTCTTTCCCAGCTTTTCCCAGAGAGAGAAAAAGACAATATGATGCACCCCTCTTTCTCTGGAAAGTGGCCCTGTGTATCCAGAAGTATCTACTTGTCAAGTTGCTTTATTCTCACGTGTCATTTCTGGTTTTTTTTCTTTTTTTCTTTCTTTCTTTCTTTTTTTTTTCTACTCAAAAGAGAGGTGTGCTTTGGTTTCCTGAGTTAGGATCCAGGTTTGAACTCTTCCAACTTGGCAAAAGCTCCTGGCATGTTTTCCCCCTGAACTCTCCGGATTAGTTCGCAGAGCTGTTTGGGGACATCTGCAGTTGAAGAACTATCAGTCTCTCCTGGGGGCCGGGAAAGTTACACGTGACTTATCCTAGTGTGTCTCGTGGCCCACTGGGTGTTTGTAGCAGACAAACTATCTTCAGCTCTGGAGAGTCTCAGAACCATAACAACTTGCCTTTTGAGGCTTGGGCACATGCGCCAGGCAATCTGCAGTCTGCTTACATAAATTCTGTGACTCCTTCCCCTCTGCCAAGACCAGCTGGCTGTTACTGATCCTGTATCTTTTGTCCACTGTAGCTCAGTCTACACTATTTCTAAATTGACTGGGGCGGTTTACACCGAATTTCATGGGATTGAACTACAGAAGAGAGTGATATGTGGGATATTTTTCTCTTATTATTATTATTATTCTTTATTACACTTTATTCAATTTTTGTCCCAGCTGTGGACCCCTCCCTCCTAATCCCACTCTCCCTTCCTCTTCTCCTCCTATGCCCCTCTCCTAATCCACTGATAGGGAAGGTCCTTCTCTCTGTGGCCTGGCAAAACTGCATCCCCCCCCCCGGGGGGGGAGGTAATCAAAGAGCCTGCCTCTGAGTTCATGTCAAAGACAGCCCCAGCTCTCGTAAGTAGCTCACGTAAAGTTGCTCAACAATCTGAGGCCATTCTGTCTGACTCCCCCGTCTTGTGTTACCTGCATCTTCCAAACTAGGTGACAAAACAAATTAACTTAAGGACATTTCTCATGAGCTGTGCTTTGGATGTGTTAGTCTGGAGAGGACCTGCCTAGGCTGGCAATGGGAGTATGTCAGCCTCATCCCAACACTGGGGTTGTTTAGAACATAGAACCCTGAGACTTGCCTCATCTCTCTGATGTAACTTTACTTCTTTATGGTACTTTTGGTTTAAGTTACAAGAAGGGCCAGAGAGACAAAGCAGGGATCTTTGAAGAGCCTACCTACTACTCTCCTTGCACTGTGGAAATTTATCCAATCTGCTTTGTCAACAGTTAGTGCACTTTTCTCATGGACATTACACAAATTAGTCATGTTTCATTTGAGGAACTAAATATATTACAAAAGAGGGCTCATTTCAGCCCAAGCCTTGACTAAGACAGCTGAATGCATAGGAGGTTCCTCAAAGTTCAGATTTAAAAAATACAAAAATAGAAATTAAAAAAAAATTCAACATCAAAAACCAAACAAGAACGCATTTCTTCATTTCTTGTTTTCATTACTGATTTGGATGATGAGAAAGAAAAGTTGCCGCATCCTGTTGGTTATGATCTACAGTCATCCTGTCTTTCCCCACGGCCCCCCTCATGGGGTAGGGAGCTGGGCTACAATTGTATGGTTGTTCTGTAGCCCTAACTTCAGTGTTGAGAACATGTTTCTGTGCTGGAGCTATGTAAAAAAAGATCCCTTCAACTACGGCTGTCTTGGTTTGCGTCTTGGATGCCTGTGCTGTTTATTTATTTATTTATTTTGGCACAGACATTGTCCTCCTCAAAGCAGCCTAGAACCACCAGGCCTACTTTCCCTTTTGTACCTTACAAGAAGGGAAGCTTTAACCAGGGGGCATTGTTCAGAGATGGGACTGATGTTATCACACTCTTTCCATTTGTATTATGGAAGAATTAACTTTGAATGTGTTTCTGAGGCTTAAATCCTGTGTGTTCCACATGCCCATTAAGCACATGCTCCTTTGGAAAAGAAGAAACATTTCAATTAATATCTTGCCCTGCAGAAATGAAAACAGCAAGAGTCTACACAAGAAAAGAAGCAATTGTGATTCTTACTTGTCCATTTTTTTGTGTGTGTCATAGTTTTGTATACAATAGTCATTAACTCTCTCTGCCTTTAAAGGAGCCCTGGGCACATTGATTTTTCCAAAGACTGACAAAGGGTGTTTGTTTACTTTTGATCCAGCCATTTAATCATAATAAAAT
Organism: Pachyuromys duprasi; assembly: GCA_028658305.1. NCBI lineage: Eukaryota > Metazoa > Chordata > Mammalia > Rodentia > Muridae > Pachyuromys > Pachyuromys duprasi. The sequence goes on from CM053759.1 coordinate 44,987,048, forward strand.
TTGACTGTGAAGTGACCAATTCTAGCTTCTAAAGGAAACCTTAGACAGGAAACGGCAAGCCCTGGAATTGCCAAGTTACAACGTCTGAGATCTGAAGAACTGTTCAGCATGTTGGGCAGCCTGGTGTGTCGAACCCTGTGGCAACTAGACATCTGTGATGGCCTCTTTGTCTCCTGTAAACACAGGGAGAACTTTGTAAAGGGGATTTTAAATAGCCAATATATCAGGAACACCAGGTCTCTCTCAGTTTGGAGTCTAAAATTTATTTGTTACAATTTATTCACTTTGTATCTCCCTCCCTCTTTTCCTCCCAGTCTCACCTACCCTCTTCTCCCCCTATGAAGTCTAATTTTTTTAAGACTTGAAAATGACTCTCCACTTGGCTATATCTGAGAGCTGAGCCTGATAATACACACTCAGGAATAGCTTAGTAAACACCAATAGAGTATTCACATGCATTATTATTTTCTTCTTACATGCTTTCTCCAATAAAGAGCTAGTACATACAATGGGGATTCTAACACAGTCCCACTGTAGTCAAGGCCTGTAAAGCTCTATGTTCAAACTGAGCACCTAAGAGGTAGATCCTTGACCCCTTTCTGTAAACGTTCTGTCAACGGACAGCAGCAAATTTCCATTTTAGCCTTTTCCACAATCTTTTATTTAGGAAGAGTTTTCCTTCCTGCTGCTCTTGTTTCTTCTTTGTCCCTGAGATTGAAACCAAAGGCACAGTTCAGGTCACTTCTCTCTCAAGTGAGCTACGATTAGAATATGAATATTTATTAGCTTCCAATAATATGTGATGGTTCATTAATAGGATCCTGAGGACTTATGCCACCTTCTGTGCCTCGTATTTATTCAGGCTTCTGTTTTCTGTTCACCTCATCACCTCTGCCAGCTAGCTCTTCATCTATCATAAAAACGCAGCCGTCAGACATTGAAGGGCTTGGAGCTGGGAGCCTGCCTTCTACAGTCGGAATTCCCTGCATAGTCCTTTATTTTGTGCAGTGATCTTTTTACAGAAGACATTCTGTACATGCTCATGAGATGGTAAATGGGGATGGCGGAAAATGATCCAGTGTTGCATCGTCTCAGCCTTTAATCTCTCCGACCTTCATTTTTTTTACCCGAAAATCAGTGAGAGGACAGATGTTCTCTCGTTCATTTTCAGTGCCTGGATTAGAGCTTCTCATTCACTCACTTTTGATGTGCACCCATGTAGTGGTGGCTTTAGTAATGCAGACCTTGCAAACCTTTCCTAAAGGCTGCTAAGAGTGCATTTTCCTTGTCACTGCAGACATTGTTTTTAAAGTAGAAAAACGACATAATAAGAAAAAGTAATGGGAGCAGCCTTGGTAGGCCACAGAAGAGGACATTGCAGCCAGTCCTGAAGAGACCTGATAAGCTAGAGGTAGATGGAAGGGGAGGAGGTCCTCCCCTGTCAGTGGACTTGGAAAGGGGCAGGGAGGAGATGAGGGAGGCAAGAGGGGGATAGGGAGGGAATGCGGGAGGGGGCTATGGCTGGGATACAAAGTACATAACCTATGATTAATATAAAATAAAAATGTTTAAAAAAAGAAAAAGTAATGACTGTCTTGTTCTAGTAAGATGATTACCTCTTCTTTTTTTCTTTTTTCTTTTTGGAAGATGTTTATCAACACTTAACCCAAAGATAATCATCTTTCCATTCTCTCCGTGCTGAAAATATCTCTGCCTACCATGTTATTACGCTGTAAAGAGCTGTCTTCCGGACACGACACAGCCATTGCAGTTATAAACTCAGTAGCCCTGCTCATCTGCCCAAGACAGCGCACGACTGGGCTCTTCCATATTCTGTCATGGGTTGGGGAAAGAGTTCATGAGGTTCCATCACTTCCTGAGAAGCTAGTGGATGTTACTGGGATCCAGAGAAGGGGAGTCACTTTTCTGTGTGTTGTAGCCACTTCTAGGTATCCCAGACTGCAGTAAATCCTCATACACCCTCATGCAAACTACTCTAAAGTTCCCTCCCAGCCCCGCAATTAGGCAGTAGCACATCATGGCAGCCAGGGCATGTGATATTGAATATATTCACTCAAGAAAGCTTAGGACAAAAACACCCACAGCTGACATCAACCACAACACATGTGTCTTACAGCCTTCAAGTAGGCCACACCTCCAAAGCTTTCAGAACTTCCCCAAATAGAACTTATCTGGAAACTATGATGTAAATATATGAATGTTTTGGAGATCTTTATACTCAAACTGTAACAAGCAGGGTCACACGAATGCTCAGTCATGCTTAGGTCCAGGGTGAAAATGGGAGATTCTGCGAGGCATGAAGGAACTTGCCAAGGAACAGAGCATGCTGTGAAGTCAGATCATGAGAGTAATCTTGGCTCTAGGCACTTTGGCAACAGTCTTTAAAAGCTTCAGTACGAGGTCTTTGAAATTTTAGCAAAAGGGTGTTATCAGAGGGTGGCACAATGATGAGAAACACAAAATGAGTAATTTTTGATGTTTTGGGACATGTAAGATACCAGCTGCCACAAGGGTAGTTTTGCATGGCCAGGAGTGACAATGAAGAACCTCTGTTTCAAAGATTTTGCTTCAAATAAGGAAGAGAGGGGCTGAAGAGGCGGCTCAGTGGTTAAGAGTTCATACTTGCAGAAGACTGACTATCGGTTCCTAGCTCAGGCTGCTCATATTGCCTCTAATTTGAGTTCTGGGGCATCAGACACCCATGATGTCCATGGGAACATGTGCTTACATGCTCCCTCCCCAATAAACATAATTAAAAATAAAACAAACCTTTAAAATTATGGAAGAGGGAAAGACTTAGGAACTTCATACCTTTAACTCCCTCTGAAAATAGCTTTGATTCAATGAGGAGCCAAACAAAACTTAAATTTTGTTCTGGAATAGAGGGCATGGTAGGTAAACTTTGAAGCGAGATTTCTTGCCACTACCCCCTTGTCCTTTGAAGGAAATGCCTTTTTCCCCCCTTTTCCGTAAACGAGAGGTATTGCATAACTATGCTGAGGAAATGGTTTAAAGCAATCTCATCTGAAGCAACAATTATTCCAGTATGCTGTTCATCAAGAAAAACTAAAAATAGGAAAACAAGCAAAACTACTGACCATAAGAGACAAGAATTGTGTGAATCAAGGTTTTTGTCTTATTTTGTTTTAGTCTTCTGTTTTGTTTTGTTTTTGAGACCAGGTCTTACCAAACAGCTCAGGCTGTCCTGGGAACCATAATCTTCACACTCAGCCTTCCTTCTGAGTGTTAGTATTATAGGTATGTTTCCCCCTCTCCCTGCCCGCCCCCAGGCTCAAGGTTATTCTCCTGTGAGGGTGTGTGTATAGTTTGCTGTAGACGTGCTGTACCGTTAAGCTCTACCCTTGGTCCTCTTTTCCTCTGAGATAAGGTCTGTCCTTGAACTTAGCTCAAGCAGGCCTTGACTTACATGCTCCATCTTCAACCTTGAGTAGCTGGCATCACAGGCCTGTGCCACCTGGCCTGACTTTAATTAGGTTTTGGATCCATGTTATGACAGAAAAGCTAAAGCAAACATTGAGTCTTTAATTCTAGAAGGATAATGAATATAGACATAAATACAGCATGTTTTCCCAGATTTGATCTAATTCAAATTTAATGACAGTTACATTATGATTTTGGTAAATATTGTTTCTTATTTTTCTCTACACGGTGACAGAAACTTTGCATGTGATATATTATATAATTTTAAAGGGCAACCCTCTTTAAATGCTGTGGAGTACTTATATAAAAACTATAACTGAAGTGCTCTGGTTTCTTTTTGTCTTCTCTTGTCGAGCATCTTTAATCTGAGCTTTGATTATTAGGAAGCAAGTGGTGTAATTCGTGTTCTGAAACTATTTATTAAAATGCTCCAGAAAAAATACAAATAACTGAAACAGTCTTGAAAGTTGTTAAGTTTTTTTTTTTTTTTTTTTAATGAAAAGCAAGAACTTGCTTTCTGGTACTCAGCTCAACTTAATTCATATGGAAATCTCTCCGTGAAAAATGAGTCTTATTATAATAGAAGGTGATTTATAGTCTTAACATTGTTCCATTCTGCTTGCCAAACTTAGTCCAAACAGAGGTTCCACACAGCTGAACTGTTCTGTTACAGCTTGCACGGAAAGGTAAAAGCTGAAATGGAAAGGGCAGAGCGCGTTCTGTGCAGCCTCTGTGTTAAAGGACAGCTGTGACCTCCAGGCCACTGGACTGTCACAGGTAGAATCCCCACTGTGGCCATTCTGCAGAGTCAAGGGATAGATGACTCTTACAGAAGAGCCTTTCTGCACTGGGGATGTAGCTCAGTCTGTACATCACCTACTTAGCATGCAGGGACCGTAGGATCCCTCTCCACCCCCACACAGACTGGTTACAGTAATGACCTGCAAACCTAGCATGAGATGGATGCAGTCTAGCCTGGGGTAAATGAGAGACTGCTCAAGGACAAACAGAAGAATAGGAAAATAAGCCGTTTCTTTGACCAGGTGATGGTAGTGTCGGAATGTCATTTTCAGTATTTGATGCAGTGGCTGGTGATTTGTCAGCTTTCTTGTTTTTCTGCTGAATCCCTTGTGATTGTTAAGCAGTTTGGCCAACTCAAGGCCAAATTCACCATGAGCTCTTGAATAAAAGAAAAAAAATGAAAGAATTGTTTTGATTTGTTTTTGTCATCAAGTATATGACTTAATGAAAACTCCACACAGTTACTTTTTACAACTTGTTGTTGAAATCCTCGTAGAGATGTCTGCTTAAGTTTAGACATTATTCACCCACTACATTAGAATCATTGAGGAGATTAACAGAAACTAGAATTTCCAGGCTCAAATCTAAATTCTGATTTAGAGGGTCTGGGGTAGGGTTCAGGCCTCTTTTCATACTGAGATCCTCAAATAATTTTTATACAGAAAGAAGGAACTTGAACCATACACTCAGAAATACTACTTCTGTTTTTGTTCTTTTCCCCATTAAAATCCAAAAAGACACACACACACAAACGCTCAACGCACATACACACATGTACACAAACGCACACTCACACACACAGTGATACATATACACAAACACACACACTCACATACACACACAGACTCACATACATACACACAAACACACACACATACTCACACATACACACACTTCACATAACCATACACATACACAGACACACAGACGTATACCCACACATAAACACAAACAAAACAAAACATCTTTTTAATAAGAGGTTCTTCTAAGATTTTCATCAAGAAAACAAATCCAGCTAGTGCTGGTGAACATGTCTGGAGAAGGGGACGCTTACACACTGATGCTACGGATATGAATTGATACAGTCTCTGTGGGAGTCAGTGAAGCTTCCTCAGAAAGCTAAAAGTAGAAATGTCATGTGATTTAGTGATAGCACTGGTGAGTTTATGCTTGACTATCTCTCAGTCAGGATACTACAGAGATACCTGCCAGGTAGTGGAGCCAGATGGGAGTGGTAGCTCTCACCTGTAATTCCACCTGTCGAGAGGGAGCGGCAGGAGTATCAGGTGTTCAGGGTCAGCCTTGGCTATATATCTGTCTTAGCGTAGGTGGCACGAAATTGTCCTAAACAAAAAAAGAAAAGAAGAGAAATGGAACTAGTTTTTAGTGTCTGCCAGCAGGTGACTAGATAAAGAAAAATGGGTTGCATACACATATATACAGTGGGATTATTTCAGTCATAAAAAAAATGATGTTACGACATTTGTGGAAAATAAATAGAACTAGATGTCATTATGCTAGGTGAAATAAATCAGAATCAAAAAGATAAATCCTGCAGCCAGATGTGGTAGTGCACAGCTGTGGGGAGGCAGAGGCAAGCACATCTCTATGAGTTCGAGGCCAGTCTGGTCTACAAAGTGAGTCAAGTACAGCCAAAGCTATACAGAGAAACCCTGTCTCAAAAATACAAAAACAAAAACAAAAACGAAGAAACAAACAAAAAAAGAAAAACAAGTAAGCAAGCAAAAATACCCTAATGATTAGACTTATTTTTTAGTCATTTCAATTTTTTCTCTTTTACAATTAAACGTTTTAGTTCATGGAGAATGTCTGGTTTCTCAAAGGCGTAATAAAAATGTGAACTGTCTTTGCTTTGGCTTCGGAAGTCCTAGACTCACACTATGTTTTTTAAAGATGAACAGTACCATAGTTGACCCACAACCATATTTTATGACTGGGTAGGTGGCAAGTTGGCAAATCTTAGCTAAAAAGTGGGACTGTGCCAAGAAAATGAGTTGGTAACTACCTAAACTACTTCTTGGGATTTTTTTTAAAGGTTCTTCAGCCAAATCTAAGCCTCAGCAAAAACAGTCCTGAAGAACTCCATTCCAGACATTCTGAATAATCCCTTGACAGGAGCCTGGGAACCCTAATTTCTATCAGTTTTCCTGACAAGTCTAACATAGTGGGTTAAAGATCTTCTAAATACATTTTTCTTTCTAGACCCACAGTCCTCCTCTTTACCTACAAAGTTTACTGCAGTTAATATTTTAATGCAGTTGAAGTGTAGCTGTTCCTTCCAGGTTGGAGAGGGCTGTCACTACCATGGAGAATAGCAGCAGTGATCAGTCTAGAGTTCTTTTCCAGATCAGACCTATTAACATCCCTTGCCTGGGGTGGCATGGAGAGCAGATTCACGGACTCTTAAGGAGGATCAGAAGCTTTCAGGAGGTCTTTGAGAAGTTCCTCTCTTCCTTGAAGCTTTAAAAATAGTGAAACAGTAAATGGTTTTAAAGGGGACATTTTTTCCATGATGTAGCTACCAAAAGTTGCACAGGGGACTTCATGATGGAGCAGATGTCTTTTTATCACCCTTTGCTTCTATAAATAACCCCAGTGAACTCATTGGCCTACCAAGCTGGGCTATTTGTTTAGTTCATGATTGCTTTATGTGTGATGAGTTGATGTTTCTTTATATCTTCCTTAGAGAAGTCATGTGACAGCAGTCATTTGTTTTACATATATGTATATGCATATTATTTTTTAACATTTTTTGTGATTACTTTATTTATTTATTTATTTTTATATCAATCACAGGTTAGGCTTTTTGCATCCCATATGTAGCCCCCTCCCTCATTCCCTCCCACCTTCCCCAACCCTCCCTCATCTCCTCCCCGCCCCCTCTAAGTCCATCAACAGGGGAGGACCTCTTCCCCTTCCATCCAACCCCAGCTCATCTTGTCTCCTCAGGGCTGGCTGCAATGTCCTCCTTTGGGATCTAGCCAGGCTGTTACTTCCTGGCATGTATGGGGGAGGGTCAAAGAGTCAGCCATCAAGTTCATGACTGAAACAGTACCTGTTTCTCTTACTAGGGTCTTCAGTTCGACACTGAGCTATCATGGGCCACATCTGAGCGGGAGTTCTAGGCCATATCCATATATGGTCCTTGGTTGGAGAAACTGTCTCATATAAGACCCTTGTGCCCTGCTCAGTTTGGTCTTTGTGGAGCTCTTGTTCTCCCCAAGTCTTACTAACTTCCCCTATTTTTATTATTGCTTTCTGCCCTCTGCCAAGGGCTT
>CM053759.1:44995109-45021718 GCA_028658305.1 Pachyuromys duprasi
CCTATGAATAATTCTTGGGATCAAAAATGTGATTGCTTCAGAACTTCTGGAAGACTCTATGTCAGGGCACAAGATTACCAGGATTTCCTATCCCCTATTGCTGCTCCTGCAGGTAGATAGGGATTCTTCTCTTTTCTCTATACTACAAAGCAAGCTTTTGGGCCGCTCTTAAGTAGGCATGGGTGTCTCTTCTAAAACCAACCAATCCTATTCTCTGGGACTCAGTCCTAGAGTTCTAGGAAAGAGACTCTGAGTTTGGCTCATGTGACTCTCCCTAGGTAGGAGTTGAAGTTATATTTTAAAGAATTATTCCCAAGGGTCCACTTCTGTAACTTTATGGACAGTGAGATCATTTGGCAGTTCCCAGAAAAAGGATGGCAGAACAGGCCATGCAGTAAGTGGCCTGTGTTTATACTCTGCTATATTTTCCATGATACCAAGCTCATGAAACATTTGGAGTATAAACTTTGTTCTTAATTGCAACACAAAATCAAGAGAAAAAGAAGAAATTGGAGGAGAAGGAGAAGGAAGAGGACAAGGAGGAGGAGGCAGACTTGGAATGAAGCTCCTATTTTCCCTCACACACTTTTTGGCTTCCCTGTTTCTGACATCTTCTAAGTTCTGATAACACTTTGTGCCTGTGCTTGTGAGTATCACAGCTATTTCCATGTGCATTCCCTGAAAAGATAGCATTTTCTTAGAACTGCAAAAGTTTTGTTTTTATTTTTTTACTTATGCACCCCAAAACTATGCTAACAACTACATTATGCTTATTATGCTTATCCTGGAGTCAAGGCTGAATCAGATTATCCTATTTACTCAATGAATGTACTGATAAATGAATAGGTCTCAAATTATCTTATTCCTTCCTTCACTGGACATTTTAATTAATGTGGTTGGTTGGTTGGTTGGTTGGTTGGTTGGTTGGTTGGTTGGTTGGTTGGTTTGTGGGCATTCCCTTTGTAAAAAATCGTTTTTCCAGTGCTGGGGATAGAACCCAGGATAGGGCCCTGCAGTTGCTAGCTAAGTGCTCTACACCTGAACTAAACCACCAACCACTAGTTTCATGCTTCTTTTGAAAAATATATCTGTCTGTCTCTCTCCCTCTCGTGTGTGTGTGTGTGTGTGTGTGTGTGTGTGTGTGTGTGTGTGTGTACATGAGTTTATGTGGAAGTCAGAAGAGGCTCTCAGATCCCCTGGAACAGGAATTACAGATTGCTGCTATGTGCCTGGTATGAGTGCTGGAAACCAAATCCAGATCCTCTATAAAAGCAGTAAGCACTTGTAACTACCAAGTCTTCTCGCCATTCCCAATTTCTTTTTGATTGTCTTTATTCTAGAGCCACAGAGTAGTATAGACTCGGAGTTGTTCAGAATGCACCACTTTTACTGAAGGGGTGGCTACATTTAGAGCTAGAAAAACAGAAAGTGGCACACAAGAAACAGAAAGGTGTGCAGAGACAGCCATGTTGGTTGTCTGTCTTCTGTTTTTTTTTATTATTGTTAACATATTTTTATTGATTCTCTGGAACTCTCAAATCCTGTACCCTAATCACACTTCCCAGTCCCTCCATGTCTGCTCCACCCCATCCTGTGACACCCCTGCCCCCCCCCCAAATAATTAAAAATAAAAAATAAACATTAAAAACTAAAATTTAAAAAATGTCCAAATTGTGTCACCTATAGACTCCGTGGAGCACTGTCGAAATCTCAGTGGCCTGCCACTTAGATAAAACTAAGTCCTCCTCCCAAACACCTTAGGAAGCCATCAACTGTGGGGAGCAACTCCTGAGAATCCCCATCACACTTTTCAAGTGTTCTCTTCAGTAGCTTCCTCTCTAGGATGCTATTTTGGGGAGGGGGTGTGGGTGGAGGGCGCTGGATTGTCACAGATGCTGTCCATGTTCCTCCCTCTCAGCTGTGCATCTGTAGTCACTGATATCACAGCAGAAGTAGCCTCCTTTCTCTTACAATCGTCAACATCACGAACCATGTGTCTCCACGCGGTTTCTGGAGACAGCAGAGAACACGAACACGATCCAGGTTGCAGTAGGACCCCAGACCCAGTCAAGGCCCACAGAGGCAGCCCTGCCCATAGACATCAGCATGGCTGCAGGACAGACTCCAGACATCCCCATGGCCCTTGTTGGTAACACAGGCCACCGACTTCAACTAGCCTGGCTGGAGGCCTGGCTGGCCTCAGTGAATGTTTAGTTTGAAGACTTTATTTGAGCAGTTACAGACAACATCAAATATCAAAGATGTTTTTCTTTCCATATGATTTGTGTTAAAATAAAAACATGTTCAAAGTGTACCCAATTGGTGGGGGGGGGGCGGGGGAGGGGACTTTAAGAAGTGTCTTTTTCATGGGACGCTGGTGGTGCACGCCTTTAATCCCAGAACTCTGGAGGCAGAGGCAGGCTGCTCTCTGAGTTTGAGGACAACCTGGCCTACTGAGCTAATTCCAGGACAGCCAGGGCTGCACATAAAAATCCTGTCTTTAAAAATAAACAAAAGAGTGTTTTATTTTACTCATGCTCATGGCATTTAATTGACTATTCTCAATTTGTAGTTTTCTCTTGTGAGTAAACTACAAAGATGTCAACATCATGTATTTGGAATGTAGTATAATTCCAACAGGGCTGGGGAGATGGCTCAGTGGTTAGAAGCACTGTCTGCTCTTCCAAAGGACCTGGGTTCTACTCCCCACACCTACATGGCAGCTCACAACTGTCTGTAACTCCAATTCCAAGTGGTCTGACATTTCACACCAATGCACATAAAATTAAATAAATTATTTTTAAAAATAAGTAAATAATTCCAACAAACACTTGTTAATAAATATTAACTTCAAGCGTATGTTTAGAATATGTTTTCCAACATTTTTAGCATACCTGAAGAAACGCCGGATTATTTAGTCTAGATAACTGGTTCTCCAATGGGCCGTCTTAGGTTTGAGGTGACGAAACTGGGGTTCTGATCATTCTAGACAATGACAGAAATTTTCTTAAGAAATTGAAAGGGAGGAAAGACACTATGTGTTTTTATTTTTCATCCTAGATGTCTGAATTCCATTTAGAGTGAGTGAGGTTTCGGGGATTTTAAATATCATCTTTTAGGTAAATCACTTTTAGTACTACTGGCTATGGCAACACATTTCTATACCAAAGGTCGTTATTCCAGGCAAAATGCAGAGAAGCTGATTTAAAATGGTGACAAGTTATTTCAGCTTTCAAAGCACCAGCAATTAGAAACTGGAATTTCTTGAAAAAAAAAATTAATGTGTTTTCTTTGGTTCCATTTCTTTATCTTTCAAGAATCACCAGAGATACAAATTCTAGGAATATTGGATTATACTTCCTAATGGGAAGAGAAACCGTTTAGTGACCACTGGAAACCTTGTGTCCTTTGCCTATAAAAACTTTCTTTCTGGTGATTCCACCTTACACTTAACTCCCTCCTACCCCTCTTCTCACACGCATTTGCACATGCAGACACTCTTCTGGCATGCATTTGCTGTCCACACTCAGAGGTTAGGGAAGGTTCCTTCCTCCCCCATCCCTGTCTTTGGAAGCTTATGGTTTCTAACATCTCCGCCGACCGCCACACATTCACACATTGCAGAGTCGTGTAGCTGCCTGGATTCCTCTCTGACCACACCCAGCTCCACTTAACCTCCTTAGTAAACAAGCCACAAACTTCCACCTAGCTAGAGTCCTTTTCAAACTCTCCCTGACTTCAACTCCTTTACTCAGTTTCCACTACTCTAGGCAAAATGATCTTTTTAAGACTATAAATATGAACATCTCCTTTTCCTGTTCAAAGAATCTCACAGACTATTGGCTACGTGAGTGGCCGTCATTTTCTATACAAGAGATCATCATTCCAAGGATTTAAAATGATGCCAAGCAATGCAGCTCCAAAGATGGTTCTCCATCTCCCATAGGAAAAAAAAAATTCAACATGACACAAAACACAGAGCTATTCTTTGGTTGCCCAAACCTAGCTGTCCAGCTGCATGTGCTTGTGCAGAAGTGTTAGGTAACTGAGTGTCTCTGCTATGCTCTGTTCTCTCATGCCTCTCTGTCTTGCACACGTTGTTCTCTCTTCCTGGAACAAATTCACAATTCCACCAGTCATGCTTAGAGGAAACTCATTATCATCAAGAGCTTACTCAAGATATATCTTTAACAAAACTTTCCTCAAGCCTCAGCCCGGACTTGAGTACCCCTCTGCAGCAGAAGCTGTGTAAGCCTGGTCCGTATTCCTAGCCCTCCAGGACACTCAAGCTTGCTTCCCAACTGTCAGCACCTGCATTTGTCTACTAAGGACACTTGTCTATCATAGAAGAAACTTTTAAGCTGAAGTTGCTATCCAGGAGCAACTTTAATCCATGGCTGGTGGAAGCTGAGGTATAAATAGTCCAACTCCCTACCTCTTTTTTTTTTTTTAAACAAAAACAAGTTTACATAACATAACTGAGTTTTTTTTAAAGAAACCAGAACTTCCATTACTTACCTCTTTTTTGTTTTAAAATGTTTTTCTCTAACATTAATAAACTATATACAATAAGAACAATTATGAGAATTATCAGGTAAGAATTACATTTGCAATGTCCAGCCTATTCGAATTTTGCATCCTTAGAAAAAGTATTCCATTATCTATCCTTTCCTGGTAAGTCCAAAGTTCTGTTCCTACCTCTTAATCAGTAGTAACTCTCCCAGATTCCCCCAGCGGGGTTAAGTTCCCAGTGTGCAGTAGGAGCTGCCTGACACACTTCCTTTGTTGTCCAGATCCTCTTTCCCGTCTCTTTGACCATGCTCTGCTGCAATTCCCTTTACTTACCAAACATGCTACCTGCATTTGAATTATTTTTTTTCTAAGATCTTTACTGAAGCAATCTCAACTCAGGCATCCTTTCTTGCTAAGTTTCCCTGGCACTGAATATGTAAGACCACTGCATAAAGAAATTTAAAATGCAATAGTCTGTTTCCCAACATTATGAAAAACATTGAGATCAAGAGCTGTATATAACTCTTTTTTTCCCACAGGTAAAAGAAATTCTTAAGAATGTTACATAATCTACAAATACTTACAGAATAAAAGACCTCTTTCTTTTTTACTTTATTTACAGAAGGATTCTGCTATGAATGAAGTTTTAAAAGCATGAATAAAAACTTGGAGGGGAGAATACACAAATAGAAGTAAGTTGTATTATGACAATTGAGCAAATGTAAAGAAATGAGATTTTTAAAAAGATTTAATTTAATTTTATTTTATGTGTGCCCGCATGTATGTAGGTATGTGCACTATTCGTGTCTGATGCCTGCCTGCAGAGGCCAGAAGGGGTTATCAGATCCCCTGGGACTAGAGTTAGTTACAAATGATTATGAACCACCATGTGGGTGCTGAGAACCAAACTGGCTCCTCTGCAAGGGAGTAGTCTTAATTGCTCAGCCGTTTCTCCAGAATTCTAAATAGAGTAATTCAGGTTGAACTGACACACTTCACATAATTCAGTGGCATATGAGTTATGCTTAAATACACATCTTATATTGAGTTATATTCAGAATTCATCTGACTACCAGATGCGGGTGCAATCAGTTCAAGGACCTAGGGCAAAATACCTCTGTATATTCCACATCTTTAAGACAGGATTGGGGAGGATAGCATTGTGTCTTCACTGGATTACTGAGATGATCGACGAAATACTATGTGAAAAGCACTTTAGACAATGCCCACTACAGTATTTTCTAGTCATGTAATTATCATTATGATAAAAATTCATGGTTAATATTAATACCGTATGCATATTTAAACCAAGGATAAAAAAACCTGCAAGTTTAAAAAATATGCTACTGGTCAGTTCCCCAACTTTTGTTAAAATAAGAAAAATAAAAGCCCATCTACGCAACAACTCCATATATTTGCCTGTATAACTGAACATGACTGGATATGAAGCTTAGCAGTGGGAAGTTTGTCTGACAGGCAAGTAGCCCTGAGTTTCATCCTCAGCATCACAAATAATAACAATAATTTATTGTTATTTAAGATATTTTTATTTTATGTGTCTAAGTGTTTTGTCTGTATGCATGTGTATGTTTTGTGTGCACATGCCTGGTGCTTGCATAGTCCAGAAGAAGGCTCTGGATCCCCTGGAACTGGAATTGTGTATGATTGTAAGCTGCCTTGTGCATTTTGGAAACGGAGCACAGGCCCTCTGCAAGAGCAGTAAGCACTCCTAACTTCTAAGCCATTTCTCCAAGCCCAAGATAATTTAATTTTAATAACACAAGTGCAAAAGCCAACTCATGATTAGCTTCCAGGTAAGAAAAGGCAACAGTGACTACACCCTGATCAAGACCAGGGGCTTTGGTACCAGGCAGATAGAAAATCAAGCCCTGTCTCCTCACCTAACACTTACAAACTTCCTGTTCTCACTTGTCAAGTGGGAATACTTTCAGCACTCAGATATTTAAAAAAAAATGATATAATTAAGAACTTCAGCTCAGGGCCTGTCATGGTGCAAACACTCAATAAGTGTCAATTTTAGACATTCTGAATAAGTCATAGAACCATTCTAGAAGTCATTATTTTTTATTAAGAATAGATTTAAAAACTAGAAGTTAATTTGTCAAATGATAGGGTAATATATGCCCTAAGACCAAGCTGGACTGAATTCTGCATCTGGTACCTGATGGCAAAGGACTGGTTCGAGGCCAGAAGCAAGGGTAATTAGGAAGAGGTCCAACCCAGAAGAGCCAGTCCAGGGTAAACAAGCAAGCGGAGCGGAGGCGCGAGCCCAGCATGCCACGCCAAGTGTACCCTCAGCATCGTTTCAACAGCAGAGGACTTCAGCGTGGCTTTCATCATAATATGAAACACTGAAGGTCACATCCCAGACGTTAAACACTGAGGAGTTGACACTATGAATTTATTCTGAGCAGCAAGACCCATCTAAGTAGTATTGTGAGAACTATAGAAAGCCTTAGAGAAGAAGAAAAAATACAAAGTTGCCACAAGATTCTTAATAGCAAAAGCTGGTCAACATGGACACTGTAAAACATGTCTTCTAAATGACAACATGTTTCACACTTCCCAACCGAAGACAGATGCAGCAGTTCTACAGGGAACTGAAAGTGGGAAAGGAGGCTGAGGAAGATCAAGAGCCGTTAAGACAGAGTAGAAAGCCTGGGCTACACGGAGAACCTGAGATGGGAAGTCAGGCAGACAAGGAGCTTTCTGCCACTTAAAGATCACATGAGCTCAGCAAATAGTTTCCTCTCTCTATCTTACCTGAGTCACCTATACAAGTAGACATAATAACAAAGTAGAACTCTGATTATTGTGGTGAAAGAGAGACATACAATATGTGGTACCTGGTTAAACAGATAGGAATAAGATTATCAAGAGCCCTATTGGATAGGATGGACATGCTGAAATCTATACACCTAGGGAAGATAAGCAAGAAGGAGGACCCAGGGTGGGATGATCAGTCATCGGTTAGAAGGACAGTTGGGATGGACTTTGAATGTAGGAGAAAACAAGCAACAGGACAGGAGCCTACCACAGAGAGTCTCTGAAAGATTCTAACTAGCAATGTATCAAAGCAGATATTAAGACTCATAACCAAGCCATCGCCAGAGTGCAGGGAATCATATGAAAAAAGGGGAAGTTAGTAAGACTTGGTGAGAACAAGAGCTCCACAAAGACCAAATAGATCAGGGCACAGGGGTCTTCTATGAGACTGTTTCTCCAACCAAGGACCATGTATGGATACAAACTATAACCCCTTAGATGTGGCCCATGGTAGCTCAGTACCCAACTGGGTACCCTAGTAAGGGGAACAGGGACTATTCCTGTCATGAATTCAATGGCTGGCTTATCGACCATCTCTCCCCGCTCCCGCCCTTCCCTCCCCCCCCCCAGGAAGGAACAGCCTAACTAGATCCCAGAAGAGGACATTGCAGCCAGCCCTGAAGAGACATGATAAGCTAGGGTCAGATGGAAGTGGGGGAGGTCCTCCCCTATCAGTGGACTTGGAGGGAGGCAGGGAGAAGATGAGGGAGGGATGGGGAGAGTGGGAAATGAGGGAGGGGGCTATGGCTGGGATGCAAAGTATATAACCTGTGATTAATATAAAAATAAATAAATTACTTTAAAAAATTATCAAGAGCACAAGACAGCGGAGAAATAGAAGTATGGAGGCTTCAGAACTACTTTCATAGGAAACATGAGAGAAGAAATTAAAATTGACCATGAAAATCAAAAAATCACACTTGAATCTGGCCTTGAATCAGGAGCAGGAATTCAAGGAAATGAAGGGGCAAAAGAAAAACAAGCTGAGGGCTTCACATTCTATGTGTCAGAAGATCTATACTTGGGTCAATGGGATGGCTCATCAGGTAAAGGCTCCTAATGTCAAGCTTGAGATCTGAGTTCAATCCCCACAGCCAATATGGTACAAAAAGAAAACTGACTGTCACAAGCTGTCTTCTGACAGTCACATGGCATGCTGTTGCACACTTGTGAGCACAAGATAGTATGTGCTCACACACACACGAAGAGAGAATAATGAATAAACAAGTATTTAAGAGGACATACATTTTATGCTACATTATTCACAACAGTCAGAATATAAAACCAGCATACATATTCATAGACAAATGAGTAGATAAAGAAAATGAACATAATAAAATTGTATGCAGCAATAAATAAAATGAGATCATGACATTTTTAGGACAATGTATGATATTTAAAAAATACTATGTTAAGCAAAAAAAGAACCCAGAAAAATGAAAGAAAGAAAACTAGATTTAGAAAGCTATGTTTTCTCTCATGCAGAAGCTAAATTTAATTACAAATACATATATGCGTGTTTAGGTCATGAGATTTGCAAGGTGGATGGAAGACAGGGGATGGTGGAGGGCACTGGGGAAAGAGAACAAATCATAGTGACAAGTCATAATGACACACATGTATAAAGATGCCATGGTAAAGCCCAGTACATTGTATATGAAACTAAAATATCAATTTAAAAATCTGTACGTCTTATAGGCTTTAATTTCCACGTGCATTATCCATTCTAAAGTCTGCCAAACCTTTAAATCTTGTATATGAACTGTTTTGTTCTCATCTTATTTTTTGATAAAATATATTAGCTATATGTATTTTTATATTTCATTATGACTATCTATAACCACCCAAAGATGGAACACTATTCTCAAACTTCCTCTCCTATTTACCTGAAACTGCATACACGCTGGGTAGAGAGATGTCCCACATTAATGGGGCACAGTGCGATATTTCAATATGTGCATCCAACTTACGCTGATCAAATCGAGGCAGTTAACATTTCCCTCTCTCTCCTTATGTTTGAAGCCTTTAGGCTCCTCCCTTCTAGATGTTTAATATGGAATAGGCTGTTATAAACTACCCTTACTCCCAGCTTTGGTACTTGCTATCCAGCCTCTTTTTTGTCATCTTCCACCTCCCAAGCCTCTAATGATTGCTGTGCTACCACATTCAAGCTGATGTTTATAGCTTTCTCTTGTGAGTTCAAGCACATGGTACCTGTTTTTCTGTGTTTAGTGCCTAGTTTTTAACATAGATAAGGAAACTGAGCTTCTGTGACGTCCCAAGCCTTCTGAAACCAAAAAGTTTCAGAGCCCAGATAGAAAATAGAACTGTTGACTATTTGGCCAATGTTCCTTTGACACTGCCCAGCTCTCACGCTAAGCACTTGGGAGCTGTTAAAGAGTTTTGTTGCACAGGACTTTGGATGACCTGCCTGGATTGCTTTTAGAGCAAAGGACTGAAGTAAACAGAATGAACATTTCAACTTGGGCAGTAGTCCAAAAGGATGCCCAGGAGAGAAGTGACACCAAGGCTGATTCTAGACTATTGAAAAAATAACCTGAAAACTGGAAGAAAGCCAATAAAACACACTTGTAAAGTTTCAAAATACATACCTCATACATTTATGTTGGATATGAACTTAATATTTTGTAAGAAATAACCTTATGATTCTTCACTATCCTCAAGATTTATCTAAGCTTTAGCATTAACTCCTATGAACAAATATTCAGTTTGGCTATGTTACCAGAAAATGAATGCTCAGAATGAAGCATATATAAGACCATTGTGCTACAGAAGCTACCCCAGAAGGCTGCTTGGCTCCTGCAATCATGCTTTAAAAAACAGCAGCCTGATAATCAGAAGGAGCACCAAGCAAAACAAGTAGTGCTCTGATCTGACACATGCCCCAGCGAAGCTACAGTTAGATGTGGGGAAAGCAGAAGTTAAAAAGGGCTTGAGAAGGGGTTATATTTATCTTTTTGTTTTGTTTCTTGAGACAGGGTTTCTCTGTGTACAAGCCCTGGCCATCCTGTACTCACTTTGTAGACCACACCAGGCTGGCCTCGAACTCACAGAGATCCTCTGTCTCCCTCAATGCTAGGATTACAGGCATGCACCCCCATGCCTGCTTGTAAATACTTCTCTTAAAGCTCTACAAGCAATAGCTGAAGGGCTATGTTGAGCATGATGCTACAGATTACTGTGCTATGAAACAAGTTAGCCCAGAGTTTGTGGTCTCTAATAATTTTGTGTTTATAATGTATTACAATAGCTTGTAGCACTGGGAGTTGAATCCAAGTTTCCACATCCATGAAGCAAATGGTTAACCCCTGACCTACATTCCCAACCAAGATTATGATTTTGTACACACATGATTTTTATGAACTTTTCAAAAATTCAGAAGGGGGATAAAATAATGGCAGTTATGAAAAGAGAAAACTTTAGCTGTTCAAGGTTATTCATTCCTGATAAACTGTATTATGTTTATTCGTTCTCAGTGATCAGTCACAAGCTATTTCTAATTTTTAAGTAGGGTGAAATGATGATAGTCATTAATAAACAACCATTTTTCATTATTTGTAATTTAGTTATACTGGTGAGACTATTTAGCTTTTTTCTTTTTTCTTGTATAAATTGTCCTTTCTAAATAATTTATCATGTTAACTTACTAAATGTGAAAAATGCATTATCAAGTGTACAGTGATGCATATAAGCACTTTCTATGAACAAACACCAGCCTTCCATGGGCAACAGATAGGTGGGATGGTAGCTATCAGGTTGTCTGGGTTCTTTTAAACTCAGAGTAACCTACGATATGAGAAGACTGAAAATAATGGTATGATTTGGCCAAAAATCAGTCAAAGTTCCCTATTTCTCACAGTTTCTATGACCTTATATGATTTTCATTGGTGCTGAGCTATGTGCATCATTTTATTGGTGTTCTATGATCCACCATTTTTCCCCTCACTTCAGAATATAGCACATTTAAAGAAGCTGCTGTCTGGGAATGCATTCCAGTGGCGGAGTGCTCACAGAGCATTCACAAGGCCCTGGGTTTAATCCATAGCAGAGCAAAACAAAACAAACATGTTCGTAGTACTAACTTTGCTCCTTAAAGCAGAAACACTTTCAGGCATTGAGTTTCAATATGGAACTATCAACCTCGTTTTGATCTCAGTTGGACATTGTGTTAAGACAGAATCCAGCATAGTTATGATTGCACATTTAGTAGTCATTGTAGAATTACAGCGCCCCTGCCTTCTCAAATATCCTTTCTTACCATCCAGCTCAAAAGTTGTTGAAGTTGATGGGTTTTAGAACATCCTAGAAGAGCTGAGCAAACCCTCCTTTAAGCCAAGCATCATGGGCAAAGGAATCAAAATAAACAGAATTAATCTTTGAGTACTTGCAATAAGAGAAACTCTCCAGAATATAAACATTACTAGGACAGAATGTGCTTTAGCAAAAAAAAAATCCAGCAAAATGGACCACAGTTGTTCAAATCCAGTAGAAGTTCTTTGTTTATTTTGGGATATTTCTTACTGTTTCATATAAAGTATTGAATAGTACAGGTTAAAAAAATTCACACCAAAATTTAATTTAAAAAAATCATACCAAACTGGTGCCAGTAAGCAAGAGTCCCTTCCTATGAACAAAACATAAGCATTCAATGACCAGCATAGTTGATGAGGCTGTGAGCTGGACACAGAGAACCCTATACTGTAGGAAGACCGAAAAAGCTGGGGTGATTTTGGCAAAATAAATCTGGCATAGTTACGATTGAACATTTAGTTGTCATTGTCGGATTATGGTTCTCCTGTCTTCTTGAAAATTCCACCTTACCAAAGAGCTCTGAAGTTGTTGAAATTGATGAGTTATAGAATATCAATAAAATGATGAACATTGTTCATCAAGCCAACAAGAGTTGCTTTCATGACTCAGTTTCTTCACTGTTTCTCTTTATGGGCTATCTATTTTAATTTGTATTTTTATTATCACCCATTGCTAACTATTTTTAGCCCTGGATCAGTTTTTACAGAGAATGCTTTAATTCAAATGTCCTAATAGCTTTTAAGAAATGTTTAAAGTTGCAAACCAAGTTATAAATTTGAAAGACAAGCATATTTCTCATAAAAGATGATATTTCACATATCACAATACATATTTGCAAATTGTCTTAGTCAAAAGTCCAATTTAATATACAAAATATGTCAGAAATAGAGAAAATGAAAGCTCTCAGCCTGTTGAACAGATCAGCTTCTGGAGACTAGTCGAGAAAGAACTCAGACTACAGTGTGGCTAGTAAGGAGCAAATCCCATTAACAGCAATTACTCAAAGGTGTCTGCTGGAAACCTGGACATCACAATGGATGATGGTGAAATGTTACAGTGAAGCACAATGCAGAGACCACAAAAAAAATTAGAGTTGACCAAAAAATGGTCTATGGACTGATAATGCTCACATAAACCTCACAAATAGTACTCAAATGATAATTTACAAAAATAGAAGTTATATGTAAATAAATGGTCCTAAGGAATTTTTATTTTTTTATAACAGAGCACTACTTCAAAAATGGAGAATATCACCTTACAGACTCAGAATGAGACAACAAAGTAGTATTTTTAAAAGCTTTAAGGAAGGAAAGAAGGAAAGGAAAAAACAGGTAGAAAACACATATGTAAGGTAATAAATGAATGTTTTGGACTTCAACAGAGGACTTAAGACTCAATAGGTGATAAATTAGAAAGGTAAATTAAGATTAGATATTCAGATCCCTGAATGTGTGATGATTTCAAATTGAGTCCTTACCCAGCCCTGTAAATTTGTTCTTTTATTTTTGTAGTTTCCTCCTAGGTTAGTCCTCTGCCTTTCAAAAGATAGGTTACCCATGAGTGTGTGTGTCTGTGTGTGTGTGTGTGTCTGTGTGTCTGTGTGTGTGTGTGTGTGTGTCTGTGTGTCTGTGTGTGCATGTGTATGTGTGTGTCTCTGTGTGTATGTATGCATACACAAACCACATGAGTATGTTTGTGCACATTTGCATGTGTTTGAAGGTGAGCTGGCTTCAGTTCTAAATGGAAAACAACTAAATGATTTTAATTGTGGCCCACCATGCAAAAATAGTATTTGAAGAAGGCTTATCTGGCTGAGCTAGACAGGTGCTCTGGCCAGGGAGAGGCTGACGGCAGGGAGACTGCTTATGAATTAGGAAAATTAACCCTCCTCTGCATTTTATTAGAAGTTAATTATCTCTTACAGATTTATTTTTTTAAAGGCAGCATGGTAGTTAAGTTAGCACAATCAGAGATGCGCAGTAGTAATTAATCCCCCATGACTGTGTGAACCTATACTGTACTAGACAAACATGCTAACTGCCGTGTTGGAAATCACTGTCGACAGCAGCACATGGTGGCTGACAGACGGGTCTCCAGGTACATAGTCACTGATGAAGAGAATCCAAAATACTTTCAATTTTCCAAAATGTCTTTTTAACTCTTTAATTCTTGTTATTAGCACATCATATGATGCTACTTTGTAAAGGTTCAGGTGGCTTAAATTAAATGAACTTGAATCTAAGAGCAAATATGATTGTGGTTTTACTCCAGATGTCTGGACTGTAAGAAGGAATACTAGAGAAAAAGGGAAGAAATATTTGAAGCCAAAGTGGGTCTTATTCTTTCTAAACCAAAGTTTTCTATATAAAGTTCAGATATAGGCTTGGCATCAGGACAAAAGTCATTCAGGGTTTTATGTTTTGTAGTTGTGTTCTGTTAAAAGAAAAGGTACAGTACACTCAGCAGATGTCCTTAGAACCTCAAAGGAATCTCCACAGAGCTTACACAAAAACCAGATTGTCCTAGGTCATGGCCCAACCAGGAGATTGAGCTACACTCGATCTCTGAGACGGCAGGAGGCCAACACGCACACTTATTACATCTGAATTAACCAGGCCTGTCTTTAAAGGAAGCAGTGCCACTTTAAACTGGGAGTAGGTGACTGGGCCGAGCCGATAAAAGGACACTAGGGCTGTTGAGGGACTGTGAGGAGTCACCCTGATCACTTGAATGCATTAAAGCTGAGCCAGACTCTTTCACAAACGAAGTTTCACTTTGGCAATAGGTAAGGATGCATTCGTCTACATAGGTAAGGATGTGTTCATCTACGTGGTGAGAGATGCCAAAAAGATCCAACACTCTTCTGTCCATCTCACAAATAGTTCCAGAAAGTTGAGACATTCTTATCTTCTCAGTTTGCCAACAAGAAGCAAAACTTCCACCCAAATAGAAAAGTTTGAGAGACAAAAGATCCCCATAATATTTATGGGTACGTTAATCCCCTTGACAGGTATTTTCACTACCTATCATTCTAGGATAAAAATATAAAGCAAAGGCCAATCTCTCTTTGAGTTTGCACAGTAATGGGGCAAGAGAGAAGAAAAATGAAGAAAAACAACTAGGGATGATTGTGACTGAGACAAAGGGCCAGTATGACATTTTGTCAGATGGTCAAGGTAAGCCACTCAGCAAAGGAGACCTGGGAGATTCTTGAAGGAAGTGAACGAATACAGGGTAAACACATCTGGTTGGAAGAATAAGTACAGCAAGGAACAGTGAGAAGCCCAGACCATGGGGCAGGACAAGACTCAGATTGATCTTGTCGTAGCAGATTTGCTGCTAGTGGTAAAATGGGAACAGAGAAATAGACAGGTGCAGCAGTTCACAGAAGTGCTGAGAATGTGGGGTACCAGAGAGCAGACAAGGAAACCGGCAAGCTGAGAAAATATACAGGCAAAACAACCAGGCCATCTGAAAGCAATACGTAAACTGCTGGTGACCTTGAGAGGTTTCTGTTGGAAGGTGATGAAGAGCATAAGGTTGAAGTAGGTCAAGGGAGTATTGAAGGATATAAGCCAACAACTGCAGGAATCAAATTGGCAAGTGGGAAAAAAACATGAAAATCACTAATGTCAACAAAGAAAGCTTTAGGAAGTGATAGAATTAAGACTGGCGGCAGCTGAGTTTGTGGAAGGTGAAAATCAGAGAGAGGTGTGAGGGGTTCTTCGAGATGGGATGTTAAAGCATGAACATGCACATGGGATGATCCAGGGCAGAGGAGCATCGCCTTGTCATACATGACACTATAAACTCCTGGAGAAACTGAGCATAGATGGGTCCCTCATTCATGCAGGGAAGAGTCTTTGACACAAGGCAAGAACCAACATTGCAGAGACCCAGGGAAAGAGTGCATGTCCTTAGGGCACACAGACCCCAGCTTCATTTTTGAGCACCAAAGATAAGATGGAAAAAGAAAATAGAAAAGCGAGCACACAGGTAGCTTTAAAGTTGAATATTGGAAAACAAGAGAATAGGATGTGCTGAGAAAGTCCCAGTCTGAGCCCAGGTCTGTGTGTCGGCTCGGGATAAGATGACTGACAGACAAGCGTCCTCAGCCAGCTTTCAGGTGTCCACCGGGCTGGTGGATCCTGAGGAGTCCTTCTCCTGAGCACAAACAGCCCGAATTCTGCCTCAGCCTGCTGCCAGGGCTTCCCTCTCATCTAACAGAGCCACCACCTCAATCTTTTTTTTTATTTTTTTAAAGACAGAAAGCAAACAGCTTTCTTTTTTCTTATGAAAAGGGTGAGCAGGCA
Organism: Pachyuromys duprasi; assembly: GCA_028658305.1. Taxonomy (NCBI): domain Eukaryota; kingdom Metazoa; phylum Chordata; class Mammalia; order Rodentia; family Muridae; genus Pachyuromys; species Pachyuromys duprasi. The sequence continues at coordinate 45,011,114 of CM053759.1, forward strand.
CATCCTCTCAAAACTGTGGGTTGCCTCACTTCACTAGCTTCTTTTTCTTAGCTGCTTCATGACTAAAATTTGAACTCTTTGCCAGCTCTGAGCTTTAAGCTCTGTATGAGTGTTGCCCACAGTAACCATGCAAATTGTTTCAGACAACTTATGACTAAGGTACCAGTTTTCACAGTCACCCCCCTCACCTCCACCAAGCACAGACCTAGCTCCTTTCTAGCTTACCTACTCTATTTCACGTCTCTACCATGATTTTAAAGGGTCTTACCAGTCTTTGCTGGCAAAGCTTTTCCACCCATTCCTCTCCCTTCCCGAAGCACCCCACCACTGTGCTCCTTCTGTTTATTACCTATATTTCTCAATCTCTTAACTATAAAGCAATATTAGGTCCTAGGTCATATACCACATATTTGATGCATATACATTTTTTTCACAAAAAGGGCTCTTTGACAGGCATTTTAAAAAACCATAAATTCAGTTGTTGAAAATTTTGTCTAAGTATGGCTTTCCTTCTGCCACGCCGTCTCAGGAATAGATTTTATTATTCTGAGTTACAGCCAACCCTTACTCCCAGGATCCCAGCTTCCCCCTGCTTGTTATCTTCCATTTCTCACTTTGCTCAGTCAGTTCCGCCCACTCCTCATCGTTCTCCCCAGCAATCCTGTCAAAAAATCAATTTGCAGCTTCCTCTGCTATTAAAGTGGCTTATCCAGCAGTTCTTTCCTTTTATGGAAAAGAGCGAGCAGGGTGGAAGTCCGCACTCCTCTGCTGATCCCTAACATAGACAGAACTGAATTTCTAATGCAGGTACTGTACCATTTTAGATAATTTGCAGAGACTACTGCAACCCAGTCAAACCACATTAAAATGGAAATGTTCGTTATAATTCCAGAACACTCACCGAGCAATGCATCCCTGCATTATCTGAAAGCTCCAGCATAGCTATAATAAGCATGATTGAGGGTGTGCCCTTCCAGTGTCCATGATTAGGCCAGGGACCTAAAAACTGAAAAACACTAAGGAGTTTATACCTTTAAGGAACCTTGGGTTTTAAATATTGAAGCAGTTTAATTAAGGCTACAGCTGTTTAATTAGGGCTGAAGCTGACACATCATTTACCTGGGAGAAGAGGAAAGACAATATTAAAAGCTAAAAATTAAAACCTAAAACTGAGAATTGACGGTTGTCTTCTGACAACACTGAAACTGAAATTAACAAGATGAGTGAAAATTGCTCCTAAAAGCAGCAGCCAGGAGTCCAAGCAGTAACATGCAGAGAGTTTGAGCTTTTCTTCTCACGTGAAGAGATAAGCTAAAGCTAGGACCTTGGACAGTATGGCTACAGGTCCTGGTGTGGCCATCTCCCTGTCCTGAAGCTTTACTCATTTTTCTTGCTCCTTCATAAGTGTGATTTTGTTGTGGTTATGAATCGTAAATGTCTGATACATAGGATGTCTGGTATGTCACTCCTGTGAAAGAGTCTCTTGACTCCCACAAAGGGATTGCAACCCACAAGTTGAGAACAGCTGCCTTAGAGGGTTGCTTGTTTTGTAGAATAGATGTCAGTCAGTGGAGGTTGCCTGATGCTTTATGACTTGGCAAAGCAGGTGCATCTCACCGGAAGGCACCTCCCTGTTGAGCTGCCCTTCGCTGGGAATGTCACATTAAGCGCTGTGGGGAGGCATTTTCTGCCAGGTTTCTCTGCTACCCTGGCACTGTTTTCTCCTTTACAGTTCAGAAGACTTTAGCAGGGAACTTTGTAATACTGTGTAAATACCTTGTTCCTGCTCCACCGCCACACTTCATTGTTAGCATTTCCTGGTGGTTGCTGCCTGATTAATGGGATTATGGTTGCTGTTCTAATTTCATTTCTGTTGCTGTGATAAAATGCCCTGACAAAAAGATGCTTAGGAGAGAAAGTGGATTTTTCTTTTCTCACTATTGATGTAACTGATGTCATTGTCTATTACTACAAAGAAGTCACAGCTGAGGGCAATGGTAACCTCTAATAATCAAGAACAGTGAGAAATAAATACACACATGCTCACTTACTTCATTACTTGTGTCCATCTAGATTTCTTTAATACTTTATATACTTTAATATTTAAATAGTAATTTCTATAATAAAGAGTATAACAGCTATATTCATAGATTTCAGTACCTCCTGATGACAGAAGGGTAGGCTGGGTCTTTCCACCTTGATTGACTTACTCAGGACCATCCCACACACACATGCCGACAGGCTAACCCAATGCAGATAATTCTTCATGAGGGTCTCTAATCAACTGATTCTATGTAGTGTCAAGCTTACTACAAAAGCTAAATTCACGGTTGCCAAGTGGTCTTTTCTGTTAGGATTATCCTGATTTCTACTGCAAAGATTGTATTTCTATATCAGCATCAATGCTTTCAAACCGTTATGTGTGTGTATGTGCAATATATATATATATATATATATATATATATATATATATGTGTGTGTGTGTGTGTGTGTGTGTGTGTGTGTGTGTGTGTGTGTGTGTGTATAATAGATTACATGTATTTCTCATCACTATTTGGATGAGCAAATTGAAGCACATTTGCCCACAAACTCCAGATTCACTGGAAATTCATATTTCTAGCTTTTCTTTCGGTAATATGGTAAAAACACAAAACTAATTCTCTGGGTTGGAGATGCTTAGCAAACCCTAAAGTAGGATTGTTTTCGCTTGGTTCCAGATCTGGGTCAGGGTTCAGTTTGACGACGTCACATTGCCCAACCTGCACTGGGGCCAGTTCCTCTTCATTTGGCGTTAGTATCACCCAACCTGCCTCTTTCTGCTTCCCACACAGATGGACTTTAGGGGGAAGCGCCGACGGCAGAGCTGTTAAAGTCGTACTCCTAATTTGTTTTAATAAATTACAGTAGGTTTTTAAGTTGTTCTTCTTGTGTCTACTTAAGTTCTGTTGGAGTTTTTAACTATTGCTGCTCTGTTTCCATAGACAACAGCTAGCGTGTGTGTGTGTGTAGCCTTCAAAGTAGAGGACGAGTTTCAAAAGCTGATCTAGGTATTACCCAGCTTTCTCTTTTCCAACCAGACTCTGATTAGACATGTTGGCACCACACCACTTCTGTTCCCAAATATCTACAGTGACTAAAGTGTGGCTATGAAGTAAGGACAGGTGTGTGATGGGAGATGCTTCTGAGCTTACATGGGGACGATTGGCACAAATGGAAGCTGGAGACTTGTTTCCTAAACAAGCAACTGGGAAAGAGCTGGAAGAGAAAACGATTAGATGCTACAACAGAAGGAACAAGATGGCCAGAAAGGTCTGATCAGAAACAGAAATGTGGAAAGCTCAAAAAGGAAGGAGACACCACCAGACTTACTTTTTTAAATGACTGGATGCAACTGATGTGGTGTTTCTGTAATCTTGTTAATTAAAGGTCAATTAGAAGTGACTTCTACAAATTTTAGATGTGAAGAGAGGACCGGAGGGAAGATTAAACTGAGACTGTTTAGATTTGCTAGACAGAGGAGGGAAGGCTAAAGTATAATTAAGACAAACACCAAACAAGCCAGCCAAACTTTCCATATTTCTTCTTGTTGTGTAAGTCGTGTCTAAATAGTTTTTGATTAAATGGTGTCTTCTTATTACATGTGTATTTACTTAGTGTGTTTGCACGTGCACATGCACACGTGCATGCCATGACACGTGTATAGAGGCAAGAACAACTTGCAGAAATCATTCTCTCTTTCTACCATGTGGGCACTGGAGATCAAATTCAGATTATCAGGCTAAGCTCCGTTAGCCACTGAGACAGCTGTAGTTTCTGCTGTTGTGTGGTTTGGTTGGGTTGGGTTGGGGTTTTTTTGGTGTGTGTGTGTGTGTGTGTGTGTGTTGGTTAGTTGGTTAACTGTTTTCTTTTTTTTTGTTGTTTTCTTAAGTAGTTCAGTTTAGGATAAAGATATCCTGAACTAATGTTTAATGGGCTTTCCAGATGGAAATGTCATAATCCAAGCATTGTTTACAAATATAGTATCAATTAGTAACTGATTCAAAAAGATGGCCCTTTCCAAAGCACAAATGAATGTGAATACAGTTAAATCTGTCATTTAATACATATAAAGTGTCAAACATTTTAAAAATACATGGAAATTTTTATAATGAAATAATCTTTGTTCCCAAAGAGACTGGAGGTACAGCTTTGTAATGTCACTGACCAGGATGTTAACATTGACTCCTTCACAGCCCAAACTGAATAGAGGACTGTCAATGTTGACTATTAGCTTTCAGGAAATGTAACTAACTCATAGGTTTCCACACACAGTTTAGAATTCAGATTGCTCTAAGAACGCAGCATTGTCATTCACTGGGTAGAGTAGAAAGAGCCAAGAGGAGAAAACAGCAAAACTCAAGTTCAGTCACAGCAGGACTGTTTCTTTTTTCTGTTTAAAAAATGGCTATGTGTGTAGCTCTTACTAGGAAAACCAGAGTCCCCTTTTTGAGTTATTAATCTTGTTAATAGAGAATTTTAAAACAGAAGCAGCAGACAGAGTTTCTAGGACTATTTTATCAGAGTTTGAGGAAAAAGAGAAGGAGAGGAGAAGGAAGACCCAGGCAAGCTAAAAATTTCAGCAGCTGCACTGAGGAGATGGAAATGAGGAAAGGAACACGCCATGTGTTTTGCAATGGAGGTCAGCAAGCTGGCTCATGGCGGAAAGGGTAAGGAGGCTTCAGAGAACGAGTAAAAAAAACAAAACAAAACAAAACAAATCAAAAACATTGTGTCAGGGAAAGCATGCATGTGAGACAGGAAAAGTGTGCTTAGTGTTTGGGGAAAAGACACAGGAAGGAAAAAAAGGAAAAAATAAAAAGCTGTCAGGCTTAGTGATAAAGACTGGTAAACTACTGAATTGAGGGAGAGGCTCCTGAGAAGGGCACCTGCATTATCTGAGCAGAAGACATTGGTCTGGAAGTTTAGGGGCAGGAACTCTCAAAGGAGATAGCTCTAATTCCTGTCTTTAAGTAGCAGCTGGAAATGTCCTGTTTCTGTCCTGATGGAAGCCCAGAGAACAGAAGGGAGTTCTGCTTTCCCTTCTTTTTCCTTCTCTGGCACATACACTAGTATCATTTTATAACATGCTAATTTCCCCTAATAGCTTGTCAATAAAGGAAGCTAACCAGAATGTTATCATTTATTAAACATTTATAAGCCACTCGAACATGTTCAGCACTGGTTCATTGTAGTAAATGGTGAGAGAACACTGAACTGTTATTTTACAGCATAATCCCCTGGAGTCTGATCTGAGTGAACCTTAAGCTTTTAATCAATATTGCCCAAGAGGACAAATAGTACATAGCTGATTTTAGTTATTTAATGAATAGATTTTAAAAACTCATAAAATTCAAAATTTTAATGAATTTAGGAAAAAAATTATAGTCGTTCATTTAAAATATTTTAAGTGAGTATATACCATGTGTGTCTTTCTGCTTCTGGGTTACCTGACTGAAGATGATCTTTTCTAGTTCCCACCATTTGCCTGCAAATTTCACGATTTCCTTGCTTTTAATTCCTGAGTAGTATTCCATGTGTAAACGTAACACAATTTCTGTATCCATTCCTCCATTGAGGGACATCTAGGTTGTTTCCAGATTCTGGCTATTGTGAATAGAGCTGCTACGACCATGGTTGAGCAAATGTCCTTGTTGTGTACTTGAGCATCTTTTGGATATATGTATGCCTAAGAATGGTATAGCTGGATCTTGAGGTAGCACAATTCCTAATTTTCTGAGAAATTACCAGATTGATTTCCAAAGTGGTTGTACAAGTTTACATTCCCACCATCGATGGAGGAGGGTTCCCTTTTTTCCACATCCTCTCCAGCATGTGTTGCCACTTAAGTTTTTGATGAAGAGACTGATACCCCAACCAAGGACCCTGCATGGAGAGGACCTAAAACTCCTGCTCAGATGTAGCCCATAGACTCAGTCTCCAAGTGGGGTCCCTAGTAAGGGGAACAGGGGCTGTCTCTGGCATGGACTCAGTGGCAGACTCTCTGATCACCTCCCCCTGTAGAGTGCAGCCTTGTCAGGCCACAGAGAAAGACAATGCAACAAGTCCTGATGAGACCTGATAAGCTAGGGTCAGATAGAAGGGGAGGAGGACCTCCCCTATCAGTGGACTAGGGAAGTGATATAGGGGGAGAAGAGGGAGAGAGGGTAAGATTAGGAGGAGATGAAGGAAAGGGCCACAGCTGAGATAAAATTGAATAAATGGTAATAAATAATAATAAGAAGAAAAAATATATACTAAGTAGGTAGGGGAATACGAAATTAATTACCCTAAAATTGATACTAGTTACCTAATGTAGGGTATACAGAATAAATTGAATATGATAGACATACATTTCATTTCAGCACCCAGGAAGCAGCAGATCTCTGTTTGAGGCCTGTGTGTGTGTGTGTGTGTGTGTGTGTGCTGGGCACAGGGGTCATTCTTCAGGAGCTGTCAACCTTGGATTTTTTAGGCAGGATCTCTCACGGAAACCTGAGGTTGGCTGGTCAGGTTCGACTTGCTGTGCATCAAGCCCCAGGAATGTAGCTCCTCAACACTGGTATTACAGGTACGTGCCTCCACAGAAAGGTTTTTTTATGCAGGTGCTGGGGATCAGAACTCAAGTCCTCGTGCTTGTGCGGCAAGCACTTTACTGAGCTGTCTCCCCAATCCACTTCATCATGTTTGATGAAGTTCTCCATGAACAAGAGACACTTCCCATAGAATGATAAGCTATCCTGCAGAGCTGTAACCCACTAGGTCCTTAAAACAGGTGCTGGTGCCCTCAAAGAACTAAATGTTTGGAACTGAGTATGTTAAATTAGCGGGAATTTGCACAAAAGTGAGCACACCTTACAGATGAGCTAAAATCTTTCGAGTGTTCTTAGTTCATTATAACACACACTGGAAAACTGAAAATGGCCCCTTCTGAGGGCTTGGATGCTTTTTGCCAGCTTCTCCACTATCTCTCTAAGTGTCCCATTTCTCACTTCTTTCACATTTTAAGTTTGGTGTCTTGAGTTTTTGGTGCCGCAATAAAGCTAGCTACAAAATGGAGAAGAATCAAAAGCCAAATGCAGTCACAGCCTGCTACCAAGTTTTCTCTGTAATGTTCTTATAATAATCCAAAACTAGACCGATGACCTAGATTTTCAGCTTTCTCCAACTTTTTCCTAACTTTTTCTGCCCGTTCATTCTATAAAAACAGAGGGAGAGGATGGATTAGTCAGGCACTCCTGAAGAGCAGCCTGCCCTGGAGGATAGGGAGGCCGCACAAAGAAGGAGTCTGAGTAGCTGGCTGCCAGTATGAAGCAGATTAGCCTCTGGCTGTGGCTTCTACCCCTTCCCAGCTCCGATGTTCACACGGGGTCTCTTTCTCTTCTGGTGCCATAGGAATTAAAATAAGATACTGTAGGCTGACCACTTTAAACAATGCTAAATAAATAACAGTGGTATAATTAATTTTAACTATTTAAAACTACAATAATGAGTTTAAGCATAACATGGGAAGAATTTAAGCCATCTGAAACATCAGAGGTAACTGCTTAAAGAGGAAGATTTACATTCTTCCTCATTCAGTTAGAACAGGGCTATGTCTGTTTGTTTTCTCTCAACATCCTAGCATATTTCACCATGAAACTATCAAATTCATTAATTTTCAAATTAATGAACTAATGACAAAATATGTCAAGGTGTACACCATGGTACTAAAGCCCTAGTAAACCTGACTGATATTTGAGGAAGGTAACTCCATCTTGCCCTAGATTTATCTGCTAGCTGGTTTTACTAATATCACTGATTATTCTAGAGAACAACCATGCAAACAAGTGAAATACAAGAAGGCCTTGCACAGGAAAAATGGAAACTAAGCCACTCAAATTGTGGCATATCCTACTTTCTTTCTATAAAGATATTGTAAAGAGAAATAAGTATAATGATAATACCTACCTTTCACAGAGTTGCTTTGAAAACTGAGAAAGGAAAAGAAATGTATGTAACCCTCTTGCTTAGTGACTGACAAGTAATAGAATACCAATAAATTACAGCTATTATTTTTTATCATTATTATTCCCAAGGGACTTTTAAAAGTAATTTCTGCCTCCTGTGAAAGGAATCCGACAGCTGTGCAAACAATGTACAAGTTCCTTGAAATTAATAGAAAATGTTCATGTCTTAACTTTCAGGAGTCCATTGTGTTCTTGTTTGTCAAATGAGAACACCATGTGCAGTAGAAATGAGTCAGTCCTGCCCAGCCTTCCCTGGGATGCCATAAAATTCAGCATAATGCTAATTAGAAGTAGTCATTGTTCTTTAAGACTCAGAGCTATGTGTTTCATCAGAATTTCACGATGAAATAGATAGGGGGTTTATTTTTACTGCTTGCCTTCAGTTGGCAATGGTATAGAAGTCAGCTTACCACTAAAATACTTACAGAACAAACACAAAATACTTCCTTGCATGCTTATCATTTACTCAGCTTGCACACGTCAACAGAAGTTCAAATGATCTTTTTTTGAAGTTCTCCACTTTGATACGTTCATAAACTTCAAGGTTGTGCTCATCTATCACACTTTTGCCATTATTGATATCATTGTTTCATCGCTGGGCCACCTGTATGAAAGATACAAGTGGTTTTTTCTGATCTCTATTCCATAGGTTGAAACACTGAGATATCAAGGGCTGAAGTGATTTCTGGGGTCAGCAATCCCAGTTTGTGTGCTGAGCTTCTTTTTATTCCATCCTGTGATGGCCAAGGCTTCAAGAAAATAAATGTCTCTAAGCCCTCCCTCATTCTTCAAAATGACCCCAAGTATTATATGTTCACGCAGACAGAAGACAAACTATTCTACTATACTTATCCCTTCCTGCAAATGATGATATGTAAAATAAAAATAACTTGGCATCTCAAATGAGAAGCTTCCAAATTTACAAAAGGTGAAGGACTCAGGTTCCATGTAAGTGTGAGGGCAGCATGAAGAGCTTTGGGTCAGATGTCCGGAAACCTAGGTTCTAGACAATTCTGTTTCTCATCATGTAAGTTTAAACAGATTCCTCATCTCTGTAGAGTTTCTGTTTTATCATTTATAAAACAAGGGGGTAGGCTGAATGTGCTGGACAGAATGCAAAAATTATCAATGAGAAAGTCAGTACCTGAGTTCATAGAAGTTTCCCCTTTTTTAACGGTACTTCACCAACGTATACACAAGCATATATCAAAGAAGCCAAACTAAGAAAATTTACAGTAATATTTCTGTTTGTTTGTTTTTTCAAGGCAGGGTTTCTCTGTGTAGCCCTGGTTGTTCTGGAACTATCTTTGTGGTCCAGGCTGGCCTCGAACTCAGAGATCCACCTACCTCTGCTTTCCGAGTGCTGGGATTAAAGGTGTATGCCACCACCATCCAGCTTTTTGCAGCATCCTATATAATAAGATATATGAACTATTCTTTTTTAACAAGCTGCAGTCAATTGTCTCATCCATAAGCATCTTAAAACTTATTGTGGTCAGAACTAAAGTGGTCTGGGGCTTGAGGGGCTAGCTCAGTAAGAACAGATTTAACATGCGCTGAATTCAATTTCCAGCACACACACACACAAAGTCATCTACTTACTCAGCTAACCAAAATGTCCTTGTCATTGCCATTTTCTAAGTTTAAGAAACAAATGTTCCCTTTTGTGCTTAATTCATCTAGTGGGTCCTAGAAATAAGAGACATAGTCAAGGTGACATCATCCTTGCCCGGAAGAAGCTCTGGAGCTCAGGAAGAGCCAGCCAGTCTGACCACCAGCTACTGTACAAGGATCTTGAAGACAAGTGGACACTGTCTCCTCATTTTTCACACAGTCCTCAAGATGGATGTTTGTCTGTCTGCCTGCATGCCTACATGTCTGTCTTTTTTAAGAGATTCTATTTCTCGAGAAGCTGGTTTCCAAAAATCTCCTTAAACCTGATTGTATCTGGCTCATGGCCCAGAAATAAACCTGGTTTTCCCATAGCATACATACCATTTACAATAATCAAAAAATCCTTTTTAAAAAGTTTAGCTTTATAGAGCTTAGTAAATATAAATATTGGTGAATTCTGATAAATTTCTTTCAAACCTTTTACTCATCATAAGAGAAATAAATTACTATATTATACAGATCATTTTAAAAGACTATTAACTGAATGATAACATAAAATTACTGCAGCTGTAGAGAAATTAAAAGAGATTTCAGATGATGGGAAAGTAATCATTTTTGTTTTGTTAAGAATTCAAAACAAATTCACTAATTGTACCATCACATACCACTGTAGCTAACATAAGGTTAAAGGTCCTCCAGAATGATAGACAGTTAGAGCTGGTTTGACCTCAGCCTTATGTCCAACACCACTGTTCACAACTGCCCTGTGCTTCAGCCACTTCCTGACATGCCCAGGAAGTATGTTTCTCTGTACACATCATTCAAATATAAAATTCTGCCTCTCTCAGTCTGAAGAACTTAGCTTATTTGGAAACAAAGACCTCCTGCTGTTACATCCTTTCATGGTTACTGCCACGTTTATATGTACTTCTTACATTCTTTTTTT
>CM053759.1:45022218-45056961 GCA_028658305.1 Pachyuromys duprasi
TGTTGGTGGACTTGGAGGGGGCGGGGAGGAGGGAGATGAGAGAGGGAGTGGGAGGGTAGGAGGGAATGGGGGAGGGGGCTAAGTCTGGGATTCAAAGTACCTAACCTGTGATTGAGATAAAAATAAATAAATTTTAAAAAAGTCAAAAAAAATAATAAAGGGAGCTTCATATATCTTTGGTTGGGGAAAGCACTACAAGAGGACTGTAAGAGATCGCTCTATCTCTCTCTATTCCCTTGTTTCTCCGCTTCCTGTTGCCCTGTTTGTGATATGAGCTTTCACTTAGAAGTGCTCTCCTGATATCATCTACCACCCTCACCAAAGCTAGCAGTGAGCCCTACCCGATCCTGGACTTTGAACCTTCAAAAGTATGGGCTGAATTAACCTGTTGCTACTTCCTGAGTAGCCTGTGTAGGTGTTTTATTACCTTAGAGAGCTGACTAATAGAAGCCTCTGCCTTATTTTACTTCTGTAAGAGAAAACACAAATTAACAAGAACAAGTTCCTTTTGCACAAATACAAATAACTAGTGAAATGAAAGTAAAGATTTTCTTCTGGTGGATCTGTAGCTTAAGCAGCAGAGCACTTAACCTGTCATGCATGAGGTCCTAGATAAGATCGCTCATAGCAGAAAAGTTTTTATCTTATTCTAGATTTATAGAACCAGTTTGTTGTTCATATTTTTAATTAATACTGTTTTAAAAAGATTATTTTGTAAATTAATTTTTTTATAAATTAGAGTACTTACCAAAGAATTTCTTAGAGCAGTTTTTCTCCCTTGAAACAAGGCACACACACACACACATACACTGTTTCTTGTTTTCATCCTGGCACAACAGTACTTTTACAAATGTTGACAGAGGAAGTTTGGAGCAACACCTGGGCTGCTCTCAGATCCCACCTGAAATTTTAATTTTTTTTTCAGTGTTCTGGAAGACCCCCAACTCTTATGTAGGTCTAGGAAATAACTAGAGTCAAACTAGAAAGTGTCCTCTGTAAATTCCACACCTTTTCTGAAGAACAGAAAATTATTAATGGTTATAAAGTACATCCTAATCTTTGTACTGATGTCACAAATTAACATATGAATATTTTTTGTGAAAAAAAGTCATGGCCATAAATGAAGACTTGAGCATTAAAGACATCTAATAAACTGTCTTTTCCCAATGTCATTTAAGTCCTTCATTGTTTAATTTTCATTAGTTTTATTAAGGACCTACAATATGCAGCAGAACAGTCATTGGTTACGAGAACAAACTATAGGCAAATCATGGCTTTTCTTTCAGTTGCTTATTTGAACTTGCTTAGGTTACTTAGGATATGCAATCCTCTATTTTCTTATTTGTAAAATAAGAAATGGAACAATAATAAAATCATTATTACAAACACTCAATGAGCTAATACAGGAAATAAACAGATGCACAATAAATATGTGTTTATCTAACTTCATACCCACATACATTGGTAAATATAGAATTCCAGAAATGCTTTTGAACGCATGGGATATAGCAATGGCCTACAAAGACACATTTTATCTTCGTGTAACTTATATCTTGGTTAGAAAAAAAAAAGACAGACAATAGGATCATAGATACTATTGATATCATTCTCTGTTCTTTTCTATATATTGGGGTTGTTTTTCAAGACAAGAATTTCTCTGTGTAGCCTTGTATGTCCTGGAACTCACTCTGTAGACCAGGCTGGCCTCAAACTCAAGAGATCCAAACCTGCCTCTGCCTCCTGAGTGCTGGGATTAAAGATGTGCCCCACCATCTGAAATTTTTAAATAAATGTTTCTGTTTTAAATTGCTATGCACCGACTCTCGCACTCAGTTTTGAACACAAAGACATATAGAAACAGTCTTCGTTCTACTACAACTTGGTAGTACTTCTTGATATGTTTATCAGAACATAAGGTTCAGGAATGGGAACAGATGGTAATAATAGGTTTATGGTCAAATGAAATTGGAAAACCTCAGGAGCTAATGTCTAGATATATTAAAATTAAAAAGTTGTCATTGCTTGGGACTTCTTGAGGCTTTGACAATTACCTATACTCTGTAAGGCCTAAGAAAAAGATAAATGTTCAGTGTTTTCTATATTTTCCAAATTTATTTCCTGAACTTTTTTCTTTATTTTTTTTTTCAGAGTCTACCATGTTCCACAGAACTCTCTGAGTATGAAATAATGCCCTAGCTCCGATCTTACGTCAGAACAAGAATTTGTTCATAAGTAATTGTAGTCAAATTAGGGTATCAAACAAACATCTTTAGACTAAATGCAAATCTGTTACACTAAACCCACTTTCAACTACATAATGTTGCACTGAACTAGAAAACACAAAGCGTCAGTAAAGCCAGGGCAGCTTTGACAGTACACACTGCTTACACACCGGGTATGCGGATGGATATCCACTCTCATAATTGTGTCTACCCATTTTTAAACTCTACTACTATTGAAAGGTAGGTAATGGATAGTGCCTAGAGCAAGATACAGTTTCTCAGCCTCCACACCTGACCTACTGACTCAGAATGTGCTATAAAGTAATCCTAATGATAGCTACCTTTCATCAAGCACTCACTATTTCCGGCACTATGCTAATTGCTTTACATGATACACTTCATTTCATCCCTACAACAGCAACCCAGTGAGTCAGCTACTCTTATTACGATGCTCAGATAAGGTCATTGACTCTTCTTGACTCAAAGTTAAGACATTCCCAGGTTGCACACATACCTATATAATAAATCCTTGTTTTTATTCACTTACCTCTGCTTTTACCAAATTATTAGTAGTAAAATCTTTACCATATTAAAATAGGTAGAGACAGAAATTGCTTCCCACCCCTTGAGAAGTGAAACCCAACAATTATAAGTGAAAAAGAACAAGCCTTGAAATGAATTGGAAAACAAATTGCAACTTTGTTTGCCAATCTTTGTTGCCAAAATGAACTCACAAGCAAGGAGTCCACTGGTAAAAAGAAGTTATCCCACTGTGTGCAGGGGGAGAGGCCACTCATTAAGAGGGCACGCTCCAGCTTCCCAGTGCTGTCCAGGCTCTTTACATCCTTGTGTAGGCATTACCAGAACCCTGCGTCCTAGCTGACAGCAATTCAAAATAGACGATTGGGATGAAGAAAGAAATCAATCAGAGAAAGGAAAACAAGAAGCATGGAAGGTCTCAGGCACCATCTGCAGATTCTACTACATCCTCCTGCCCAGAAAATTCGTGGACATTGAAGGGGAGTCCTATAGCACCAAGAGCAAATAAAGTGTATTATAAGCATATTAAGACAGTGTAATAGTGTCAGTTGAACACTCATCGGCATGACTTTAGGAAACTGATACAAATTGGAAAAAAAAAAAGCTTATTCAGTAAATGAGGTATTCTTCCTCAAAGTTAGAGAATTAAAAACATTTAAAGTGGTAAAAAAAATCATATAATCTTGAAAAGTATCAAATTCTTCACAAATAAGCACAAGACTATTGTGAAAGAACATATTCTAATGTTGATAACTACTGGGAGACTTTGTCTAACATTAACTGGCTTGCTACTGTACCACCTCTCCAAAAGAATCCATTTCTTTTTCTCTCCCACAGAGATGGAAATAGATTTCAAGAAGACAGACTATATAAAAAAAGGCTGGGGACTGACTGCATAAATAGCACTGCATCTGAGAATGCATTGTGTAGCTCTGAGCTCAGCAGAGCAAAATGAGTTAGGAGTCTGGCCTGTGCCTTTGAAAGAAGCCATATGTAAACCTTGATAGCATACAAAAAAAGATGCCATAAGAGAGCTAAAGAACTGATTGAGACCTGTGGAAAACTGTATCTCCTTCAGTTTTCTTCGTTTGCTTGTTTATGAAGTGACAAGAAACAGATAAGGAAAAAGAATTTTTAAAATAGCTGCTGAGGAGTAATGAGAGTTTACAAAAAGATTTGAGGTAATTCAGAAAGAAGAATTGGGGATATGGAACTCTCCTCAGAGGACTTTAGCATAAGACAGACTTAGAGGAAAAATAACAATGATTTCCTCTGGGAGCTAGTCCAGCTCCTGTGGAATGTGAGGCACAAGAAAATGAGGGGCAAATAGCTCAAAAGGTGAGCTGTTTCCAAATGGTAAAGATGCTGTTGCTGTATACACAGCATGTGGCTCATTTGGTATGTTAGAGAATTTTAAATGTCAATTACTAAGGAACACACATTGAGACTGAGCTGCCAATCAGCTACATCTGAGCAGGGAGTCTAGGTCCTTTCCATGCATAATCCTTGGTTGGTGCATCAGTGTCTGCAGGATCCTCTGGGCTCAGATTTTTAGCTTTGTTGGTCTCCTTGTGGAGCTCCTGTCGCCTCCATGTCCTTCTATGCCCCTACCGCTTCTTCCATAAGACTTCCTGTGCTCTGCCCAAAGTTTGGTTATGAGTCTCAGCATCAGCTTCAATCCCCTGTTGAGCAGAGCCTTTCAGAGGACCCTCTATAGTAGGCTCCCATCCTGTTTCCTCAATTCCACTACTTAAGGGGAGCAGGGACTGCCTCTGTCATGAACTCAGTTGCCTGATCTTTGATCACTTGCCCCTGATGATGCAGTCTTGTGAGGCCACAGAGGAAGAGGATCCAGGCAGTCCTGATGAGACTTGATAAGCTATGGGCAGATGGCAAAGGAGGAGAACTCCCCCTTTCAGTGGACCAGGGGGAGGGAATAGGTGGGAAGAGGGAGAGAGGGTAGGACTGGGAGGAGCTGAGGGAGAGGGCTTCAATCAGATATATAATGAATAAATTGTGGGGAAAAATAAAAATTTAAATTAAAAAAAACAAGGAAAAAAATGTCAATTACTAATAAGAAAAATCTATGTCTGAGGAAGCCTGTCAAACAGAATAAAACAAGCCACAGGGAGCAAGCACAGGGACAGAATTAAAAATCAAAACATTTATTAGTAAGGGTAAACAATTTCACTTATGATGAACTAAAGAAACAGTAAAACAGAAGCATAAAAAATGTTTTTTTTTTAAACCACCTTCAGCAAATGCATATAGTACAGATTTGATGTGATTAATGCACAGGGGAGGTGGGAACCTTACAGTGTTAATATGGCTCAACCTGTTTAGGGCGGTGGCCATGGATATGCAAAGAAGGTGAGATGATAAGTCATTCGGAAGACGAGCTTACTCCACTAGACATCGACAGAGTGTAGGAGGAGAAGGTAGAACACTACTCAAAGATGACTGCACTTAATTTTGGCTGACCAGTCACCAGTAAGGGTGCAGGTACGTCAGGAGGAAAGATGTGAACATATTTTGGGATGTGACATACTTGAGGTTACAGAAGAATATCTAGATGGAGAAGTTCAATAGGTTGTTAGACAGGAACTTAAGGGAGAAACTAGACCTTGGGAATCATCTAAACAGATGAGTGTGTTAAACCTATGAGAACAGAGGAATCTAACAAAGATAGCAGAAGAAACGACACTATTTTTCTTTAAAGATGAAGAATGTCCTCCTCTCTTATCCTAATAGAAGTAAACAGTTTGCTCTGCTTATTCTATGTGTGGGAGAGAGCTGAATGGAAGTGATCATTTAGTATAAAAGTGTGAATGGAGCTTGGAAAAACAGAGGACAAATCTAACACAGCACTTCATTCATCATTTGTCCGCTGGCTTGCACAGGAACGTAGTCTTCCTGGACACAGAAGCAGTGTATTTACTGATAGGAAGTCTGCTTCCAGGCTCAATGGGAAGTAGGTTACTATGATTCTCAAAATGCCTCACCCTGTGTGTGGGCAGAATGTGAGAGGATAACAGAATGGTCCTAAGGACGATGTGGGAAGAACAGGTAAGCTGAGATCCATGAGTCAGAAAACAACTCATCTTTCAGCTATGCCAGAAGAGCGTCACCAAGCTGACACAGATGGAGACATCAATGGACCAGTCACCTAGGTGGGGAGGAGCCAGGAGGGGATGAGAAAATGGAGAAAGGATATGGGAGCATATAAGTAGTTATGTTACCCATTTTGCTATGTCATTGTATGACTTTATGCAAAAATATTTTTAAAAATTTGCAAAATTATTTTTAAAAGCAGTTTTGAGGAGCAAATGTAGAGACTGTAAGCCTCTTTACCAAGGCAGGTGCTTTCAGTTTCTCAGTAAACATACCAGAAATTTGAAGGATTTGACTCTAACCAAATTCTAAGCAAAAATCAACCTTAATTCTTGATAATCCTGATCACCCCCTGAAACAAAGATGACTTTAAAAAAAAGGATAAATACTCATTTTCTCCCTCTGTATGATTTTGATACCTAGGTTCAGCATCCACAGAAGTAGCCAAAGTTCTAATTTACCACATTGGGATGGATCTGGAGGCCATGAGGTCAACCACTAATTTCAGTATTTGCTTCCCTCTGCTTCCTTCCCAACACACTAGCCAACTATTTCTTCATTACTCCATGTTTTTAACCAAGCAATCCATCAATCAATTTGACAAAATAGTGGGAAATCATTATTTACAGGCAGAGTACATTTGGAAAGGTAAAGCCCTACAATGATGTCACTGTTAATGTAAATACAGTATCCTAGCATAGCACACCTTGAAAATTACATGCTTTCTATGTTAGAAAACCAAAAAAGCAGACAGAATACTCAAATAAAGCTTGGGAGAAAATGACCACGGGGTAGTGTTCTTGCAGAACCTAGTTCCTGACTGCTGATTCAACCACATCTGTGGGCCAAACATAGGCATGTGAGAAATTCATTCCTTCTGGAGAATAAAAGAAAAAAATTAACACAGAATGGCTATTTCAGCCAAAGATTTCTGGTTGTTTTCTTAAGTTTAGTAGAATTACTTTAATCATAGAGCTGGAGAGATAGCTTAGCAGTTAAGAGCAAATACTATTTTTACAAAGGACCTTAGTTTGATTCCCAGCATCCACATATTGACTCACAACCAACTGCAAACTCCAGCCCCAGGAAGATTCATCATCTCTGGCCTATAGAGACACATGTAAGAGCACTCATGTGCATGCACCTACACACACACACATATGTACACATAATTTAAAAATACAAATAAGTCTCAACAAAATTTTCATTTATAAAAAGATTTGTCAAATAACCTCAAAAGGTCTATGTGTTTTGGTCCCCAGACTGGCATTATTGATAGGTAGGATAATTAACAAATTGACAGAAAATAGTCACTATTCTATTTAAACTTTTAAGTCAAAAAACACAATTTTTCCAAGTGATTTTACAGAAAAATTATTATTTCTGAGGCTGTCTTAAATATACAGAGACCGTTCTGAATAAGTATAAAATTAACTCTGTGCCCAAAATGGAAAACCAGCAATCATTTGCGATCATATTCTCCAAGGGAATAAGGGGGTTCCGACCCTTCCTGTTCCTCTTTCTTAACTGATCAGGCCTTGAGAAGCTTGGTTCTACCAGACAGTCCTCTAAGATACGCTGCCTCAAAGTGGTCCCTAGGGGTCTAAAGACTCATAGGTTTAAATGATTAAAAGTTTAGTGTAACCTTTCACAATAGCCACTAATAACAGAAAGTACCTTGAGATGACTCTAACCAAGCAGGTAAAACACCTGTTTGAAAAAAACCTTCAAGTCTCTGAAGAAAGAAATTGAAGAGGACAGCAGAAAATGGAAAGATCTCCTGTGTTCATGGATAGGTAGGATTAACATAGTGAAAATGGCCATTCTGCCAAAAGCAATCTACAGATTCAATGCAATTCCCATCAAAATACCAATACAATTCTTTACAGAACTTGAAAGAAAAATTCTCAACTTCATATGGAGGAAAAAAAAACCAGAATTCCCAAAATGATCCTGTACAACAACAGATCATCAGAAGGTATCTCCATCCCTGATCTCAAGCTGTGTTACAGAGCAATAGTAATAAAAAACGCATGGTATTGGCATAGAAACAGAAAGATGGATCAATGGAACCGAATAGAAGACCCAGAAATAAACCCATACACCTATGGATACTTGATTTTTGACAAAGAAGCCAAAACCACTCAACGGAAAAAAGACAGCATCTTCAACAAATGGTGCTGGTCCAACTAAATGCCCACATGCAGAAAAATGCAAATAGATCCATACTTATCACCCTGCACAAAACTAAAGTCCAATTGGATCAAAGACCTCAACATAAAACCAGACACACTAGATCGGTTAGAAGCAAAAGTGGGGAAGAGCCTTGAACTCATTGGTACAGGAGACAACTTCCTGAACAGAACACCAACAGCACAGGCTCTAAGAGCAACAATCAATAAATGGGACCTCATAAAACTGAAAAGCTTCTGTAAAGGACAATGTTGTCAGAACAGACAGGGAAAGGATCTTCACCAACCCTATATCTGACAGAGGACTGACATCCAGAATATATAAAGAACTAAAGAAGTTAAAAGGCAGTAAATCAAGCAATCCATTTAAAAAATGGGGTACAGAGCTAAACAGAATTCTCTGTAGAAGAATATAGAATGGCAGAGAAACACTTAAAGAGATGCTCAATGTCCTTAGCCATCAGAGAGATGGAAATCAAAACAACCCTGAGATTTCACCTTACACCCATCAGAATGGCTAAGTTCAAAAACTCAAGTGACAATTATTGCTGGAGAGGTTATGGAGAACTGGGAACCCTCCTCCATTGCTGGTGGGAATGTAAGCTTGTACAACCACTTTGGAAATCAATCTGACACTTTCTCAGACAATTAGGAATAACGCTTCCTCAAGATCCAGCTATACCACTCCTAGGCATATATCAAAAAGATGCTCAAGTACACAAGGACATTGCTCAACCATGTTTGTAGCAGCTTTATTTGTAATAGCCAGAAGCTGGAAACAACCCAGATGTCCATCAATGGAGAAATGGATACAGAAATTGTGGTACTTTTACACAATGGGATACTACTCAGCAATTAAAAACAAGGAAATCATGAAATTTGCAGGCAAATGATCTAGAAAAGATCTAGAAAAGATCATCCCGAGTGAGGTATCCTAGGAACAGAAAGACACACATGGTATATACTCACTTATAAGTGGGTACTAGAGCTATGAGATAGGATAAACATACTAAAATCTGTACACCTAAAAAAGATAAACAAGAAAGAGGACCTGGGGAAAGATGATCAATCCTCACTTAGAAAGACAAATGGGATGGACATTGGAAGTAGGAGAAAACAAGTAGCAGGACAGGAACCTACCACAGAGGGTCCCTGAAAGACTCTACCTAGCAGTGTATCAAAGCAGATACTAAGACTCATAACCAAACCTTGGACAGAGTGCATGGAATCATATGAAAGAAGGCGGAGTTAGTATGACCTGGAGAGGACAGGAGCTCCACAAGGGCCAAATATATCAGGGCACAGGGTTCTTCTATGAGACTGTTTCTCCAATCAAGGGCCATGTATGGATATAACCTAGAACCCTTGCTCGCATATAGCCCATGGTAGCTCAGTATCCAAGTGAGCATCCTAGTAAGAGGAACAAGGATTATTTCTGACATGAACTCAATGACTGGCTCTTTGACCTCTCCCCATCCCCTCCCAAGGGAGAAGCAGCCTTGCTAGGCTACAGAGGAGGACACTGCAGCCAGTCCTGAAGATACCTGATAAGCTAGGGTCAGATGGAAGGGGAGGAGGACCTCCCCTATCAGGGGACTTGGAAGAGGGCAGGGAAGAGATGAGGGAAGGAAGATGGAGGGGCCAGGGAAGAGATGAGAGAGGGAGGGTGGGATTGGAGGGAAAGAGGGAGGGAGCTATAGCTAGGATACAAAGTGAATGACCTGTGATTAATATATTAAAAAAAGTTTGGTGTAAAATAAAACTTTTTCCTGTTTACAAGTAGACTGTTTCCAGAATTTGTTTTAGTTCAGCATGGTGGAACATGACTCTAAACCCACCATAGGTAGGTAGAGGAAGGCAGATCTCTGGGAGTTCAAGGCCAGCCTGGCCTACAGAGGGAATTCCAGGCTAGCCAGACCTTCATAATGAGACCTTGTCTCTAAAAATAAAAAAAAAAAAAATGTTATAGTGATAGACCTTAGACTGTCATAAGGTCTATTTATTGGCAGCATGTTGGAATCAGTTATGGTATACTCCATTACAGAATATATCCAGCTGTCACTAAAGACAGCAGCAAAAACAGATTAGGGATCTGTTTTTACATTCAGTAAGACTTTCAGAGGTACAGCATTCTAGGAACTGGTAGGCCAGTTTCTGCTCACTTCCTGCCCTGCATTCTTAGCATTCTGATCAATAATCATCCCACAGCACCACATCAACATTCCAGGTTGATACCAAAGTAATTCTGAACAAACCCAAAACCCAAACTGGATAAGGATCAAGTTCAAGTTTTCTTTTTATAACGATTAAGTAAAATACATTAATATAAAATACAAGTGCCCAATGCTGAGACAATCAGAATTAAAACGTATATAAGAAAAATAAAACACTTTAAAGTTAAAAGCAATGAGCATAATACACACAAAAATGTGTAAGATGGGGCCAAAGTCATACATATTATGAAATCCTAAATCTTAAATACATACTTCTAATAAGTACTAAATTTAATAAAATTAAAATACTTAGGTTTTAAATAATAAAATCAAAAATTAGAAAATATAAAGATAAAACTACGCCACAGAGGAGGACTTTGCAGCCAGGCCAGAAGATACCTGATAAGCTAGGGTCAGATGAAAGGGGAAGAGGTCCTCCCCTATCAGTGGACTTGGAAAGGGGCAGGGAGGAGATGAGAGAGAGAGAGGGTGAGATTGGGAGGGAATGAGGCAGCAGGATACAGCTGGGATACAAAGTTAATAAACTGTAACTAATATTAAAAAAATAAAATAAAACTGATGAAAATCACATTATTAAGGGAGAATGAACAAATAGTTAAATAACTAAAGTTGAGTAAAAGATTTTAAAGAAAAAATAGTAGCAATACATGTCTGTCTTTATTTAGTAATGTAAGATATTAATAAAAATGACAGAATTTCTTTTAAAGAGCTTTATAAAATAGGAAATTAAACAAATCCATATGTAAAAAAGTGAGAAATCATTGAAGAATTATTCTTTTAAAAAGAATATATTTTTATAAGCTAGCCTTATTGTGCCATTGTTTGATCAAAGCAAATTGACAGACAGTAGTCCCTATTCTATCTAAACTATTTTAAGCCATAAAACACAATTTTTTCAAGTGATTTTACAGAGAAATGATTATTTCTGAAGTTGGCTTACATATACAGAGATCTTTTTGTATAAGTAGAAAATTAACTCTTTCTGTGCCCAAAATGGAAAACCAGCAATCATTTGTTGGCCAAGTCCTTTCTGCCACTTCCCAAGCCTTTTAAACATGGATCTTAGTACAAACACCGAAATTCTGAGAGCCAGGAGGGTCAATGGACCACTTATTGCTAACTTCCTGTCCTACATTCCTAACCACTTACAGCTCTTCCAGAGGACAACCACTTACAGCTCTTCCAGAGGACTAGAGTTGTTCCCCAAGACTCATTGCAGGTGGAACCCAACCACCTAACTTCAACTCCAGGGGATTTAGCGACCTCTCGTGGTCTCCACTAGAACCTGCATACATGTGGCATATATTCAGAAACACAGATATAAATTTCAAAATCCTTGTTGAAACCCTTTCACAAAGATATACACTCATACCCACATGTGTGTGCATGAATGTAGGCACACACACACACACAACCTGCACACTTATACCTCTACCTCAACACGTTTGCTCTGTACACCTGTCAGATTGGTCTTTTTAGTGTTTTTAAGATACTTGTTCACTCATAGCTTTGTCTAGAATACTTCTCTCCCCATAAACCGGTGCTTTTGTCTACTTAACACCTACTTATCTTTCAGATCTCAGCTCAGGTTATCCCTCAGGTAAGTCATGTCCTCTTTTCTATGACTTCATTGAACTTCTCACTTTAATAGACTTGATGACCTCTTCAACTTTCTGCGCTTATGTGCATGCTGTCAAACATCGGGCTTCTTCCTTTATCTCATTCGACTTCAGTTTTTGACACAGGGACTTTGATTGAACTTGGAGCGTACTGATTGCTTAGACAGGCTAGGCAATGAACTGTGGGGATCCACTTGTCTCTGACACACACCCAGCTTCTCATGTGGATACTGGAGATCCAAATAGGTCCTAAAGCATACACAGCCAGCATTTAACTCACTGAGCCATCTCCCCAGGGCCGGTTTGTTAATTATGTGTTTATAACTATTTCACGTCTTCCAAGCCTCCTCTAGTTTATTTAATAGCAAACTGCATGAACATAAGGATTGTATCTGTTGTTTGCGCCATTTGCCCAGTCAGGAACTAAGTCCCTGGAAATTACAAAGTCATACAAGCAACACTACACTAGAAAGGCTAACTCCTCACATAGAAGTTGTGTTGGATACAGGAACTAGTACTCTGATCTAGAGATATTCTAAAAAATAGCTCAAAAAGCCTCTCCTGATGACCGAAATAAGATTAAAATAGTTTTAAAAGGTGCATTAATTTAAATTATGTCATTTGAGAAATCTGCTGATATAAGAAACGAAGCAAGAAATGTCAGTCATGACAGTAGCAATTATGGAAGTTTAAAAACTGTCACCTGCTTCTAGGATGTGTACGCGAAGGACACAGAAACAATTTGAACAAAGGGATGTAGAGCAGAGCAGGGGGTTTGGTTAGTGTCCAGTATGGCAAAGAATGAAATGGGCTATCACAGGTAGCATCTATAAAAGACAAATCATTTCTTTTACTCACCCAACTTTCCACTCTTAATCTGGTTTCATTAGTAAGTTTATCTCCCAGGGAGAGACTATATTGACAAGTCAATAGGAATGTTTGGTCTTCTGGCAGTTACAGTTGTAAAGTAAACTAATAAATTGTATTTTCAGGTATACATTAGTCTCTTGCAAGTTTTATTGAGTTTGATTATCCAAAGTCCTTAGCATTTTCAAATCAAAAGCTGAAAGGTCAGACCTCAGCTCTTGGTAACCTTTCTAGGAGATACTACCTAGGAAGGCCATCCTGGACAGCTTATTAACTTCTAATCATTATCGTAATTACCAGCCTTCAGGGAGCCTCTGGAGCCCAGAGCTCACATAGTTACTACTTACTGTACATGGTTACCACAGAACTTAGTAACTTTGTCAAGGTCATCAATGGCCCCTAGAAAGCATCTAATAGACACAGAGGTCTCTCATATGAGCCCTTCCACTGGCTCTAACACAATCTTCACATACAGCCAGCTGGGACTACAGAGCAAAAAACATTCTAACAGGAAGGGTTGTTGGAATATGTGCAGGAGGTACGCACAAGTGTCACAAGACATGAAGAAGAAGAAAAAAGGGGAAGGAGAGAGAGAAAAAGAAAGTGGGAGGAGAGGGAAGGTAGGAGAAAGCACAGTAGGATTTGCTTTCTTTTATGTTTTAAGTGCATTCCTTTAAATGTTTGTTTTCTCTTATGACAAATGGGATTTTTTTATGTACGTTAACAACCATTTGAATTACCCTACAAATTATTTGTTCATATCACCTGCCAGTTTTTCAGGTTTCCTTCACTCTCTTTATATGACGCGAGTTTTCCATATTTCACTCAAATATTTTTCAAGTTTTGTGACAAAATTCTATTGCCTTGGCTCTGTTATATGGCATCTGCTGCTGTACAGAATTAGTTTTATGTGTTTCTGTTTTAATTCTCAGCAAGTTTTTCTCTCTATTCTCAAGTAATGCTCTCATAATTTTCTAGTAACTTCATTCTTTCAGTGTTGCATTTCTGTCTCTAATAATGATAAGGGAAGTTCAAATTATTTTAAAGAGACCACACCTGCATCAGATGTTCCTTTAACGTATGTATCCCCCACTAATTTAGTATCATTGTTACAACAAAGGACAAGAGGCAGGCCTGATAAGTATGTGTTCATAATCCCACACTTGGGAGGTAGAAGCAGTAAGATCAAGAGTTCAAAGCCAGCTTTGGCTACAAAGTCAGTTTAAAGCCAGCTTGGGATCCACAGGTCTGCCTCACAAATGGGAGGGGCAACCTGAGAACTATATTATAAATTACAAAAGGCATACTGGCTAGAGATGCACCCCTTTCTGCTTATTTAACTTATTTTTCTATTCCAGTTGTGTATCAGTGGAATTCCTGTTCCTGGAATACAGCAAGAGCATATTCTGACATCATTATCTCCAACGATGGATACTTTCATTGTTGTTAAAGGAAAATAACCCCTGTGAGGTCACTATGCTTTTCAGGGAGTCAATTCTGGAAACTTACACTTGAGCCCACTCCTTCAAACCTCCAAATAGCTTTATAAGGAAAAGATAGTAACTTTAAAACTCTCAATAGTATTCTTTCTTTCCCCTCTAGTAGCTAGCACAGCTTAAGTCCTACAAGTGTTAAGATGTAAAAATGAGAAATTGCATATAATCAACTTTAACAGTAATATGTATGCATAATTCTATAGTACAGTACAGAGAGGGCATGCAATATTAGCACAAAAACATAAATATTTATACAGGAAAAAACAAGCACTAAATATACTAAAATGTTATTGTGGTTTTCTCTGTTGGTAAACTATATATAATGCATCTTATTTTTGCTTATGTTTCCTTTTTAAGAAAAAAAAAAACCCTTTTATCCCCCTCCTCAACATTTCAAAGAAACAAAATCCTCCCAAAAGAAAAAACGTCTAAATGTATTGAAATGTTATGGGCAACTGAGAGTAACTGAAGGTATTAATCTGAAGACAGCACCATAACTGACTGTGCATTACACCCCTAAGAAAAGAGCACTGTGCCCCATAATCCCATCAACAAGCATCTGTGCACTTCAATGGCACAATGGTGCTGTTGCTCTCTGCCAGACGAAGGGCAGCTATCGTGGGAGCTAAGCAGGAGGGGAGGGAGGCAGGGCTGTAGCTGTTAGCACACCCCTTGGAACTGACTACGGTAAAACAGAATGCAAGCACCTTTACCTACCCAGTGGATAAATGAGATTTTAGGAAAGGCAGAATTCATTGAGTGCCTTTAAAAGACTCATTCCAACCGATGTGCACAGAACATTTGTTTCTAGGTTGCTGTTCAGCTATCCATATTTTCTACCCATGAGCTCCTTTACTTAGTTTCAAACCAAAAATATGCAGGACCAAAACAAGGACTTTATTCATAAGCGGAAAGAGCCAGGAAGTGCACCACATTCACAATTGTGACACACATATGCTATAGCAGAATTAGGTCAATAATATCATATGCCTATTAGTAGTTTTATAAAACTACATTTAAAATGTCTTTTGATACCAGTTCCTCTTAATTATATCCCTCAATGATATAATTTTACTTTCAGTATACTCTAATTTGGGGTCTTTTATGGTTATTGCTTTCTGTGACTTAAGAAACCTATAGCTATCCCTAAGTCACAAAGATATTCATGTATGATTTTTCAAAAACAAAAACAAAACCCTTTGTGCTTTTTAATTATTACACATAGGTCTATGACTAAGCTCAATTTCATTTTTGGGAGATGCACTGAGGTTACAGCTCATTTTTTTTCATATGGAAATTCCGTTATTCTGTCCATCTGTTGAAAAGTTCCTCCTTGACTGCTTTGCCACCTTTGTCAAAAATCAAGGGATCAGATACAAATGAATCTATTTTAGGTTCTCTCTGTATTCCAATCATTTATTTGATAAGTGATTACTTTCTATAGTAAACCTTGAATACCTTTATAAAAGTTAAGTTTCAACGAAAGTATGGAAACCAAGTTCAGTGCCAGCCATAAATGGGATTTACAGTATACCTTCTCCGTCAGTGCTCAGCAAACACAAAAAAGTAAGAGTCTGAGGTCAAAGAAGACTACTGTGCAACAGTGTACTTCTGGCCAGAGCAGCTGTGGTTACCTAGTAAGATCAAGCCAGTCAATACTCCAACATGTTTGGAGAGGAGACTCCTAACTGAGGAACTATTGACAGGCTGTGGTTGCTGGGAGAAGGGAGTCAATTTTCTGACCTTTGGTGTGTTCATTTGTCCCACCTCATACCTTCGGTGGGTTATTTTAAAAAGTAAGAGAGGGAGGAAAGGAGGGAGAGAGAGATAGAGAGAGAGAAAGGGATGTAGAGAGAGAGGATGGACATGTTAGGAAGGAATTGATTGGAGCAGAATATGCATAAAAATACTTTGTATACATGTGGAAATTTTTCAAAGAAAAAATATATTTTAAAAATATTAAGTTCAAATGAGTTAGAACAACATAAGTCTAAGACAACCCTCAGAAACTATTTTAAATAATTATCTCAGACTTGGAAACACTCCAAATTACTACTCCATCAAGAACAAAGAGGTGTCTCATACACAAAAGAAAAAAACCCTGAAAAACTAAATCATCTGAAATTATGTTTGAAAATATTTTTTAAAGTTTGCTCTAAAACTTCCTGTTAGTTCTGAATCATCTAATTATACCACTATCAGATGCTTTAAAATAATTCTTAAAAATTAACTTATTGGCGCCGCTGGGGACATCTCTGATAGGTTCCTGTCTGCAAGCTTAGCAGAGTACCCTTCAGTGTCAGGGGTTGGCACTCTGATAGGATGGGTCTTTGGTTGGGCCAGGCATCAGTTAGGCATTCCCTCAGTCTCTATCTGCTCTATCTTTATCTTTGCACAACTCATAGGCAGGGTAAATTTTGGGTCAAAGTTTTTGTGGGTGAATTGGTGTTCGCCATCCTTTACTAGGAGACATGTCTCGTTAGAGGATGTCCTCTTCAGTCTCTGTGGTCTGCTCTGCTTGAATCCCCCTCATATCATCCCAGGAGCCTGCGTACCCTAACTTAGGTCTCCAGCCTGTCACAGAGTTTCCCCATACTAAGTTTCTCTTTTCTCTAGAGACCTTCTGTCCTCTGGCCTTTGCTCTCCTCAGGTCTAATCTCTACCTTCTTAACTGCAGCAGTGTCTCAGAACCGATGCTGAGACTCACACCCAAACTTTAGTCAATGCATAGGAAATCTTGGGGACGAGTGGGAGGAAAGACAAAAAGACCTGGAAGTAACAGGGCTCCACAAGAAAAACAACAGAGCCAACTAGTCAGTTCCAGAGAGGCTTGCTGAGACTGAAGAATCAACAAAGGACCATGCATGCACTAGGCCTACGACCCCTACAAAGATGTAGCAGATAGGCAGCCTAAGTTTCAAGTGGGTACTATAGTAAGGAAATTGGGGACTGTATAGGATACAGACTCATTTGCTACCTTTTTGATCACATTCCCCTGGTGGGCCTGCCTTGACAGGCCAGAGGGGACGAGAACATTCCGTCCTGATGCAACTTGATGAGCTGGGGTGGATGGAAAAGGGAGCATCCCTTTTCTCAAGGGGAGAGGGAGGGAAGAGAGAGGGGGAGTAGGACTGGGAGGAGAGGAGGAAAGGGGCTACAAGGATGTAAAGTGAATAAAATAAATGAAAATAATTTAATAATAATTTAATTTGGTCATGAACCAAAGTGTTTTTTAAAAAAATGAAAATGACCAATAGATGTTTTTAAAAGTACTCAACATCCTTAGTCATTAGGGTCATGCAAATTAAAACTGCATTGAAATTACATCTCACCCCAGTGAGAACTTTACCAAGAAAACAAAGGACAACAAACTGAGGACGGTGGCACTACTGGTCTGAATGTGGATTAGTGAACAAGTGAGGCCACTATGAAAATCAGTGTGCAGGCTTCTCCAAACAAGACTGGTTTTGAGGACATTGGAAGATCAAATACACGTTATGTGAGAAAGTATGAAGATAAGTAAAAAGGAGTCAAAAACAAATCATGTATGAAAATGCCAAAATTTAAACTACTACTTTGCATGCTAAATGAAATAAATAAATCTGAATCAAAGCTGAAGATAGAAAACGGTGTACAAGTATACCTAATAAAATAAATTACAGTATTTTAACATAAAAATATTTTAAAAAGATGGGCACGGTGGCACAAACTTGTAATCCCAGCACTTGGGAGGCAGAGGCAGGTGGATCTTTGTGAGTTAGAGGCCAGCCTGCTCTACAAAGAGAGTCTAGGACAGCCAAGGCTACACAGAGAAACTCTGTCTCAACAAAGAAGAAAAAGAAAAAATGTTAAAAAAGTCATGTATCAATTTTTAAAAATGTACTTGAATGAATAGGTCTTTCATAGTTTAAGTATTTTCCTTTCAGGTTTAATTTGGAAAAATAAAACACTAGAATCAACTTTCAAAAGACAAAAATCCAATGTGGGCACATTATCCATGGCCCCTGGAAACTGCAGCATGTATATTCAAATGAAGGTGGAAGAATCCGCTCTCACCACTACTACCTTTTAAAAGAATCAGATAACCTAAACTGTCAAACCCTTAATTTTCAATGAATGCACAGAACGATATCTTAAAAAGAGGTTGTCAAAATGAGAGTAACTCTAAACGCTTAAGATTTTCAACATGTTTAAACTTACAGTTTTGTTTTGAAGCAAAAATATTCAGAACTTCCTAGTCAATAATATAAATATATCTAATAATACATATTATTATGTATAATATCTTCCTAACCTATAATATACAAACAAACAGTTGAAGAACGTTTGCTAAAATAAAATTGGGATATTTATTGTCTTCTTCACAGATAGTCATGTAAATCAGTACTAAAAACTGATATCGTATTCTTTCTAAATGAATGGTCTTAAAAATCAAATTGGCGTGAGACAAAATTCAGTTTTAAGATCTGCAAAACACACATCAAAGACAAAAATATTCATTAATTTTGCCATAAACAAAGAAACAGATGTCCGAGTTTAAGTAAGATCTGAACTAAATTGGATATTTAAGCTAACAAATAAAAGCATTAATCAGAACTACAAATAAAGCATATTATTTGTGTAGTTTCCAGGTTCATTACTATATTTTATTTCCAGAGTACCAAGAGCTCTCTGATCCAATATCAAGCAACAGAACTTGGCTAGCACTTTTACGTCACTTTTATTTAATATGTACTACATGCACTAGATGCAGGTAGGGAAAGAGTTTTTAAATCCATGCATAAAGGACAAGACAGACTGGTACTATGCCAGACGTGCACTGAGTCAATTAAGATGCTGTTCAAAGTTCCTTATATTTAATGGTTTCCATGAAAGTAAGTGCAGCACAGCATACACAGGTCCAAATATCCTCTTCACTTAGTTTCCTGAACTTTCTTTGCATTCTGTTTTTCTTTTGCCTACAAATTTAAAGATAGCATATTACAAACTCCTTAGAGGGTGTTTCAGAGCATACGAACATAAAATATATCCAAAAGTATTCAAAAAGCATAAGACTGCATACAGTTCACACTACTAGAGCTTTGTGGTGGGACACAAGAGATCAGTCTGGCACCATAGAAAGTAATTAATGAACAAGCAAACAAACAAACACTGAGATGTCTCAGTCTGTTCTGAGATACTAAGAGCATGACAGTTTATAACTTTTGTTGAATCTTAAAGTTATTTACCCTCGGTACAGATGATCATTTTTGGTTTACAAAAGAAGAAATGTACTAATTGTAATAATTAAAATTTACTCATTCTATAACGTCAAACTCAACATAAATTCCAAAAGTACACATTTGTCCAATTCTTACTCAAGCTAAGTCTAAAAATTTCTTTATACTTTACATTTATTGGAATAAATGAATTTAACATAGTTTTGGTGAGCTTAATAAAATATCACTAAAAGAATATATATCATGGTATCAGTAAGTTTATTCCACCTAAGTATTTTTCCACATGTCACGTGATCTCATAATTATACAGTAAAAAACACAGTATTTCAAGTTGTTCCTTGGTAATGAAGACAAAGCTCAAAGTTGAGCACAGCCACACAGTTAACATATAGTGGCGTGTCAATAGCAGTGCTTTTCAGTCTACACACCAACTGGAGTCCCTATTTAAATGGAGAATGATTATTCAGTAATAAAACAAATGCTCAGGTGGGTGACACCAATTCTGCTGATCTTTGAAAAATAACTAATAAATAAGAATTCTGTATATAATAATTGGAAGTAGGCTAATCAGAACAATTATAATGATTATAACAATTTTATGATGTATCATGTAACTCTTATGCAGTAGAATGATAAAACTGAAAGCTATGCACTAGACTTAATGGATGTGGTGGCACAGGCCTATAATCCCTGCTACTTGGAAGGCTGAGGTAGAATGGCTACTTCCAGGCCAGCTGGATAAAAATAGCTGGATGCAGCTCGGTGACAGAGTGCTTACCTAGCCTGTGAGAAGCCCTCAGTTGAAAAAAGAGGAAAACAAATCACAGTAAATCAAAACTAAATTATTATAAAAGACATATATGCATAAAACACAGGCATTTTCTAAAGTCTAACTATTGCATGAAAATGGCGAACATAGTTGCCTATATGAACATTTTTAATCCGATATAATTTCAAATTTACTATGTATACCCTATCCTACACAAAATTTTTATTTCTTTTAGTGACTTATTTTTGAGACACAGTGTCACCTTGTAGCCCAAGGTGCCTCTATAACTCACAATCCTCCTACCTAGGCTTCATAATGGCTGAGATTACAGACATGTACCATCACCACTAGCAAAGCTCCCTATACAATTGAATTTTTAGACATAATGTGGAGAAAAAAAGTATTTACTATTTTGCTATTGGTCTCTGATTATAGTTTACAGAATGCTTACTAAGATTAACAAGAATATTGTGATTAGTGTTCTACTTTACTTCTTTTTGTTTCTGTTTTGTTTTGTTTTGTCGAGAGAAAGTTTCTCTGTGTAATCTTGGCTGTCCTGGACTCCTTTGTAGACCTAACTGGCCTCAAACTCATAGTGATCTGCCTGCCTCTGCGTCCTTGAGTGCTGGGATTATAGGTATGCATCAGCTTTTACTTCTTTATTTATGAGATAGAAAAAAAAACAAATTTTAAGGGTTAGCTACTTACTATCAATTGAGTCAAAATTCAATACTGTGACATCATTTGGATCTCTCTATGAGCTATATTCATGATTTTACATAATAGGTACTAGAAGTTTAAAAAGTTGGACCAGATGACTTATAATTATGTATACATATACATGCTGAAATAAATTGTTACAGTATTATAAATATAGAAGATTCACAAATGGAACCTTAATCTAGCTAATTTTATATTTCAGTGAACAGATTTTATATGGTACAATAAGTTTTACATCTATTTTTAGGTTACCTGAGCAATTTACATGCAATGTATGCAACTCTCATAACAAAACCATGAAATCTTACTCTATGTCATTACAGTCATATGACCAAGGAAAAGTCAAAGTCTTCTATTTTGCTTATTATTCAGTAAAATGAAAAGATTTTTGCCCCAACTACTTTCATCATAGGCTTCAGACAGCTGTCTCAGCCAAAATCCAACTTTAAATAGTCCTGGCATTTTGCACCACTGAAGTGTCTTGTCCTGCTAGCCCCTTTCACTATCTAATAGCCATATTTCCTTAAAGGGAGGTGGGGGTGGGGGGGTGTTGGAAGGGAGAGATGGGACACCAACAAACTAAATTCCATTTATTCCAAATCCACTTCTACATTCTATACATAATTTTTCTTGAAAGTATTACATTAACCAATTCCACGACACTTTTTATAGTATAAAATTTTAAAATCTAATCTTAATCTATTTTACCTGTTTCTCAGATAATCTGCTTTGTTTTTAACATGTTCATTTATTAACAGAGGGTTTCAATGTGATATAATAACTTGGTTTTTTTTCTTTTTCCCCAAAAAGGATGACGAAAATACATTTGTTCTAAGAAAATTATTTAGGAGCTACTTTGCTTGTCCAAAATTTTTAGCATGATTTTGTCCTGAAACTAATCATACAATACTACTTAGCACATTATAATTGTTTCACTCTTTCCAAACCCATGCCACAAGTTGATTGAGTAAATTTATGTATCATAATAAAATGCCTCGAATATAATTACAGCTAGACAAATGAGATGAACAATTTAAAGCATTCCAATCAAATGTTGAATTCAAATACACTCAAAACCTAGAAGTTAGAACAGGACATATAAAAAGAATGGTATACACATTGCTTTTGTAGTATTTCTGAGAAATAGGTAAACTAGATAGTTGATAACTACCTACCTTTAAAAAAAGTGAAAACAGAAAGATCAGCAGTGTTAGGCTAATATTACATATTCATATACTGCCACCTTGTGTCCAAAACAATATGAACTAAGTAACTATGATACTAATGCAAAGATGTTCTCCAAGCTCTCAATAAATAAATAAATAAATAAATAAATAAATAAATAAATAAATAAATAAATAAATAAAATCATCTAACGAATATAGTGTCATGGAAACTTTTTTTTTAAATCACACAAAAAAATTTCCTCATCTAAACAAAAACACTATATTTGCAAACAAACTTTAAATAAAAATTTGCATTGCATAAAGCGATAATTTGTTCACTGGTTCTCAATAAGAAATTTTGTTCAGGATGACTTTGACCTCTGAATCCACCTGCATCCACTTCAAGTACTAGGATTACAGGTATGCACCACCCCACCTAGATTTATTCAGTATTTTAAAAACAGAAATAGTTCACGGTGTTTCAAAATGCTGCATATAGATATCCTGACAATTAATTCTGAGGACCATAGAGTCCTAGTTGTTAATTAAATTGAAAATCAGTTTCTCATCTTAGAATACCCCAAAGAGCATGAACAGAAAAGCCTATGTGGAAAAGAGAAAAGTTATAAATCTACTACAATAAGTTTGTGTTTAATGCTAATAAGTGGGTTTTATGTTTCAAGTAAAAAGGTAAACACAAATATGAATTCAATTCTCAATATTATTTTAAATTTATATTATGAAATATCTGGGACAAAATGTATCTTTGCTTTGTACACTTTAAAATCAATAAGAAAAATATACCTACCATGTATTCTTGTCTTTAAATTAATGGTCCAAATTTTTATTTGCCTAGTAGTGTCTTCTCAAAGTGTTTCTCAAAATGTGGTACACAGATCAGTTGCATTAGAATCACTTGGGGAACTTATTAAAGATTCCTTCCCCTACATGAGAATATCTGGGGAGGGGCCAGGTAACACGTAATTTAAAGAGCATCCAGAGATGGTCATTTTCAGAAATGTTGATTTACAATATAAACTTACAAACAATTTAACTGTAATTCATTTATTCCACAAATATTTTATTAAGTGTCTAACAGTGAAGAATAAATCTTAGAAATCAGAATTTTCCACTTATGTACGTTAGTTATCCCTCAGTGAGAAGGATTCTAGATTAGGAATAAGAAAACCTATTTGCTAGTCAAAGTATTCTTTTATCCCCCATCAATGTCCAAAGTCCAAATCTAAATTCTATAGTATCAATGCAAAATTTTACAAAATTAGCTAAGAAAAAAATCTATTATTTCAGTTATTAACACTGAAAATTTGATTTTGTTCAAAGAAAGGAACAGTGTTTTAATACAAAACAATCTGAGTTCTAGACATCAAGAGTTATGGAATGCTAATGCAGTGGGGCAATACTTTGCTTTTGTTTTAAAGTATTAGGCTATGCCACTTTTAGAATGCAAAAGGCACTAGGCAAGAGAATAAAACTACAAAATACAAAACACTAGGCAAAAGGCTAAAACTACACAAGCTTCAAGAAACTTTATCTCCATTCATGCCTAAAACAATATACTGGGGGAAAAGCTAATCTGAGTCTGAGTAGTCACCAATGACATACTTACCTTCTCTACAAGGGGAATTAGCTGCTGGTGTTCTGCTAAGGTCTTTAACAGTTCCATAATGAAAGGCAGGTAGTTATGCTTCCTTCTGATATTTTCAATCTGAAAATAAAATAGATTTTCTTATTGTATTCTCTTCAGGCATCCAACTTAAAACCCTCCATTCTCATAAACAGCATAGAAATAAGATTTTATTACCACTCCTGATAATAAAAACTATACCTACTTACAGCTCTTTTCTCTCAGCTTAACAAACAGGTTTTTAAAAGTCCATTCTAAACAATCTGCTTCTGAAGGGGGAAAAATACAGAAGGAGCCTATTCCAAAAGTATTTATGAAAACACAAGTTGTAAAAAAAACCTTAAGGTCTACAAGATAAATGAACACTCCTGCTACTATAGCACAAACTTAAGGTCTATGAGATAAACAACCCTTCTACTGTAACTACACAACTACTAAAGCCAAGCCTAATGAGACTAGCTTTAATTTTTGAAGATTAACACATTTTCTTAGGGATTGTTTTTTTATAAAGAGGGTAAAAGGCAAAAAAGTCTGTGTGTCACCGAAAAGCTAGGGAACAGTCTCCCAAATTATGTGATTGTAGCCTTTCATGATCACTGTCTTTATACATTCCATCTAGAAGATACCTGACTGCTCCTTTCCCATCAGTAAGGCCTCTATCATTTGTATGTCACTTCAACATTCTCTTACTTAAGTTTGTTTATAATCACTTTTAAATTATACAGGTTATAGGTTCTTATAATTAACTCATTGACAGTTTGTGTGCCTTTTAGTATTATGTGATATGGAAAATAATGGTTGAAGCTGTTATCTCATACTTTCCTGTCACCATAAACTTGGCCATTTCTTTTTCCACTTTTAAAGTACTCTAGCAGTCTGCCTACCTCTCACCTGAAAAAAATCCTACTATGGATGCAGTTATATTCATTTATTTTCTTTAATCCTTAACAGTCATTTGTTGAAAGTTAAGTACAATGCAGCACAAATGAGTAAAAACAAAAACAACAGTTCTTGCCTTCATGCCTGACATGAAAAAGAAACCTTGTACCACTATAACCATATGACAGATATCCTAGGGTACATAACCATAGGCGTGGAATAAGTCCTTCTTCCACTCTCACCTTATTAAACAGACTTTCTGAAGAACGGCAGAGTTGCATATGTTTATTATAATTAAACAAAATTAAATAAGGATTCTTAAAAACCTAAGAATGTTAGAGCAAAAATCAAGAGACAAAAATTTCAAAGTCATTTTAAGGCATAGTGATTTGGTTGTACATTTAAAATGGAATATATGCTAAGCAATGAAAGGGACTATAAAGGAGCTAATCAGGAAGGAGTACCCTGGATAAGATGCTCAATCCTCATTCAGAACAGCAAATGGGAAAGACATCAGAAGAGGGAAAAACAGGGAACAGGACAGGAGCCTACGACAGAGGGCCTAGAAAGACTGTAACCAGCAGGGTATCAAAGCAGGTGCTGAGACTCATAGCCAATCTTTGCGCAGATTGCAGGGAATCTTCTGAAAGAAGGGGGAGATAGTAAGACCTGGAGGGGACAGGAGCTCCACAAGAAGAGCAACAGAACCAAAAAATCTAGGCACAGGGCTCTTCCTGAGACTGATACTCCAAACAAGGACCATTCATGGAGATAACCTAGAACCCCTGCACAGATGTAGCCCACGGCAGCTCAGTGTCCAAGAGGGTTCCCTAGTAATGGGAACAGGGACCCTCTCTGACATGAACTCAGGGGTCTTTTTGATACCTCCCCATGAGTGGGAAGTAGCCTTACCAGGCCACAGAGAAAGACAGTGCAGTCAGTCCTAATGAGACCTGATAGACTAAGGTCAGATGGAAGGGGAAGAGGACCTCCCCTATGGGTGGACTGGGGGAGGGGCATAGGAGAAAAAGAGGGAGGGAGGGTCAGATTGGGAGAAGATGAGGGAGGGGCTACAGCTGGGATACAAAGTGAATAAACTGTAAGAAAAAAAATAAATTTTTAAAAAGAGACTATAAAAAACCTTCAACTGTTATTAACAGTAGTACCACATGTATATAAAAATGTTAATGTGAGATCCATTACTTTGTATACTACCTTAAGAAATTACTTTAAGTATTATTATGTATTTTAAGTATTAATATTACTATTCATGAAGGAAATGAGTAAAGTTCAGAGGAACCAAAATTTTCGTATTAAAAACTACAATTTTTGCTTTCAAGGGAAGCCTTTTTAATACTAAGCGAGTACTGATATAATTTAATTTTGCATTAGAAACAAAATGTACAAGTACCTAGTGCTTTTTAAACACAATTTTCAGCTAGTCTATAGTGGCATGTATCTCTAATCCTGGCACTGGCTCAAGGCTAATACTCTTTATACAAAGTGAGTTATAGGTCAGGATGGCTACACAGACAGGCTACATTTGAAACTGTATCAAAATAATAATAATAATAATAATAATAAACTAAATTATTATTACTATAATAATACAACAGAAACGCAGGACTTTTGCAAAAATGACTGCAAGTCTTGATCAGACACTATATACAAGAGCCTGAAGCATGTCATACTACACAGCACAGAAGCCATCAAAGCTACAGAGAGGAAGTCCTGGTTGTCCCTCAAAGTCACAGGTAAGACACCCTGGACTTCAGGAAGAACAGTGGGTACAGTAAACTGAGACACCTAACAGGCTAGAAATCTCTTCATATTAGCATTTAAAAAGTGAAACTTTGTCAAATACCAAATTATTAATACATTATTTTGAAAACTCACCAATAATGGGAGGGAAAGCAACCGATCATTCATACCTTCATCTCAAAAGTTAATAAACCATTAGAGTAGCCTCTTTTTATAAACATACCTTATATCTCTTTAACTTTTGTACTTCTTCTTCAATAAGCATCTGGTTTCTGGCAACTTCTGACTGAATAGCACTTAACACAGTACTACCCTGATCTGTATCCATAGGCTCCTCCTTAGGGAAAAAAAGAAAGAGTACCCTAATGACTGTGGCTTAAATCCTTATATCATTTAAATGGTTAATATACTGATTTTCAAATTTCAATTTAATGTTGTCAAGAATACCAGCAAGAACAAAAGCCTTAAATACACCTTCCATATTTCTATATTCTATAATAATACAAGACTTTTTCACCTACTACCAATACTATAACATACTATATTGCTACAATCTATTAAAAAACAAAACAAATTTGCTTAAACAGTCTTTAAATGTGATCAAAGGACTATTTAAAAGATTCTCTACCATTAGCTCTTTTCCAATGATATTTATAGCGGTAAAGTCATTAAGATTAGTAAAAATTACATGTATATTTACATATGCCCAATTAACAACTACAGAAATATATATATAATGAAATAAGAGAAAGTAGCTTATATAATTTATTATTAACATTTAGCACCTGTTATGTTAGTCTTTGTTATGTAAATTTAATTCTCATGACAATATTTTCGGTGAACACTATAATCTTCATGCCATATTAAGAAACTGAAGAAATATTAATTGGAAAGTATAAAACTAAGTAATATTTTCCCTTAATCTCTGAAAAAGAAAATCAAAGTAATTTTCCTCTGAGAGGATACAATATCTATGCTAAAATTGTATACTTAAAGGCCACAGAGAATGCAAAGACTCAACAGGCAAAAGTGTTTTCCTGCTCAAGCTTGATGACCTGAGTTCAGATACCACAGATAAACACACACCTATAACACTGATGCTATCAGGTGTCAAAAACAGGAAAATTGTTGAGACTTGCTGGCCATGGGCCTAGGTCCAAGTTTAGTGAGTAACACTGTCTCAAAAACATAATCCAGAGCATGACAGAATAGGACATTAGATATCCTCCTCTAGCTTCCACACATGCCCGCCCCTCCTGCCAGCACCCCAATCAGCACATACATCAGCCAATGGGGTGTGTGTGTGTGTGAATCTTTATATAAATACATACATATATATATATAGCCACAAACCTCTGCAAGTTGTCTTTGTAACTCAGCTATCTTCTGTTCATATATCATTTTTCTGTCAGATACAATGGCCATTAAATTAAATCGAATTTCTCCTTCACTATACCTACAAAAGAAAGTTTACAATGTAATAAAAATTATAAAATTATTGGTATTGAGACTGTGATTACTAAATAATGGAGTAAATAAAACTAGTAATAGGCAAACAAAAAAGACTGATGTTTTATTAAAGTTTTGTATATGAAAGAGAACAATGTAGCAAAAGATTATCTAAATTTCATCATTGCAAATATTTTTCAATGTTCTATATTACTGTGAATTTCATTTAGAATACCCTAGAAAATAACGTTTTCATCACTCCTCCTTATGTTATAAGAAACAAGACAATTATCATTAAGATCTCAGAGAAAAGAAATAAACCAAGACTTTACATTTGTTATAGTCTACTGGTGATACTAAACAGTTTTCTCCAAGTTATATTTGTAGTTTCTATTGTTAGTTAATATGTTTCAAGCTTTGACTTCTAAGTTAATATTAAACATTTATTTTCATATATAATTATATATCATGTAGCAAAGTTACTATAAGCTGATACCAATAAAAAGCTCATTACAGTAAGAACTGTCTTAAGATTATGTAAGAAATTATATGAAGGACACTTAATCAAGATAATAATAAAAACATAAAAACTATAAAAACATAAGCCCATATTTAAATTAATTCAAGACTATAACACACTTCAAGAAAGTCTTATGATTCTGGTCATCAG
Organism: Pachyuromys duprasi; assembly: GCA_028658305.1. Taxonomy (NCBI): domain Eukaryota; kingdom Metazoa; phylum Chordata; class Mammalia; order Rodentia; family Muridae; genus Pachyuromys; species Pachyuromys duprasi. The sequence continues at coordinate 45,050,778 of CM053759.1, forward strand.
AATGAACGTGGACCAATATAACTAATGTTTTGAATTACGTAAAAATGTTTTAAAATTTCTAGATTTTTTTTTAATGTTTCATGTTCCTAATCTTCCTGTCAAGTACAACTGAAATTTGTAGAAAAATACATTAAAAGAAGAAAGAAAAATCAAAGGCAGAAAGAAAGCAAACAACTGTGGGCAACAAAGGGATCCTTGGGACAGTGTTCTCAACACTGAAAGACCTGTTCTGTGGGTCTACCAGTTGAGTTCCCCCAAACAATTCCTGGAGCACGGACAGAGGACAGTAAGACAGGCCTGTATGCACTGAGGTATTCAGGGCACCCGCACCACGTCCCGCACTTAAGCTCCACAATTCCAGGCATCTACACGCTCTAGCACCCTATTTTTCAAGGCACACTTCCACTCACAGGCCATGCCTGTACACATGTGCCAAACTTTCTCCCTTAGCTACAGTGTTAACACCAACATCCACTCTCTACTGGTGGACCTCTCTCATCTTCCTGTAGAATACTCCAGACACCAGAGACTGACAGACCCAGTCTGAAGTACATACTCCAGGAACAAACAGCAAAGGTTATGAATAAGCAGATGGCTAAAGGTTGACGTAAGAACACATCCAACAAAAATCAGGACATCATCGCTTCACCAGCAACCCCCAAAATCAATGGATATTTGAATTCACTCAAAACACAGGAAAATGATCTCAAATCTATGCTTATCCAGTTTTTAGAAGCGCATAACGAGGAAACGAACAAAGCTCTCAAAGAAATTCAGGCAAATACAGCCAAACGAATAGAGGCACAATTAGTGGCATATAGAAAGAAAACGAACAAAAAATTAAAGGCCACCATGGAAAGGCAGGAATCTACATTCAAACAGATGAAGGAAATGGTGCAAGACATCAAAACAGAGTTAGAATCAATAAAGAAAACACAAACAGAAAATCCTGGAGCTGGAGAACTTAAGAGAAAAGATCAGGAACCACAAAGGTAAGCATCACCAAAAGAATACAAGAGAAGGAAGAGAGAATCTCAGGCGCTGAAAATACAATTGTAGAAATTGATACATCTCTCAAAGAAAAAGTAAAATTAGAAAAGCTCCAAACAAAACATCCAAGAAATCTAGGATGCCATGAAAATACAAAATCTAAGAATACTATGAATAGATGAAAAAGAAGATTCCAGGCTCCAAGGTCCAGAAAATATTTTCAAGAAAATCATAAAAGAAAATTTTAGCAACTTAAAGAGATGTCCATAAATATACAAGAGGCCTACAGAACACCAAATAGACTAGAACAGAAAAGAAACTCTTCAAGTCACATCATAGTCAAAACACTACATCTACACAACAAAGAAAAGATATTAAAAGCAGCAAGGGAAAAGGCCAAGTAAAATAAAAAGGTAGACCTATCAGAATCATACCAGACTTCTTATCAGAAAGCCAGAAGGGCCTGTGCAGATATCATGCAGGCTTTAAGGGACCACAGATCCCATCCCAGACTACTATACCCAGCAAAGCTTTCAATCAACATAGATGGAGAAAACAAAATATTCCATGATAAAACTAAATGTAAGCAATATTTACATAGCAAACGAGCCCTACAGAAGATACTAGCAGGAAAATAACAATCCAATGAAAACAACTTCACCCAAGAAAACATAGAATACAGATAATTTCCCAACAAAAGTTAAAAGAAAACAAGCAATGAATCACAGTAAGACCACCAACTCCACAATAATAGGAAATAACGTACATTGGTCACTATTACCTATCAACATCAATGGACACAATTCTCTGATAAAAAGATACAGACTGAAATGATAGGTGCAGAAACAGGATCCAACAAAATGCTGCATTCACAAAACACACCTCTGCAACAAAAATAAACACTACCTCAGAGCAAAGGGCTGGAAAAATGTTTTTCAAGCAAATAGACCCAGAAAACAAGCTGGGGTAGCGATCCTAGTAGCTAATAAAAGACTTTCAAGCAAAATTAATCAAAAAAGATGAGGAGGGGCACTACATTCTTATCAAAGGAAAAATCCACCAAGAAGACATCACAATTCTGAACATCTATGCCCAAATACAAGAGCACCTACATTCGTAAATGAAACATTATTAAAGCTGATATCACACATTGATCCCAACCCATAAGAGTGGAGACTTCAACACTCCACTCTTACCAAAGGACAGATCATCTAGACAGAAGCTAACTAGGGAAATAATGACACCTACACAGGTCCTAAATAAAATGGATCAAATAGATGTCTACAGAATTTTTCACCCAACCTCAAAAAGAGTATACCTTCTTTTCAGCACCTCATGGAACCTTCTCAAAAACTGACCATATGATCGGGCACAAAGCAAGACTCAACAGATAGAAGAAGATAGAAATAATCCCTGTATCCTATCAGACCACCATGGCCTAAAACTAGACCAAAACAACAGAAACAACAAAAAACCTACATGTACATGAAAACTAGACAACTCTCTACTCAATGACAGCTTGGTGAGGGAAGAATTAAAAACAGGAACTGAAAATGAAGGCACAACTTACCCAAACTTATAGGACACAATGAGAGCAGTGCTAAGAGGAAAGTTCATAGCTCTAAGTGCCTCCAGAAAGAACAAGCAACTTAATGGCAAACCTAAAAGCCCTAGGGGAAAAAAAAAACAGAAGCAGACATACACAAGAGGAGCAGACGGCTGGAAATAATCAAACTCAGAGCTGAAATCAATGAATTAGAAACAAACACAACAATTCAAAGAATCAATGAGATCAAGAGCTGATTCTTTAAGAAAATGAACTAAATAGACAAACCCTTAACCAAACTAACTAAAAGGCAGAGAGAAACTATCCAAATCAGCAAAATCAGGAACAAAAAGGGGGACATAACAGCAGAAACTGAGAAAAATCCAAACAATCATTAGGTCTTATTACAAAAGCCTATTAGACACAAAATTTGAAAATCTAAATGAAATGAACAATTTTCTTGATAGATTCCATTTACCAAAATTAAAACAAGATCAGGTAAATAGATTAAATTGTCCTATATCCCCCAAGGAAATAGAAGCAGTCGTCAAAAGTCTCCCTTCCAAAAAAGAGAAACCAGGTCCGGATGGTTTCAGCGCAAAATTCTACCAGACCTTTAAAGAAGAGCTAACACCAAGTCTCTTCTAACTATTCCACAAAATAGAACCAGAAGGAACATTACCAATCTCATTTTGTGAAGCCACAGTCACCATAATACCTTAACTACACAAAGACCCAAGAAAAAAAAAAGAACTTCAGACCTCTCTTATGAACATTTATGCAAAAATATTCAATAAAATACTTGCAAACTGAATCCAAGAGCACATAAAAGATATCATCTACCAGGACCAGGCAGACTTCATCCCAGGCATGCAGGGGTGGTTCAATGTATGGAAATCCATCAATGTAATCCGCCATATAAACAAACTGAAGGAGAAAACCCACATGATCATCTCCTTAGATGCCGAAAAACATTTGACAAAATCCAACACCCATTCATGTTTAAAGTCTTAGAGAGAGCAGGGATACAAGGCACATACCTGAACACAGTAAAGACAATAAATAGCAAGCCTACAGCCAATATCAAATTAACCAGAGAGAAACTTAAATTACTCCCACTGACATCGGGGACAAGGCAAGGCTGCCCATTGTCTCCATATCTCTTCAACATAGTACTTGAAGTCCTATCTAGAGCAATAAGAAACTAAAGGAGATCAAGGGGATACAAATTGGAAAGGAAGAAGTCAAAGTATCACTATTTGCAGATGATATGATAGTATACATGAGCAATCCCAAATATTCAACCAGAGAACACCGTCAGCTGATAAGCACTTCAGCAAAGTGGCTGGATTCAAATTAACTCAAAAAAAATTCAGTAGCCCCCCTGTATACCAAAGACAAAAGGGCTGTGAAAGAAATTAGGGAACACCCTTCACAATAGTCACTAATAAGATAAAGTACCTTGGTGTGACTCTAACCAAGCAAGTGAAAGACCTGTTTGAAAAAAAAAACAAAACAAAAACAAAAAACCAAATTTCTGAAGAAAGAAATTGAAGAAGATATCAGAAGATGGAAAGATCTCCCATGCTAATGGATTAACATAGTGAAAATGGCCATCCTGCCAAAAGCAATCTACAGATTCAATGCAATTCCCATCAAAATACCACCACAGTTTTTTACAGAACTTGATAGAACAGTTCTCAATTTCATATGGAAAAGCAAAAAACCCAGAATTGCTAAAACAATCCTTTACAACAGATCATCTGGAGGTATCTCCATCTCTGACCTCAAGCTGTACTATAGAGCAACAGTAATAAAAACAACAGAAACAACAAAAAACCTACATGTACACGAAAACTAAACAACTCTCTACTCAATGACAGCTTGGTGAGGGAAGAATTAAAAACAGGAACTGAAAATGAAGGCACAACTTACCCATGGTAAGTTGGTACTAGCTTAGAAACAGAATGGTGGATCAATGGAAGTGAATAGAAGACCCAGAAATAAACCCACACACCTATGGATACTTGATTTTTGACAAAGACGCCAAAACCATACAATGAAAAAAAGACATCATCTTCAACAAATGGTGCTGGTCTAAGTGGATGTCTACATGTAGAAAAATGCAAATAGATCCATATTTATCACCCTGCACAAAGCTAAAGTCCAAGTGGATCAAAGACTTCAACATAAATTTGTTAGAAGAAAAACCGGGGAAGAGCCTTGAACTCATTGGCACAGAAAGCAACTTCCTGAACAGCAAAGCAACAGCACAGGCTCTAAGATCAACAATCAATAAACTGGACCTCATGAAACTGTAAAGCTTCTGTAAAGCAAAGGACACTGTCTTCAGAACAAAATGACAGCTTACAGACTGGGAAAGGATTTTTACCAACGCCGACAGAGAGCTCTTATCTGACAGAGGGCTATTATCAAAAATATATAAAGAACTCAAGAAGCAACAAAAATCAAGTAATCCAATTAAAAAACGGATACAGAGCTAAACAGAACTCTCAACAGAGGAATATCAAATGGCAGAGAAACACTAAATACTAGCCTACCAAAGAGGGTCTCTGAAAGACTCTCCATAGCAATGTATCAAAGCAGATATTAAGACTCACAACCAAGCCTTCAGTAGAGGGCAGGGAATAACATGAAAAAAGGTGGAGTTAGTAAGACTTGGTGAGAACAAGAGCTCCACAAAGACCAAATAGATCAGGGCACAGGGGTCTTTTACGAGACTGTTTCATGGTCCAAGGACCATGGAACCAAGGACCATGTATGGATATAACCTAGAACCCCTGCTCAGATGTGGCCCATGGTAGCTCAGTACCCAACTGGATACCCTAGTAAGGGGAATAGGGACTATTCCTGTCATGAACTCAATGGCTGGCTCTTCGGCGACCCCCCACCCCAGCACCCGGGAGGAACAGCCTAGCTAGATCCCAGAAGAGGACATTGCAGCCAGCCCTGAAAAGACATGATAAGCTAGGGTCGGATGGAAGGGGAGGAGGTCCTCCCCGATCAGTGGACTTGGAGGGGGGCAGGGAGGAGATGAGCGAGGGATGGGGAGAATGGAAGGAAATGAGGAAGGGGGCTATGACTGGGATACAAAGTACATACCCTGTGATTAATATAAAAATAAATAAATTACATTAAAAAAAAGAAATGCTCAACGTCCTTAGTTATCAGAAAAATACAAATTAAAATGACCCTGAGATTTCACCTTACACCTGTCAGAATGGCTAAGATCAAAAACTCATGTGACTCTTAGGCATATATCCAAAAGATGCTCAAGTACACAAAAAGGACATTTGCTCAACTATGTTCGTGGCTGCTTTATTTGTAATAGCCAGAACCTGGAAACAACCCAGATGTCCCTCAGTTGAGGAATGGATACAGAAATTGTGGTACTTTTACACAATGGAATACTAATCAGCAATTAAAAAGGAGGAAATCATGAAATTCGCAGGCAAATGGTGGGACCTGGAAACGATCATCCTGAGTGAGGTATCCCAAAAGCAGAAAGAAACATATGGTATATACTCACTTATATAGAACTATAGGATAGGCAGGTCAAGCTGAAATCTACACACCTAAAGAGGATATACGGGAAGGAGGACCCAGGTTGGTGTGATCAATGCTTGT